>JANBXA010000738.1:13145000-13227500 GCA_030556225.1 Cricetiscus sungorus | reverse complement strand
TACATTAAGTCCATTAAATTTCATATTTTAATGTCTCTTGATTCTTTTTTATTAAAATAAATGTTCTTTTGTGGAAAAGAATTCAACTGATCACACTTTAGTAATGTCTTTTTCTCCTGAATCCAGGCAAAGCACAAATGCTGAGATAATGTGGTACCTCCTTCTCAGAGCCATTAAAACAGTGCTACGTGTTAGGAACAGTGAATCACGTTATGGTTACTACAGAAAACCAGATAGTTTTCATTAGAAATAAATCAGCAGTTACCCATATCAAAACAAAAAAAAAAAAAAAAAGTTTTACCTAAACTTAACAAATTCCCATTATTATGCAGACACAGAAACCTCAATTTCATTTGGCAGCCAATCCTGCACAAAATGTTACGGTCGTATGTACTGTTTGCATGCCAAGCCACCACCCTGAAAGAATTTCCAGGACGGACAATGTGTAGAAGGAGTGAGTTGGGAAACTTGGCAAAGGCTTCAGGGAGGAAGTACCATGTCAAGCGACCAGAAATGGCTGCTCGGATATCATCAGGCAGAGACGGGCAGAACATTCCAGATGAATGGCATGGGCAAAGTTTCTCCAGTGATTGAAAAACAGCTTCCCTGCCCTGCCCTGCAAATACAGAGAAACAGCCCAAGAGCTCAGTTTCCCTAAGCGAAATTGCTGTTCGGTGTGATGGGGCAGACCAGCTGCTGGTACCCAGGAGTATCCAAGCCCTCCGAGGCAGGCATGCCTCCCGGGAGGATCACTCCCGCGGGCTGGTTGGTAGGCGGATATTCTGGGGAAGCAGGGTCTCTTCTCCACTTTGGAAAGTGGAGAGTCAGGCAGTGTTGCCGCCTTCTTTCCAGGCTGGCATCCTCCCAGCCTGCCTGCTGCCAGCTCCAACGGAGGCTGCAGGGATGAGTTCCGGGGTCTCTTGAAGAGACTGCCTGCACTCAGGCTTGCGGGGGGGGGGGTCCGAATGCGTAGACAGAGCGCTGGAGGACTCGCTGGCCTGAGGACCATTCAGGCCATCATTTGACCTTTATGCATCGGCCTGGAGTCCCAGACACTCCTTGACCTCACAATGAGGCAGAACCCAAAAGTATCCCCATTTGTTGCCGGAACTGACTGTACCTTAAAGGAGAAATATCTTCTCTTTCCCATTCTCCAAGGTACAATACGCAAGAGCCTCAACAAAAGTATCGTTCGGAAACCGCCAAGACCAAATTCAGTGAGAGCTTTGATCTTAATTGACTAATAAATAACTAGTGGCCACTTGTGCCTAATATAAGGAATAAGTCCTTTTCCAGGCCCTTGCTAAAGAGCTGTGATCCTAACAGGAGTGTTCTAACGCACACCTGAGTGCTGTACCTAACAAGACTAGGGAACAGGCACACCAGAGCCCCTGCAGAGACCACAACATGAGTGAATGACAGTCACATGCACAGCATGTCAGGCACACAGCAAGGCAAGTCCCTGTGAGGGCAGAGAGTGTGAGTGACCTGGCTTCAGAGAGACCTAAGAGATTGGCCAAGGTGGAGGAAGAGCTGGGGAAGCCCACTTGGCCCCTTTAGGTCATCTTTGCCCAAACATATTTCATTCCTGCTAGCTGGACTCACTTGGGAATTCAGGACAGACATATTGATGTTTAGAATTGTAGCGCTTCTAAATCTGATTTAGACAAACACTGAGTTGGAGCCTCAGAGCAGAGGGGAGGAGGGAAATAGTGTTGACTCATTTGAAATGATGCTGGAAAAATGCATTTTAAATGACAAGGGTTCAGAAGCCATTTTTGTTTTTTTAAAGCACAGCAGTTTCCAAGGTTTACAGTTTTGTGGGTCTCTAATGGTGAAGACCCTACAAAGCAAAGCCAGCTTTGCCAGCATTCCCTTTTACAACGTCTCTGGAATCTGGTTGAGGGTAAGAATATGTCCGCAACGTAAGCCTACACCTTAGCTCTCTTCCAACATCTGAGCGCCACGGCTAATGCCACTGCTCCTCTCTTACTTTGCTGAGGCCCTTCCTCGGCTTCCCACAATTGGGGTAGTGTTTCATATCCACAGGAATGGAAATAATAACCAATAGCTCACTTTCCTCTTCTGCGGTCCCCTGCTTCTTTATGCTTCCTCAGCCCCTCCACCTCCCCTCCAACCGCTCACCCCTTTGAGCACTGTTCCGCCCGGCACCATTACTGAAAGTGAAGTTTTATGAAAACTGGAATAAAGACGGTATAACGAGTGCTGTGCTGCAGAGCTCTGAACTTGGACTCATAGGCTGAGATTCAACACTACCCGCCCCCCGCCCTTGCCAAGCCACACACAACAGCCTACAATAGCTCCCCGATGCCTATATAAGGTAAGGACTCCTTATCCTAGAATCCCAAGTTTTCCACAATCTGAAACTGACCTGCATCAGGCACCCACCGCAGGTCCCACATAAATTCTCTTCCCAAGCCAGCTGGGAGGCTGCCCCCAAGCAAAGCATCTTTGCCCCCAGTTTGCTGAATCGGCTGCTTGACTGCCTATGCCTTTCCCTCTGGGATACCATCAATCTGAAACCGGTCCCTGAGTGTCACCATGAGTACCACACTAAGCGTCAGAAACCAGGTCATAACCCTAGTATATGTTTGGTGGCATCTGCTTTCAGAAGATGTTATTGTACAAGTCCAGTTAAGAAACAGCCTCTGGTGTTCTTTAAATATAAAAGAGCAATGGTCAGATCCATGTGCAAAAAAAAAAAAAAAAAAAAAAAAAAAAAGGCTATTTTAGAAGAATCAGTGAATAAATAAAGGGAATTGTTTGTAAGAAATCTAGAGAAACAAATTCTCAAAGAGCCCGTACTGCCTGAGTGTTCACGCCATACTGTCCAGCTGAGAGGGAATCCAGACATTCTAACTGGTAGACTGGCCCATTGGCGGACATGACCACTGCTCTATCACCGTGCTGGTGAGTCTGTCTGCTCTTTCATTTGCTCCAGTTTTCGTATAAATCAACGATCCTTCAGTCAATAGCCTGGAGCGTGGAGTGAGAAAGGATACCAGGAAGAGCATGGATATCCCAAGTACCCAGCATCAAAAAGGGGGGCGTGGCTAGGGTTACACTTTACACTTCTTTGCTGTAAGCTGGCTTTTGCCTCAGCTTATTGCCAAGAACATGGCCAACCTCAGGTAATAAACCAAATTGAGTTTATAAAGCCAACAAGCTAAGTGTCGGAGTACACATGTAACTCGTGGAAAATACGCCTCCTAAGTAAGCCAAGAATTGTGTCTCTTCAGAGTCCCCATTAAGGCAATGGGCTCTGCAGCATGACTGAGCCCACATAGCCCACTCAGTGTGTTCCTTGCACAAGCTCCTTAACCTGTGAATCCATATGTTCTCCTATGCCGTCCTTGCGTGAAGGATTGTCACAGTGGGTGCCCTGTAAAGGCCAATGCATCACGACCTCTCCCAATCACTGGCTCACTGCATCCAGACTGTGTGTGCTGGATTGAAATAAGGGCTCAGTTTTGTCTTCCTCTAAGGAAGAGGAAAATGTTTGGTGCTTCACCTCCAAAAAGAATTTCCTGATAGGGATATGAGTGTGAGGAAAGTTAAGTGAGAGACAGAGACGGGGGGGGGGGGGGGAGAAAGAAAATAGATCTTCCCTCTGCATTTAAAATAAAATGCATTGCATATGCAACTTCTTAAATCAAGTTATTAACATTTTCTAAGTCATACAGAATGAATATGTATCAGTTGTATAATAAAAACTTTTTTAAAAAACACTGTTTCCAATTCTTACCATTACAAAATAACCCAAACTTTTCCATCTAGCCTTAGTGTTTAGTGTGACCTCATAATATGAACCTACCTCCAGGGGCTTGTAGCCTCCTTATCAAAGGGCTCACTGTGAAGTCTCGGCAATGCCATTAGCCTCTGTAAAATTTAGATTCTGCCATGCAAGCAAAAAAGATGCTTGGGAATATTGCATTACTCCAGGTGTTGAGTTCAAGGCCAGTCTAGTCTACAAAGTGAGTTCCAGGATATCTAGGGCTACATAATAACAATATCCTGTCTCAGAAAACAAATCTACAAACAAACAAAGGGGAATATTGGGTTGTTCAGTCAATATTGACAGCCTCTAGAGATGCAACATGCTGGAAAAAAATTTGAGTCACAATATCTAAATATAAGCTACTTTCATCAGTCTCTTGCCATGAAAAGAGAATCGTAAACATCAGAATTTCAGTGCTCCTCAGCCCTGACAGTGAGGACTGCCTTCAGATGACATGTAGAAAGAAGATATGCTTGGTTTATAATCACAGTTGATAATACATGCATAAAACATAACAATATCGGCAGAAGAGTGTCATTGGAAAAGCTTACTGCAGTGGCTGCAAAGATAACTCAGTTTAGAACACCGGTTGCTCTCAGAGAATGCAGGTTCAATTCCCAGCACTTACATCGTGACTCACAACCATCTCTAACTGCAGTCCCATGAGCCCCAAAGGCTCTGCAGGCATGACAGGCACAAAGGATGTGTGTGGTGCATGAACATGTGTGGGAGCCAAGCACCATACACATTAAATTAAATAAATATTTTTTAGAAGCTCGCATTTTTCTTTTTTCCATTTGACAGTATGAGACCGTTCACATAACAGGTAGTAATCTTTCCAATGCCGCACTCTTCAAGTTCCAACAGGCATGGTGTTGTGTAACCACCATGCCAATGGAATAAATACAATTCATTCAATGACCACACACACCCACGCGTGCGCGCACACACACACATACACACATCGCCCTAATGCAATCTTTTCTGTTCCTCTGCAATTTGACTTCGCCCCAAAACCGAGTTCCTGGCACCCATTGATCGATCCTCTGCCATTTATTTATCCTGCCATTTATTCCACAAAATCAAATCTTACAGCGTGTAGCCTTTGACTGCTTCTACTGAGAATGACATACTGAGGATTTCGCGATGCTGCACCGTCTGCCAGAATTCCATGCCTTTTATTGCTGAGTGTAGGATTACCCTACGTGAATGTATCACATTTTGTTTACCAATTACCCAGGTGAAAGGCCCTTGGTTTGTTTTCAGTTTGGAGTGGTTATGAAGAAAGCCACTCTGAACATTCACATGCAGGTTTTTGTGGGAACATGGAGTAAAAACCCAGGAGACGAATTTAACTTAGCGAGGAGTTGCCACACTGTCTTCTGAAGGGCTGTGCCCTTTGCACTCACAGTGGTAGCTGAAAGTTCCACGTGCTTCCTGTTCTGTTTAATGCTTAGTAAGGTTCACTTGTGTTCATTTTAAAGGCTCCACAATGAGAATTCGATGGTGTTTGTGGTTTTGATTTGCAATCCGTCAATGGTTAGTGATGTTAAACATCTTTTTCATGGACTTCTCTGCCATCCATATATCTCTTGGATGAAATGGCAGGTCACTTATTTTGCCTGTCCTTTCATCATTCAGCTATTTGGTATTTATGTCATTGAGTTTGGAAAATTCTTTATTTTACATACAAATCTCTCTCTCTCTCTCTCTCTCTCTCTCTCTCTCACACACACACACACACACACACACACACACACACACACACACACACACACTCCACACATATTATGTCTTAGCCTATGACTTTTCTCCTTATTCTCCTAACCAAACTATTATTTTTCAGTTGGAAAAAAAAATGATGACTATAGTTAAAAACAATACACTGTATATGTGAAAACTGTTACCAGTGGAGATTGTAAAGGTTCTCACCACACACATAACACATACACAAATGATACGTTAATTTATTTTAGCCAGGCTATAACTTACTACAAACACATACACAAAGGCATAAGTTGCATCTCATGAATACATGCATTGTTACCTGATAATTGAAAATGTGTACATCTCAAAAACAGTGGCCAGGGATTCAGACCTCAGCAGCCTGTGCCTCCGTAGAGCTTAGCGAGAGCATCTCCAACGCACAGCTGCTCTATTTCCCAGCTGTGCTTCTCAGCTGCTGCTCCTCCTGGATGCAGAGGGACCATGTGGCCCTGAAAGACTACATAAGGCTTCAGGGACCATACTCCCGCAGATGGGACTGCGTGAAGAAGGCATCAGTGAGGTACTGGCCGAGCCAGTCTTAAAGAATGAGGGGTATCGCTGCTAGCCCTCTGTGGCTGCAAAGATGGAGCTGTCAAAGGACTGTGGGTGGCATGATGATGATGGCATTGCATTCGTCATGCTGTGTTACCTGTCCTTACGTTTTTATGACCAAGTGGAAGATGTCACCAAGTCATCACAGTTCTAAAGAACAATTCTGGTTTTATTCTGTTTCTGTAACAAACACTGTAACTATAAGCAACTTAGGGAAGGGATGTGTTTATTTCATCGTATAGCTTACTGTCCATTATTGAGGAAAATGCGGACGGGAACTTGAAGCAGAATGCATAGAGGAATGCTGCTTGCTGGCTTGTTCACTCACTCACTCACAGGCCTGTGCTCTGCTTTCTGACACAACCAAGAACCATCTGCCTAGGGACCACAGTGGACCCGTCTCTTTTATATTGATTGACAACCCCCCACAGACAGGCTGACCTGCCCTACACAGCCCCTCAACAGAGACGCACTTCTCTGATGACTCTGAGCTATGTCAAGTTGACGATTAAAGCTAAGTGGGACAGGAACCATACTATGCTGAACATTAAAGGGGCAGGGGTTCTGAGTAGGGATGCGAATGATGGCACTGGTGTGACAGCACCTGTGTCACTTAACCTTACTTAAGGGTGGAGAGCCAATTCCGGTCTGTTAGATCTCTCTATCTTGTGGCTCTCTCATCCCCATGCTCTTGGTAGAGCTAATTCACCATCATTTCATTTGTATTTCTACCCAAGGGAAACGAGAAAGGAAGCACAGGTCATTTCCTTCCATAGACATGACCTAAAAGTCACTAATGTCCTTAGATCGTAATCGCCTGTCCACAGCTGATGCTAGGAAGGCTTTGAACTGGGCAGGCTTTAGCTTGTGTAACTCTGCTTAAGACCATCGCTACGCACTGGCAGACAGTGGCAATCCATCATGGATGGGAAATGGGTATTTTAATTAAAACCAGATCCTCTTTCCAGACACGAGGGCACACATCTACTATTGCAGCACTCAAAATGTTGAGGCAGGAGGATCTCAGGTTCCAACCAGACTGCCTTACTTAGAACTCGCAGACACCCACAAGTCCGCTTACCTTTCCCAAGCTGCAACAGGCTTGTCCCACAGTTTCCTGCGGTTAACTGAGAATCAAATGAAAAGCAAGAGCTAAGGATGACAGAACTGCGGTGTCAGCTGGAATCTGATAGAGGTTGGACATTTGTGTCAGATGCGGCCGTAGAACTGACATCGTACGAATTCAATCCCACCCCAAAACTGTCCAAAGGCTGAGTGAGCAGAGACCTAGGAAAAGGGGGCCATTGAGTAAACATCCTTGAGAAAAGAACAAAACTTCTTGCAGTGAGAGACCATTTCTTCCCCATCCTAAAAGGGAAAGGGACAAGACCCTTCTCATGGCTGGACAAGCAAGGCTCAGGAAAAACACTCCAAGAATTAGGGTGCTATTTCTTGCTCAGAAGCAATTCCCTCCCAGATGCCTGGGATACACAATTCTAGTTTGGGTTGAGAGGAGGCGTTTCCTGAATGCTTCAGTTTCTAATCGCTGCCATGGGAAAGTACACGAACTACGTGGCTTGAGGCAATGCACACTTACTGTTACTGAACCGGAGGTCACAAGTCTCTTTAGACGAAAACCAAGGTGTTGACAGGGTTACATTCCTTCTGCAGGCTCCAGGGGAGAATGGATTTCTGTGCTTTTCTGACGTCTAGAGTCTTCCTGACTTCATAGGCCCGAGGCTCCTTCCTCCATTTAGGCCAGAAACTGCCTCACTCCAACCTCTGCTGTTTCTCTGGCTCTGTCCCTCCAGCCTCCGCTTCGTAGGAGCCTTGTGATTAAGACCAGCTCACCTAAACCATCCAGCGTGACAGGCCCATTGAAATACTCAATCATCTCTGCGAAGCTGTTTTTTGCTGTGTGAAGTAACATGGTCATAGGCTTGGCCAGGTCATGGATAGACTCAGGGAAATAGACTTCTACATTATTTTATATCAGGGTATGAGACATTCGGGCCCTAACACCAGAAAGTTAGTAAACCTATTACTAGGTCTTTAGAACATATGAAAACGTCTTTTGACTATCATCATTTTCCCGTAGTGGGTAGAGAATCCTATAATTGCCGGACAGCTCCTCATAACAAAGGTGCCCGGCACAAAATGACAATAGAGCCTAAACTAGAAATGGATGCTTTTCTCTTCAGGAACCTGCACAGGAGAAGTAGAAACGGTATGCTGTAGGGAAGTGAGAAGCATTAGGTGTCTATTCTTGACATGAAATGGACACTTGCATTTCCTGTAAGTTGAGTGGCTCTTGGGGACAGGTGTTGAGAGGAAGTTGACTTCCAGGCATCCCAGTCTGAAGATGTGCCGGGTAAAAGGTGGCATCAAATAGCAGGGAAGACTTCTGGGGAAGGGGAGAGGGTGGAAAGGAGTCTGGAAGAGGTTGAGCCTATGTCGGACCTTCCAGAAGGGGAATCATGCAGAACAGAGGCTTCATGTGATCTCCCAAGAGGCATATTCGCTTGTTTTGGGACAGTCAGCCTCAAGACACCTACCTCAGGAAGGTCATACCAAAGGAAATGACAAAATCAAGATGCGATTGGGATCGGGTCTCCATCCTGTCTCTTTATCTCAAATTGGAACACGGAAAAAGAGCGGAAAGGCAGGACATTGTAACTGGCTTTCTTTTAGGCCACCGACCGGCTCCCCAATCATGACACAGAAGACATTATTATCGTGGTTTAATAAGGATCGGGAAAAACAGATAGGCTGAATAGATGTTTATTCAGGGAGAAATAACTTACAAGAGAGACAGATGAACACCAGCAGGTTCCTGGTCCCAAGGATGCCTCCCGATGCTCTCCTCTCCCCATCCCGGAAGCAAGAGAGCGCTCCAGGGTGGGGGGGGGGTCCCTTCCCCAGACCGACTTCTCCCAGGTCAAGCCAGTCCCTGTCCCCCCAATGGGCGTGGTCAGCACCACAGGTATGGACAAAGTGAATACCTCAATACACATTATTAGTTATGAGTGCTTGGCCTTCTCTTAAGCTTGCCCCACGAGCTCTTATAGCTTAAACTAAGCTGCTTCTTTTCATCCGTGTTTTGCCCTGGGGCTGTTTACCTTCCTTCCGTTGTGTTTTGTACTACTTTTCCTGCTTCCGCCATGTCTGGCTGGTGACTGCCTGGCTGCTCCCAGGCGTCTCCCTCTTTTTCTCCCTCATTCTCTCCCCTCTCTCTCTTCTCTGTGCCCACCAGCCCTACCTATGCCTCTACTGCCTAGTTATTGCCCGTTCAGCTTTTTACTAGGCCAATCTGGTGCCTTAGGCTGGGACGGTAAAACAGCAGCATGCCTTTTCAGAATTAAACAAATGCAGCCTAAACAAATGCGACACACCTTTACATAGTTGAAACACTATTCCACAAAAGGACTTGTGCCATCTGTGCTCAGTATTGTTCAAGCCAGACGGCCTGACTACCATGCTGATGGAGAAAAAATCTTGAATGTGATATGAGATTACAGTTTAAACTCGACTTAGTTCAGCAAATTCTAAGTGACCGAAAAGTCTGGCCCAAGATGCTTAAGGAGTTGCTGCCACCCTGACAGGGTGAGAGTGAACAGAGTCATTAACATTATTGCCTGAAGGAAATAACTTTCTTCTTATACCTCACTAAATTAAATATTCAAAATACAATCGTTCCATTGTGGTTGGGACATCAACGCAAACGTGTGGTAAAGTTTGGCACTTGGGTCCAGAACCAATAGCTTCCATGGGATGGTGGGTTGACTATAAGGGGGCAACTTTCTCCTCCCAGGTTTGGATATCCACGTCTGGTACCAAATTTTGGTTGTCTCAATAGATTTGGAGCAGGTATTATTGACATTAGTGAGTCGAGATCAGGAACAATACAGAACATTCTACAAAAGACAGGATGGCCTCACATCACAATGATTTACCTGGTTCAACATGCCAGTCATCCCAAAGCTGAGAAAGCACTGTGGTGTATACCCCCAAAGGTTCCTACAGAGAAAGCTTGATCCATAGCGTGCAATCCTTCAGAGGAGGGTCTAGCGGAAGGGCAATGCCCTCCGGAAGGTGAGTGTAATTGTCTTGAGAGTGGGTTGTTCAAAGCCCATCACTGACACTTCATGTTTATCTTTTCAGTCCTTTGTCAGATGTGATGAAGCCTGGAGGGTCTTCCCCAGAAGTTGAACAGATAATGCCACTCAGCCTTAAAATGAATAATGCCATGCAGTTTTAGATTTCCGGTCTCCAAAGCTGAGAGTCAAACAAACCTCTTTCGTTTATAAAGTATCCAGCGCAAGTATTTTGCTCTAGTAACATGACACAGACTGAAGCAGGAAAATTGGGGTTGGGATGAGGTTGTCTCTACAACTCTCCCTGAAAATATGGAAATGGATCTGGAAGCAGGTGACAGCCAAGGCTGCGTGAGTGTGAAAAGCAATCTAGAAAAAGCCTAGAATGTTATAAGCAAGGCATTAGCGACTGGTCTATGACATAAGGAATTGATGTAGTTACTGTGGGACCCTATGCAGGCCTTTTAAATTTTTTATTACATTACATTTTTTATTCACTCTTGTGTATATGTGCCACAATGTACATATGGAGACCAGAGAACAACCAGGAAGGGCAGGTTCTCCTCTTCTGCAATGTGGGTACCAGGCTGTCGGCTTGGTGGCGAGCATCGCTGACCCATCTCAGTTACTATTAAATGAAGCTATCCCGTGTACATAAAAATGTTCAGTGCTGCTTTATAAAAACAAAGCTCGGAGACTCAGATATACAGCAGAGAATTAGCTGAAGAACCTCTGTTTCACCTGTCGTGTTCATAGCCCTTTGTGTGAGAAAATGCTTAGGAGCCAAGCATGGTGGCGCATACCTATAATGCCAGCACTTGGGAGGTAGACGCAAGGGGATCGGGAATTTGAAGCAAAGCTATTCTTGGCTACAAGGCCAGACTCAACTACTTGAGGACCTGTCAAAAAGAGACAGACAGAGAAGGAGGAAGAAAGAAAAGAAAGAAACAGGAGCCGAGGGAGGGATGGAGGGAGGGAAAAAAACTGAATGAAGAAGGAAGGAAGCTTGGTTAAGATGACATCCAATTAAAAATCAAATTAAATGTTTGTACAGATTGTTTATCTTGAGCTGTGGCTTGAAACCATCTCTAACTCCAGATGCAAGAAATCTGATGCCTTCTTCTGGCCTCCAAGGGCGCCAGGCACACACTTGGTGTGCATACATACATACATACATGCAGGCAAGACACTCATACACACGAAACAAAATAAAGAAATCTACATTAAAAACAAGTTTTAAGCCCAGGTTTGGAATGAGTGACTGGGGGCAATTAAAGTAATTCTAAAATGGGGGTTGAATAGAATGCAGGTTTATATAATGCCAGGAAGCATTTCTAGAATATTTTTCCTGTTTTGAAAAGGAGGATAAAGGAAACTGCACAAATTTTTAATAGAGCCAGCATCAATCATTAAACTAATTTTGAAACTGCACTGAACTATGCTGTTGACAGTGTTCCAAATAAGTAAATTAAGAAGCACAAAGGTTATGTATTAAGAAATCCAGCAAATTTTTGCTTTGGAAACAAAAACACCTCTAAAGTTTCTACAAACCAACAATGAGTTTATTCAAAAGTTGAGTCTTCATAACTAAGTACATGACCTATTTCCTTCATATTCTTAATCTTAATTAAATCCCTCTGCTTTTCTTTAATTAAAAAAAAATCACATAACCCAAGTTAATTAAGAAGATTTCATTGTTTCTCAATTTACAAAGCTTGAATTCGTTTTTTGATGAAATGAATAAATTGGTTTTTCCAGGTACACATCATGACATCGCCTCTGACTAAAATGTTGACAGGCTGAGCAGTTCCAAATGAATTATGCTGCTCTTAAACATAATAGCATGGGCTCCAGAAACTCAGGCCAGGATTCTTGATGATAGGTCCTTGGCTAAGGGATTCAAATAATGGCAATAATATACTATTAAAGAATGTCAGATTTCTCTTTTTCATTTAGTATTGTTTCATTGAGGGGAGTTATTGAGTATGAAGTACCCTCGATTTTATTTTTCTTTATAATAGAGTATAAATGTCTTTATATAAACCAACCATCTCATCCAGGATGACAAATGACCCACCTCTTAATTCTACTTAGAGAACTGAAAACAACAATTTAGTCTTGTGTCTATGTTATATGCATGTGTGTAGGTTCATGTGTTTGCCATTGCATGTGGGGACTGGGAATTAATGCCCAGCATCTTCCTGTATTTATTTTCCCTTCTCTTGTTTTTTTCAGAAAAGATCTCTCACTGAACCTGGGACTCATGGATTCCCCTACACTTACAGCCGGCAAACTGCACGGAGCCTCCAGTCTGCACATCCCCATCGCTGAGATTTCAGGAACTCACCCCTGGGTCTGATGTTTGCACGGCAAGCACTTTACCAACCCAGCTGTCCCTCCATCAATCCCTTTCTCCACTCTGTTCTTGACTCATTTTCAGTAGCAGCCTCAGATGCAGGCTCGTCTGGATCTTTGCACTCTCCAATATCGTTTTCCATGGGAGTGTTGAATTTAACGATTGAGCCTCCGATGCCCCCGCTGTGTTTAGCCTGGGTAGGGAAGTATACATACTCTTCCTTTTCAGACAATTCCTAAATTAGTATTCATGCCAATCCTTCAAAATCACCATTGCCTGAATATTAGGTTAATGCAGCCAGAGAAATTTCTTTCAAAATCTTGTCAGATCATTCACAGAGCATGTGACTTCACATACCTTATCTTAGATAGTAACACAGCAGGGATGTAGCATAGATGCATTTACCCCACCACACTTTAAATACTGCACAGCCATAGTTGACCCAATAGTTTCATGGCAGAGACAAGAAGTTTCAAACACGCAACAGCAGAGTTAGTTTCCTTGAAAAAAAATATTAACAGGAAAAAATATATAAAGCTGTGAGTGACAAGCTGTAAATGCTAAGCTGTGTGAGCCCAGCACCCAGTCTGAGAGTCACTGTCTTTACTCTCTTTAGGCTGGTGAAGCAGCCACTGGCTAGAACCACAGACAGTTATTTGCTCAAAGTCATTGGCTGATAGCTCAGGCTTGATACTACCTAACTCTTACACTCAAATTAACCCATATTTCTTATCTATGCTTTGCCGCATGGCTCATAGCTTGTTATCTCCTTTTCTACACATCCTGCTTTCTCGGTGGCTGGCTGGCATCTCCTCTGACTCTTCCCAGAGTCCTCTGTTTCTGGCTGTCCCACCCATACTTCTGGCCTGGCTACTGGTCTGTGGGCTCTTTATTGGCCAATGAGAGGAATGCGTATTCTCAGTATACAGAAGGGTAATTCCACAGCCTGGATTTATTTGATTGTGCACGCATGTGCCACATGTGTGGAGGTTAAAGGACTGTTTCAGGGTTCTCTCACGTGGACTCCGGGGTTCAAACACAGATGTTCCAGAGCGTCAGCAAGCACCCTTTCCCACTGGTGTATCTATCTCTCCAGCCCCTTTACAGGGGCAGCAGCCATATCAGATTAGGGTCCATCCTAACGACCTCGTGATAACTTCACTTCTTTAAAGACCTGTAATTGTTCATTTCAATTTTCAAGTTGACATCTTGAGTCCACTGGGAGATGGGCTTCCGGGGAAGGGGGGAGGTGTATCTTGATTAGGTTAAATAAGTTTAGGAAGACTGCCCATTGTGGGTGCAGCCACTCCCTGAGCTGGGATTCAAGACTGTATAAAATGGGAAGTGAGCGCAAACACTCATCACTCTGCTTCCTGCTCATACGATGTGGCTAGCTGCTTCAAGTCCATAACTTCCCTGCCTGGACATCCCTGCCATGACAGACTGTATCCTTGACCCAAATAAACCCAAGCCAAGGTCATCCAACTGTTAAATAATTGACAGAGCCCAGAGTTATGCTCTGTTACTGACTAACCAGAGCTTTAACCTAAATGCTATTTTCTTTTTAATTTTCTATTGGAATATGATATGTTATAATGGGTTTCATTGTGACAGTGACACTATATAACACATTCGGATCACTTAGCTTCATTTGAAAAGTTCCAAACTGTCAGAGAAGCTTCAAGAGTAATTCGATGAGCCTCTAAATTCCCCACTCGGATTTAGATTTATCCAAGCAGGTCCCCCTTTGTCCTCTCCCCCAGTGTCCCTCCCCTGCCTCTCCTTCTCTGCCCCTTCCCTTCCAGCTCTGCAGTCTACCACACCCCAACACTCCATCACATTTCCTAAAAGTGTAGCAGCACTAGTAAATACTGTTAGAACGCCACTATCAAATCTAGAATCAATTTTAAATCCTCAATTGTCCCATAAAACCTATGTGGCTGTAATTGTTTTTTATTCAAGAGCCAGCCAAGGATTATATATATATATATATATATATATATATATTACTTAATTTTCATGTCTATGACTTCCTATTTTCTTCCTTCCTTGCCTATTCTGCTGTGCTGGAGATCAAACCCAGGACCTTGATTAGCTAGTCAACATTTTGCCTAAGCCCTGACTTCTTTCTCTCTCTCTCTCTCTCTCTCTCTCTCTCTCTCTCTCTCTCTCTCTCTCTCTCTCCCTCTCTCTCTCTCTTTGTTTTTATGTATGTGTTTATGTGTGTGTGTTAATTTGAATGTCATTGGTCCCCATAATCTCATCAGGAGTGGCACTATTCGGAGGCGTGGCCTTGTTAGCGGAAGTATGTCACTGTGGGGGTGGGCTTTGAGGTTTCCTATGCTTGCCTAGCTAATGAAACGTATTTTAATTAAAATGACATTCATTCATGAGATATTAATACTTCTGCTTGAATTTTTCTTACCATTTGCATGTTCCCTGCTTATCAAATATTGTATAATCCTTACTTATTAAGTGATTCAATTTATGTGATAATATGTTGAATTTTGGAAATGGTTATTTTATATTTCATGATATGATTGACAATTTACTCCACTTTGCCTGAAAAGAACCATCATTTTAATGTCAAAAAAGCCATTGATAAGGGAAGGGGAAACATAAGTAATTTTAGGGGGTTTTAGAGGACTGTCTCAATTTTCCATTGTTACAGAAAGTTAAATACAAAACAAAAAACCCGAAAGCAAAATGAGTACGTGAGGTTGGGAGGGAGAAGGGGTGTGCGATATGCAAAAAGATGAAGAGGAGGAAATAGGAAATTAATTTGACCTAAGCACACCGTATACAAGTATGAAGTTCTCAAATAAAAACTATATCAAAAAGCTTTATGATAAAATTGGAAAGGACATTCACAAACCTGTCGATAGTGAATTATAAAAACAGAAAGTCCTGAAGCTGGGTACTTACAACGAAAAGGGAGTGATTAACTCATAGATTTAGAGACGGAAGGTCCAAGTTTGGATGACCGGGTCATTCAGCCCCCAGTGAGCATCATGGTAAGGGCATGGAGGACAGAGCAAGGAAGCAGGCTTGGGAATGATCTTTCACCATGAGCCACTATTGTAAGAACCAGCTGGATTCCATCAGGACCACATTAACCCCACGGAGGCCAGGCGCCACGGCAACCTCAATGACTCTCCTAGGCAACACCTCTCAATGGTTCTGAACCCCCAATCCTGCCACATGGAGAGCCAACACCCACCCGCGCACACGTGACTGCCGAGGGACAAACCATACGCATATGTGCCAAGAATTATGTTCATAGTTACTCTGGCATTCTTGTGGCAAGGTGGGCCCTGTTCTAGGAGTCTCTCAAACTGTGCGCTATGTCTTAGGAATACATTTTCTTTGGAGTGGGATATGCAATTTTAAAATTAGAAAGATTCTTGTACTCGCCAGGCATGGTGGCGAATGCCTTTAATCCCAGCACTCAGGAAGCAGAGGCAGGTGGCTTTCTGTGAGTTCGAGGCCAGCCAGAGCTACACAGTGAGTTCCAGGCCAGCTAGAGCTACACAGTGAGACCATGCCTTGAGAAACAAAAAAGGCAGCAACAACAAAAGAATTTATTATCTACTATACGTGTGATCTCACGTATAGTGAGATCTTTTATTTATCGTGAGAGTTTCCTGTTTGTTATAAGAAATAATTAAAATGTTGAAGATGTTTTTACATGTTACAAAGCCTAGAAGACATAAAAATATTGACTTTTCTTATTTTAGCAGTAAATACCATAAACCATCATTTCCTCCCACTTGACAAAACTTTAAAAATTTTAAGATAATCCCAGCTATAGGGGTTAAATTTCATAATTACCTAAATGCATTCCTCCTACCTATGCTGTTTTTGAACTTAGAAAAGAAAAAATGAGCTCTTTACTACTCTACTATCAATCATAACCTTCTATTGGGGAGTAGATTAAAATATCTCAGATCTCATGCCAAATGAGGATGGGGTCTCTTTTTATATCTCGGCTGTACAAATGTTAACATTTTTATATATTTCGTATTCATCAGAAAATGAAAAGCATGACATTGGATGAGAAAACTATGTTAAGAATTCGATTCCAGGGGAAATATCTCATCTGAGAGTCCAGCACTGGTCTGAAATATTTGATGATGGTCAAGAGACACTAACAATTATGTGTGTATCGGTCCAGCTCCCGTTTATAGAATTCACAGCAGAAATATCGTGAGCCTAAGAGTGTGTAAAACTCAAGCTAATTCTGCTGTGTTCTGCTCCCATGAATCTGGGAAAAATAAAAATCCAAGCTCTGAATAAAAACAGAAGTTTTTTTTTTTCTTTTTGCTATTTTTGGAGTATAAATAATATAAACAATGAATAAGTAAGTAGGAGCCTAGATCATGTTAAAAGCAGAAACACAGTTAACTGTGTTAGTGAGCCCAGGTACTAAAATGTCCACCTATTAGTAACAGTTAATCCTGTTGAGTGTTAAGCCCATAGAATGTATATGTGACTCTAGGGACTAAAACGTTCTATTTCCCTGAATACACAGATAAGACAAGCTTGCTCAATTTCAGGCGTGAGGCGGTAGGGTTGGTGTCAGGCTTGATTGTCCGGTTGAGTCTACCAATGACTCTGGGCTTGAGCCAAGCACGACAATCTCCACACAGGTAAAACAGGGTCATGAAAAAGCCCTTGAAACCTCCCTTCCCCAGGTGTGAAACCTGACAGCTGTTTTAAAATTCAGTATTCCCTTCTCGGGGGATCACTGGGATCACTCTCTTCCCTTCAGCCTTCTCCTGACAGGGTGCTAATCCTTGAGACTAGCTTGGTTTGACACAGTGCAGCTTTTGATTTTCAGGTCTGGTTCTGGAACCATCTTTTATCTACGGCCACCACCATCCACTACGGTTAAAGGGCAGAGCTGATGTGTGTGTGGGAATAGACCCTCCGGAGGCATCTGCTGGAACTTAGTAATTTACGGTCAGTTCCTAACCAGTGAATGTTCCTTTGCTGACGAGCCCAGTTCGACGGTCCCATGGGTGAGGAGGAAGGCAGATAGATCCCTACCATCATGCACGTCCTACCCAACATGTTCTAGCCGCTGTTGCATTTCGGGTGTGGGTGTTCGTTCACACGGATCCAGAAAAGATGCACAGGGCACCTCAAGGAGGAATTTAGCCTTTCCCAGGTTCAGGGTAGATTCCTCTCTGGACGGAGCCCCGCACTGAGCTAGCCCGGCTTCTTTATTGTTCTCCAATTTACACTTTTAGCAAGTTGATTTCCCTGTGCCCAAAACATGCTGATGAAGCTTCCAAAGGGGCCATGCCAAAGGCTGGATTTTTCCCAAGTTTTGCATAGGCTTTGTACCCTTGGGGAGCTCTCGGGCCAGATCCCCATAGAGGGCAACAAGAGAAACAAACGGTACCTGATAAACAAAAGGCGGGTTGAAGGTTAGATGCTAGCCACCAAGTGCAGCTCAGAGGGAGTTCTCCCGTTATCCCGTTATCCCGGTCATATAAAGGTTTCACCTGGGCAGTTGTGGAATCTTACTAACCACAGCTGATTCTCCAACGCCAGCTAACCACAACCACAGAAACTTAAATCACAGTTGCAAATGCCCCAGATAGTCTTTAATCATCCCTCTGAAATTTCACAAGCCAGGCTCCTACAGAACGGCCCACTGAGCTCTCAACACTCAATGGCTTTTCTAGCCCAAAATTCCAAAGTCCTTCCATCATCCGCCTAAAAAGATGGTCAGGTTTTTGTCACAGCAATACCCCAATATTGGCACCAACTTGTCTTAATCAGGGTTTTCTATTGCAACAAAACACCAGGAGCAAAAAAAAAAAAAAAAAAAAAGCAAGTCAGGGAGGAAAGGTTTTATTTTTCTTACACCCTACATCATTGGTGAAGGACATCAAGACAGTAACTCAAACAGGACAGGATCCTAGAGGCAGGAGCTGATGCAGGGGTCATGGAGAAGTGCTACTTACTGGCTTGCTTTCCCTGGCTTGTTCAGCCGAATTTCTTAGACAACCGAGGACCACCTGCCCACAACGAGAAGGGCACTCTCACATCAGTCATTACCAAGAGAATGCCCCCAAACCTTGCGCTTGGGCCAATCTGAAGGAAGCCATTCATCAGTTGAGGTCCTAAGTAACACTAGTTTGTATCAGGCTAATAGAAACTAACCAGCGTATATGATACATATTACTGCTGAACACTGAAGAAATCAGTGAGGTGTGCTGGTGTTGTCATTGTTATCATTTGTTTTGGTTTTGTTTTGTTTTTCCTTTTGAACTTTGTCTAAACACCTTAGCAGTTTGGATTCTAGTTTGGAAGTGCGTTAATGAGTTCAGCTGTCATATATCATGTATTATTACATATGTTATTCTATAGCAAGTATATACTACTTCATATATCGGTGTTAGATAGTTTTGTTCCAGGCTCTTTGTATTACTATTTTCCCATCTACCAACTTTCTCCTGATGGTGGTCTTCTATCTACCTGTGTCCTGAATTGAGCCAAGGAAATATTATCTGGGATTCCTAAACTTGCTTTTCTGACCACTAATGCTATTTCCTGAGAAGAAAGACTTCATTCTCTTTAAAGATGTTTTTGGAGTGACTGTAGCTCCATTTGTGCTGATGCACCCTGTGGATTTTTCCAGATAACTAAGTTTCTCCCACAGGTTTTCCCTGTTCTTCCAGTAACAAAAGCCTTTCCATTCAACCTGGAAGGGTCCATGTTCATTGGAACAGCTCTGTTTCTGGAGATTCAGAAGTGGGGCATGCCCAGGCTCACCGGGGTAAGGTACATTATAGCATATGTCACATTCTGATAAGTGAAAGAAGTAATGGCAGGCAAAACAGCAGAGGGCCAGGTCTTGACACTCTCTGACTTGACTTGACAAGCTGGTTGAGTTTTGCAAGTGTGCAACACACACTTGGTTGTGTCTATTGTGGTATATTAGTTGAAGATGTGTTACATTTGTTTATGCTTTTGAATACTTGTTTAACGATGCAAAGGTGTGTTGCGTTCTTTTATGTTGCATTTGTTTAACCCTGTGAAGCTGTGTTACTTTGCTTGTCTGACACACGTGATTGGTCTAATAAAGAATGAAAAGCCAATAGCAAGACAGGAGAGAGGATAGGCAGGGTTGGCAGGCAGAGAGAATGGATAGAAAGAGAATTCTGGGAAGAGAGAATCAGGGAGGAAGAAGAGGAGGAGAGGACATCAGGGGCAAGCTACACAGCCAAACAGCCAGCCACAGAGTAAGAAGGAGAAAAGGAATATAGAATAGAAAAAGAAAAAGTCCAGGGCAAAAGATAGATGGGTTAATATAAGTTAAGAAGCTGACTAGAAATAAGCCAAGCTAGAGCAGGGCACTCATAAGTAACAGTAAGTCTCTTCTGTGTGAGTATTTGGGAGCTGGGTGGTGGGCTCCCAAAGAGCAAAGAGTAAAAACAACCAACACTGGTCCACAATCTGTACAAGTATGGACCATGACGATCCATCCCGCTCGATTTGCCTGAAGGACTAGACTCCCCAGACTCACACTGCCTTAGCACTCTGCAAGTCTAAAATCATCGCTTAGATAATGTAGAGAATACATTTTGACCAAAAATAGGATGTCTTGGAGCTAGTGAGATGGTTCCACAGGCAAGGCCATTTGCATCCATGCCTGACCACCTAAGTTCGATTCCCGGGACCCACTTGGTAGAAGGAGACATTTCCTGCAAATTGTTCTCTGACCTCTACAGGCATGCTATGTCATATACACACACAGAAAGATACACAGATAGATAGATAGATAGATAGATAGATAGATAGATAGATAGATAGATGAGAGACAGAGAGAGAGAGAGAGAGAGAGAGAGAGAGAGAGAGAGAGAGACCCAATGTCTTTCTGAAATTGATCTTAAGTGAAGTAGGCTTCGGATCAGAGTATTCATTACTTACATAATCTACTGTCAAATTCGGCTACATGAACTCATATTGTAACTTGGCTCATGACAGCCTTAAAATTCAAATATTGCCATAAGCTGTCACTGTGAATAGGATTCTTTTTCTGAGGGCCCTATCCAATCTCACAAGACTTCTGGGATTCTGGAGCTATTAAATATATAAAATCTCCTCTAATCATTTCCTTAAACCTCCTGACTGTTCTTTGCTGTTAACAGAGAAAATGTTAGAAATCAAAACCCATGAGGCTATCATGTGGGAAGAAAAGCAGTTCAAAGGATAAAACAAAACCATAGAACACAGGGTTCCTCACTGGTGTTGACTTGGAGCGAAACACAGACAAAACAATTATTCATAAATCTGAAGTAACATCCTTTTAAACTTTATTTAAAGAAATGCTATAGTCACTGAAACTGAAGTCTACCAGTATTCCTATAACATGTCATTTTTTCCTCCAGTTCAAATACATAGACTTATTATTATAAAATTCTTCAGAATTCATAAACTTTTCCATGTTACAATGGCAAACATTTCAACGTTTATTTTGAAGAAAAAAAAAAAAGATGTTTAGAAAAGTTTGTGAATTTTTCTAGCAAGTAAACCAATAATTAGGTCTAGACACATGAAAATTATCTACTGTCTCCCTCTAACCCTTCTCAAACACCGCAGCAAAGTCTGTTTGCATGCCTTTAAATTTACATTGGAATTTTATTCTAAGAGGAATAAGTGGAGAGCAGAGATTACTCTACAAGTCTTTAAACTTGGAGCTAAACCATTCTATGGGACACATACTGCCTGGTTGGACAGGGCAGGCAAGTGACAGCAGCAGTTGGTGGTGGGAGAGATGGCACCCACAGACACACACAAAAGCATGAAATTCACCATGCAAAGGTTATTGTCTCCATTTTTGTACTTTGTAAATGTTTTTGAGAATAAGAGCTCCCTTCTAATCCACATGTTTTAAAATGTGGGTCCTCACACGTTGCAATTGCGACATTGTCTATTGAGCTTGGGGCCCATATGAAATTGTAGATTCTTTACAATAACCCCCACCATCCCCAGAGTCTATTTCCTCCCAGGGGCCCCAAGATCTGAAGCACAATTGTTAGTCCTTTGTGCATCGAAATATGATAGCCATACTTTAGGCCCCCGAGTCCCACGAGAAAAGGGCGCGGCGGGAGACAGGGTTGAGTTGGGGGACTTTTCTGCCAATGGCAGTGGTCCATCTAAGAGGAGTCATCTACAGATAGGACATCTAGTTCGGTTCAGCAATGGGAAAGAGGCCCGTTGCTCTCTGGGGCCCTGAAGCCTAGCACATTTAGAAATGCCAAGTTGGTGACAACCGCTCGGTTCTCTTGCGTTCTCCCACCCAACCCCCTCCAAGGAACAGGCTTTGAAGCCCGCGTTGCTCTGAATTCTTGTCCCTATCCTGCCAGGGTGTCTTTCCCTTCAGACCTTTTTTAACCATCTTGGAAATGAGGTTAGAACTCTGTGATTGTCATTTTGTTCCAAATTCTTGGGATAGTTTATGATTTCCAAAGGTTTCCTTACTGACTTCGGACAGAGGGGGAAAAAAAAATGAATGTGCAAAACTCAAGTCTTAATAAAAAAAGAAAAACTTCAGTATCCCAGTTTTGGTTAAGCAAGGCCATGGGGTTGGTGGCGGGAGATGGGAGGAAATAAACAACTTTTGGATAGTTTTGTTTTGTTAATTGACCTAACTTATTCATCGCTAAAAATTGAGAAAATGCCACCCCCAAGAAGGAATAAAGATTACCCCAAAAATGCCCTTACTGAAAGACAATCTCTTTTATGTTCTAGAACCTATCTTTTCAGACTTTTCCATACATATTTCAGTCAAACATAGTCGCCTCTTTAAGGGGACCAGAGCATGTCATTTTATTCTTTACCATCAAAATCTACCTAATTTCTATACTCACTACAAAAGTGTGTCATCTTTTCCTGACAAAGTGGATAGCCCTACATTATCTCTTTAACCAGTGCATCATATTCTTCCAATGGGCCTTAATGTAACTCATCAGCTGATGAGAGCCATAATCTTATTCTCCAACTATTATGAGCACTATTGAGGCTTATATCTTCAAATACATACCCAGTTTTCTTTCCCCCCCCTAGGAATAGATTTGCTAGGTCAAACTGTTGGCATATTTTAAATTCCATTGCATGCTGTTAAACCACCCGACAGGAAGATGATACCAATCCCACTCCCACTTCCAGGGCATAAGAATGCCCAGTCTCCACCACGCCAGCAGCAAGATCTGTCTTTAACATGCATGAAAGCGATTCCTGAAGCTGAGCTTATTTTTCTGCATGTATTGACCATTCAAAATGTCTTCTCTTTTTTTAAATTCTTTTTTTTTCAAGCCTTCTGGC
Source organism: Cricetiscus sungorus (assembly GCA_030556225.1). NCBI lineage: Eukaryota > Metazoa > Chordata > Mammalia > Rodentia > Cricetidae > Cricetiscus > Cricetiscus sungorus. The sequence goes on along the minus strand of JANBXA010000738.1, from coordinate 13,204,591 downwards.
TGATTAGATTTAGGATCTAAAAAAACAGGGGAGTAAATTTTTTTAAATTTTTATTCACTTTTTATTTATACATGTGTGTATGTTTGATTGTCTGTATGTGTACCGTGTATGTACATGCTATTGCCCTCAGAGGCCGGGAAAGAATATCAGAATGTCTGGAGCTGGATTACAGCTGCTTTGTAAGCCACCCAGTTTGGGTGCTGGGAACACAACCCAGGTACTCTGCAAGCATCATTAGCATTTTAAAACAATAATCCATTTCTCCAGCCCAGCAATTCTTTTTATTTTTCTTTCTTATTTTACATATCCATCCCAGTTCCCTCTCCCTCCCATGTTCCCCCCTCCCCCCTCGCATCCCATCCCCACACACACACTGCACAGAGGGTGAGCCCTTCCAGGAGGGATCATCAAAATCTGTCAAGTCATTTGGAGTAGGGACTAGGCCCTCCCTCCTGTCTCTAGGCTAAGGGAGTATCTATCCCTCCATGGGGAATGTGCTCCCAAAGTCCTTTCCTGCACCAGGGATCCATCCTGGTTCCACTGTCAGAGGTCCCTTAGACTGCCCAGGCCTTCTAACTAAGACCATGTTCAGGGGGTCTGACTTGGTCCAATGCTGGTTTCCCAGCTCTCACTCTGGGGGTCCATTAGCTCCTCAGGTCAGCTGTCTCTGTGGGATTCTGTAGCCTGGTCTTGACCCCTTTTCTTATCACGCTTCCCTCTCTACAATTGGATTCCAGGAGTTCTGCTCAGTGTTTAGCTGTGGGTGTCTGCTTCTGTTTCCATCAGCTACTAGATGAGGGCTCTGTGATGTCATATAAGTTAGTTATCAGTCTCATTATCAGGGAAGAACATTTAAGGTAGCCTCTCCACTGTTGCTCAGACTGTTAGTTGGGGCCACCCTTATAGGTCTCTGGACATTTCTCTAGAGTCAGTTTTCTCTTCAAACCTATAATGGCTCCCTCTATTATGGTGTCTCTTTTTTTCCCGCTCTCATCTATTCGTCCCCCAACTCAATCTTCCTGGTCCCTAACCCTAACCCTCTCCTCCTCTTTCTCCTAACTCCCTCTCCACTCACCGCCCCCCCCCCCGCCCCTCTCAATATACTCAGATCTTGTTCCTTTCCCCTTCTGTGAGGGACCTTGTATGAATCTCTTAGATTCCTCCTTGTATCCTAGTTTCTCTGATGGTATGTATTATAGGCTCTATGTCTAAAATCCATATTTGAATGAGTTCATACCATGTTCCTCTTTTTGTGACTGGGTTACCTCATTCAGGATGGTTGCTTCAAGTTCCATCCATTTGCCTGTGAATTTCAAGATTCCATTGTCCCCCCCACCCCCCCCCCCATGAGTAGTATTCCATTGTGTAAATGTGCCACATCTTCTTTATCCATTCTTCAGTTGAGGAGTGTCTAGGTTACTTCCAGGTTCTTGCTATTACAAATGATGCTGCTATGAACATAGTTGAACAGATGTCTTTGTTGCATGGATGTGTATCATTTGGGTATATGCCTAAGAGTGGAATTGCTGGGTCCTGTGGTAGACTGATTTCCATTTTCCTGAAGAACAGCCATACTAATCTCCAAAATAACTGCACAAGTTTGCACTCCCACCAGCAGTGGAGGAGTGTTCCGCTTTCTCCACATCCTCTCCAGCATAAGCTATCATTGGTATTTCTGATTTCAGCCATTCTGACAGGAATAAGATGGTATCTCAGAGTTGTTTTGATTTGCATTTCCCTGATGGCTAATGATGTTAAACACTTTCTTAAGTGTCTTTCAGCCTTTTTTATTTCCTCTATTGAGAATTCTCTATTCAGTTCTGTACCCACTTTTTAATAGAGTTATTTGGTGTTTTGTTGACTACTTTCTTGAGTTCTTTGTATATTTTGGAGATCAGCCCTCTGTCAGATGTGACAGAGGTTGGTGAAGATATTTTCCCAGTCTGGGGGCTGCCATTTGGTCTTGTCAACTGTGTCCTTTACCTTACAGAAGCTTCTCAGTTTGAGGAAGTCCCGTTTATTAATTGTCAATCTCAGTGTCTGTGCTACTGGTGTTATGTTCAGGAAGCTGTTTCCTGTACCAATTTGTTCAAGGGTACCTCCCACTTTCTCTTCTAAGAAGTTCAGTGTGGCTGGGTTTTTGTTGAGGTCTTTGATCCATTTGGACTTGAGTTTTGTGCATGGCAATAGACATGGGTCTATCTGCAGTCTTCTACACACCATCCTACTGTTGTGCCAGCACCATTTGTTGAGGATGCTTTCCTCCTTCCATTGTATACTTTTAGCTGGGGTGATGTCTCCTGAAGTTCCTTTATTGTACAGGGCTGTTTTGCCTATCCTGGGTCTTTTGTTTCTCCACATAAAATTGAATATTATCCTTTCAAGGTCAGTGAAGAATTGTGCTGGGATTTTGATGGGGATTGCATCGAATCTGTAGATTGATTTTGGCAAGATTGCCATTTTTACTATGTTTATCCTACATATCCAAGAGCATGGGAGATCTTTACATTTTCTGGTATCTTCTTTAATTTCTTTCTTTAAAGACACAAAGTTCTTGCTATATAGGTCTTTCACTTGTTTGGTAAGCGTTACCCCAAGATACTCTATGTTGTTTATGGCTATTGTAATAGGGATACTGATTTTTTTTTTTAGTTTATCTTTTATCCTGCTAGTTTGCTAAAGGTGTTTGTCAGCTGTAGGAATTCTCTGGTAGAGTTTATTGGGTCGCTTATGTAAACTATCATATCATCTGCAAATAGTGACAGTTTGACTTCTTCCTTTCCAATTTGGATCCCCTTGATCTCCTTTTGTTGTCTTATAGCTTTAGCTAGAACTTCACATACAATATTGAAGAGATATGGAGAGAGTGGGCAGCCTAGTCTTGTTCCTGATTTTAGAGGAATCGCCTTAAGCTTCTGTCCATTCAGTTTGACGTTGGCTGTTGGTTTACTGTATATTGCTTTTATTATGTTTAAGTATGTCCTGTTATCCCTGATCTCTCTAAGACCTTTATCATGGGGGGGGGGTTGAATTTTGTCAAAGGCTTTTTCGGCATCTAGGGAGATGACCGTGTGGTTTTTCTTTTTCAGTGTGTTTATATATGGTGGATCATTGATAGATTTTCATATGCTGAACCATCCCTGCAGCCCAACAATTCTCTCCTCTCTCTTTTAGGTCTGTGATTTTTTTGTTGTTGTTGTTGTTCTTATTACTTCAATAACCTTTATAATTTGAAATCTAATTCAGTCTCTATTAAAAATACTTTTCACAAAGGCCCAAATCGCCTTCTTCATCACAACACAGAAAGCCTCTAGTCCAGTGGTCCCCAACCTTCCTCATGCTGTGACCCTTTAATACAGTTCCTCATGCTGAGATGAGCCCCAACCATACAATTATTTCATTGCTACTTCATAACTGTAATGCTGCTACTGTTGTAATATGAATATCTGATGTGTGGCCCCTGTGACCCACAGGTTGGGATCCATTGCTCTAGGATGATGCTTAACCTAAGGAAGATGCTCAGAATATCTGTAGAGTGGCTGGCCCTGCTGTTGTGCATGTCATATTTTCCCAGCGTGTTGTATGTCGTTTAAGCTCATTTTACACTTATTGTTAATGCTATTACTGTTGTGAGTGTGCATGTTGTGTAAAGAGGGTGTGTGTGGCACTGAGAGCAGAACACTTTGGGAAATGGTCCTCTCCACCTTTTATCTGCTGAGCCATCTTGCTACATATCACCTTATTCTTAAAGATATGCATCACACACACACACACACAGAGAGAGAGAGAGAGAGAGAGAGAGAGAGAGAGAGAGAGAGAGAGAGAGAGAGAGAGAGACCCTGGCTTGTAATCTCAGAGAGAATAGGAAACTGAGGAAAGAAAATTGTTGAAAGTCTGATGAAAATGGAGGTTTCTGTCCTGCCTGGTCCCATAGCCGCTTTGCCCCAAATAACCACACAAAGACTTATATTAAGTATAAAATGTTAAGCCAATGGCTTAGGCTTAGGCTTTGTCTTAATTATTAACCGATTTCTGTTAATCTAAGTATTTCCACATGGTCTTATCTTACTGGAGAAGGTTCTGGACCTGTTACTCCTTCCTCCACTACGTGGCCTCTCTTCACTTTCTCTGCCTTCTTCTCCCTAGCCTTCTCCTGGTCTGGTAGCCCCGCCTATCTTCCTGCCTGGCTACTGGCCAATCAGTGATTTACTCATCAACCAGTAAGAGAAACATTTACAGAAGGACATCCCCCCCATCAGTCTGAGGCTATCATTGGCTACATAATCAGCTCCAGGTCACCTTGATCTACAGAGTGAGAACCTGTCTCAAATACAAAAACAATCAAACAACAAAAGTCCCTCTTACAAAAGTTTTCAAATATCACATTATTGTAGGGCCCTGCATGGACCCCTGAGGCACCTTGAGCAAGCCTGAAGCTGTTGGCTGGAACATCTTGCACCAGAGTAGTTCTTAGTATCCTTCCTCATTTGCTGACACACATCTGCTGGGGAGGAACTAAGCCCGAGAACTTGCACGCTTGACCTTTGTTTCCCACTGTGCTGTGAGTCAGTATATAAGCCCGCTCCATCCTCTCAATAAACGGCATTCGGCATTCCAGCTACACAAATGACCCACGCTGTCTTGTCTCTTATTTCAATCTCTAGGCCTTTGCCCCATTAGTGGAACAGACTGTAGCGCAGGTGCTACATATTGCCAAAATATTCCTTACTGCTCATCAGGTCAAACGGTTCCCATGCAAAGATTGTGAAATTGCAACAGATACTCATGGCATGCTTCCCATTCCAAGAACAGGTGTGACACTTATGCACGCCCATTCATTCCATACTTCTAACAAAAATGTTTATCTAGTAGAGCTTGTCACGGTCCTAACCTACCTCCAATCCCCAGTGGTTCCTCCTTTAAAAGCCCGTCCTTAGGGCGGCTCTGTGGTAGAGCGCTTGCCCAATATTGAAACAAGGTTCAAACCTCAGCACTACCCCGACAATAGCAAAAATCCAAGCAACAGCAATAACAAGATCTGTCCTGTGTCCATTGTTGTTAGCTGACTTTATTACTTTGAATATACAGTTCATTTGTTATTTTTCTATTGCTGTGATAAAACACGTGGCCAAAGCAACTTACGAAGGGAAGAAAGGGTCTAGTTAAGTTATGCATTTTTTGGCTGGGATATGGCTCAGTGATGAGTACTTATTAGCATCTACAAGATTCTGAATTCTATCCACATGGCCTCTAAAACATAATTGCTGTTGTTGTTAATGGTATTTTTTTTTTTTTTTTTTTTTTTTTGAGACAAGGCCTCACAATGTAGCCCGGGCTAATCTCAAATTCCCCACTTCCTGCCTGAACTCCCTGAGTACCGGGTTTAATGCACAAACGTGAAAGGAACTGCGGGCAAACAATATTTACAAATTATAGGCCAATCACTGCCGCTAATATCAATGATTGGAACCACTTCCGATCTGAAAACTAAAGACCTTGAGATTCAGGAAGTTGTCTTGCCCAATCAAATGCAAGCACAGATATACAGATATACAGATAATACAGTTAGATATACAGACGTTATACAGCGACAGTTAAAACCTGTGAACCATTGTTTATACCAGTAGAAACCATCACAATGATGTTTAAGGCATACGGGGGAAGAAAGACCAAGATGAAAATACAAGTCCTTCTATTTTTAACTCTACTCCTAACACAGCGAGCAGCTGACAGGCAAAGGGGACTATTGCCTTCTCGTGGACCTGTTTTTATTATTCTCTAAAAGCTGGGCGTTGACGGCACACACCTTCAACCCCACATCTGTACTCCAGCGAGCTACCTCGTGATGCTCCTTGATCCACACCTCTCATTCTGTACCCAGTGGAAGGGGTCGCTATTCTAACCTATATCACCATCATTAATTTTGTCTGTCCTTGAACTTCAAACATAGAGAACTGTGGTAGTTTGAAGGAGAATGCCCGCCCGCCACCCCCCCACCCCCACCCCCCCACCCCCCGCCATAGGCTCCTGTAGTTTCATACCCAGTCTCCAGTTGATGAACTGTCTAGAGAGGATTAAGAGGTGCGGCCTTGCTGGAGAAGGAATGTCATGGCTCCCCCATGACATGAGGTTTCAAAAGCCCACACTAGGTCTAGTCTCTCTGTCTCCCCCTCTCCCTCCCTCTGCCCCCCACCTGCTTTCTGCTCATCTGCATTTAGCTCAGCTACTTCTGTGGTACCATACCTGCCTCCACACCCCTGCCACGATGCTAATGGATAGCCCTCTGAAGCCGTAAGCAAGCCCCCAGTCGCCTTGGTCATGGTGTCTCTTCACAACAGAATAGTATTGGGGTCACGGTCTTATTCATATCTCCCCACCTTCTCACAATGTCTGGATGATTCATTTGTTTTAGTGAGTACTTTACTAATTTATATTTCAGTGTGTAACAATTAAAGATATAATTCTCATAGGACCGAAACCACCTTTTTAACGTATAAATTTCAGAGGTGTTTTAGTATACACAAAGTTGTAAAGCCATACCCAATATATAATTTTAGGACATTTTTATCAGCCAGGAAAGAAAGGGAAAAGAAAATTTATACTAATGAGCAGTCATATTAGCTTTTCTTTTTCTTCTAGCTCCTGGTCACCACTAATCTATGTGTGTGTGTGTGTGTGTGTGTGTGTGTGTGTGTGTGTGTGTGTGTGTGTGTGGCCTATTATGAACAATTCATGTGGGTAGAATCATTCAATATTTGCTGTATATGTAATTTTTAACATGACTGACTTTTTAAATTAGCTGAATGTGTTATCCCAATTTGTTTATGATGTAATACCTCATTTTTCTTTATTATTAAATAAGAAATCGTCCACTGATGGGTGTGACATATTATCCACTCATCAGCTGGTGAATTTTTGAGTTATTTCTAACTCTTGGCATTGTGAGTAAAGACACTACAAAAATTATGCTCAGATTTTTTGTATGGATCTATGCTATCTTGATTGTGAAGAACTTTTACATTTTTGAGAATATAAAAATGTAGAAATAAATCTTGTAATGGGCTCTTAGCTAAAGCATCAAAAACATGAACTAAAAGGAGAAAACCAGATATGTTGGATTTTCTATGTTTTTATATGAATTTTTTCTTTTTATTTCTTATAGTTAGGTCTATGACCCATTTGACGTTCATTTTTGTATCTAGTATAAGGTAGAGTTTCAGACACATCTGTTTGCATCTGGAAACCCAGCTGTCTCTGCCCCTGTTTGAAAAGACAATGTTTTCTACTGTTTTCTTAAATTTTATTGGCAATCTTTTTGAAAGATTAACTTCTCATCAATAAAGGAAGTAGTCAATTTTGTTTGATTGCTAAGTAATATTTCACTGTATGAATATGCCAATTTACTCATCTTTCTCTTTGCAAACATTAATGTCATTAACAATTTAGGGCTATTAAAAAATAAAGATGGTGGGCCAGCAAAACGATCCCATGTTAAAAGTGTTTGCTGTATGTCTTAGTTAGGGTTTCTATTGCTTCGATGAAAATCCCTGCAAAAAGCAAGTTGGGGAGGAAAGGGTTTATTTGACTTGTACTTCCATATTGCAGCTCACTACTGGAAGAATTCAGGACAGGAACTGAAGCAGGCAGGTAGGAGCTGATGAAGAGGCCATGAAGGAAGGCCACTTACTAACTTGCTCCCCCGTGCCTTCCTCAGCCCACATTCTGATAGAACCCAGGGCCACCAGCCCACCATGGCTGGGCCCTCCCCCATTGATCAGTCATTGAGAAAATGCCTTACAGTTGGATGTCATGGAGGCATTTCCTCAGCTGAGGTTCCTTCCTCTGTGATGACTCTAGCTTGTGTCAAGTTGTCACACAAAACCAGCCAGCACACCATACAAGTCTACTGATGACCCAAGTTCAATCCCCAGAACTCATGAAAAGGTTAAAGCAGAAATCTGACTCTATGACTCTTCTGATCACACTTGTAGCATGTACACACACACACACACAGCAGAAATCTGATTCTATGACTCTTCTGATCACACTTGTTATAGCATGTACACACACACACACACACACACACGTATGCACTTTTTTTTAAGAATAAAAGTATAGCTGGCAAGATGGTTCAGCAGGTAAGGATGCTATGAGCATTTTGGGTTTGCTGTTATAAATAAATGTGTTAAGAATATTCATACATGTGTCTTTAATGCACACATGACAGCCAGATGTATTAAGAGTTCTCTGAAGAAACAAAACCAATAGGTTGGGCTGCTCATTGCCGTTTTCATTATGACTTGCATTTCTCTCATAAGGGGTTATACTGAGCATCTCCCCAATATTTGTTGGCCATTTAGAAACCATCTTTGTCATGCACTTGTCCTAGAGTCTTTCCTAGACAGGCATAGTGATGTGTGTCTGCAATCCCAGCATGTAAAAGAGAGACAAAAGGACCAGGAGTTCGAGGATGGCCTTGGCTGCACAGTAAATTCAAGGCCAGAGTGAACTACAATAGCACCCTGTCTCAAAATTAGAAAAAGAAAAGCCTCCAATAACAACACCAGCCTTTCTCATTTTAAAATTTGATCTGCTTGGTTTTTCTTATTGATTCACAGGACTCTTTTTGCTGACTCTGGATATGAGTCCTTTATCCAGATGTGTGTTTTAAAATAGTCTTTCCTCCCAACCCACTCTCTTGATCATATCTGTTGATTAATACAAGTTTATTTAAACACTTTCCTGCTTAGATCTATGATCATCTTGAATTAATTAGTGTATATGGAGTGAGGTAGGAGTCAAATATCCCTTTTTTCCAGATGAGTAGCCAATTGCTCCAGCACCATTTGTTCAAAATATTATCCTTTCCTCGCTGTACTGCGGCAGTGACTTCGCTGTAAATCAAGCCTCTAGTTCTATTTCTGGATTCCCTATTATATTCCTTTGGTGTATTCATCTAGCCCTTTGCCAATACCACACTGTCTCAATTACTGAGCCTCATAATGAACTTCGAAATTTTGTAGGGTAAGACTTCCAGCTTTGTTCTTTGGGATCTTCTTGTTATTCTAGGCCTTTGCACACCCATATAAATGTTGGGACAAGCTTTCAGTTTGCACAAACACACACACACACACACACACACACACACACACACACTACAGTTTTCTTCCTTTCTTACATTTGTCTCCTAAAAGTCAAGTGTTCATTCTGTGCCTTCAATGTTATTCTTACTTATTTCTCTTGGAAGGTCAAGACTCATTATTTCATCCCCTTCCCCTCCTACCCCACATCCAGCTAGTCATCCCTGCCATCCTCAAACCAGAACTGTGACAAGAATCATGTCTCCTCTCATATCTGCTCCCATTTCCTTGTTTCTGGGTCATTTGGCGCAAGCCTTTGGCGTGTCTCTGACTCTTACCTCTCCATCTCTACACTTCAAAACTTATTTCACCATGGGAACAAAAAACTAGTAACTGGTTCAAATATGGCTCAGGGGGAGGAAAGAGAACTAGTTGGGAGAGGGGTGCAGTATTGTGGCTGGGTGTGGTGGCGCACGCCTTTAATCCCAGCACTCGGGAGGCAGAGACAAGCAGATCTCTGTGATTTCAAAGGAAACCTGGTATACAGAGTAAATTCCAGGACAGATAAAAGTTACACAGAGAAACCCTGTCTCAAAATATGTAAAAATAGAAGTAGAAGAAATAGAGTAATAAAAAAGCCACGTAAAGATGGAAAGCACAGAGAATCTTTGGATATTGTACGCTGTTCTGTTATCTTTAAATTGTTTGACTGCTGAGAAAATAACAACTACTGATAAAAGAAATGCTGCTGGATTAATTCAATTTATATATTTTAAAAATGGTTTGACTCCCAAATTTAAGTTTAAGGACAAGTTACTGGGGAAAAGGATTTCTATTTTTGTTTCCACAGAAAATGAAAAGCTGTGGATTCCTTCCAGACTAATGTGGATTGATCAAGCAAGACCCCTGAAGCATTGTCCCTGGGACAAGGCAGCCTTGCAGACTACAGCCAAGATTTCTGTGTCTTCTTAGGATCCCCATGACAGCGCCCCCTACCAGCAGGAAGTAGTTTGGAAAGAACAACGCCCAAATTCCCAAATAGTGTTTATAAATGTTTGTTTTTATTTAAGAGGGCTTGGTTATAAATGGTTAATGACTACAACCAATCTTTTTAAAGGTAAAAAGGGAATTATGGTATAGATATGAATACTTTGTTTTGGAATGGATTTTCATTTATTGATACAATTTAAGGTCAATTTTGTGATATGTATATTTCTCCTCTTGTTTAGGTATTGTGTTTATATAGCTCATTAAAAATGTATAATTTAGTACAGATTATAGAGTTACCTATGATAGTCAAAACTTGGAGTTAAGTTAGTTAGGATTTCTAGATATGCAGAGATGTATTTGAGATAAATAAGCATTCTTCAAACCTTTCAAAGACCTACAGAATATGGCATTTAAAATGGTTTAGGGTTTTTCTTGACAGTGAGACATAACTTCTCCTGGCAACACCACCTGCATCAGAAAGGAAGATAGACATTGAAGAAACTCGTTACAAAATTTGCTTCTAATATGGCAAGACTAGCCATTTGAGCAAGGTACTTCTCTTGTCTAGACTGTTTGACTTTATACTGTAGAAACTGGACATGCAGGACCCACAAAAAGGTGACTGCTGAAACAAGATGGACAGTACTACAGGGTTCCTGCTTCATAAAAGAGTCTGCCAGACACACTATGGCCTATGGGCTGAAGATGGAACATTACAGAAGAACTTTGGGTGACTGACCAGGCAGTGAGTTGTCTCTGTCATTTCTAGAGTTTATATATTATCCTTCTGTGGTCTTTGATGGAGTTGAAGCCAGATAGTTATGATTATAATTTTCCTTAGTTAGGATTAAATATAAGTTACATATAGGACTTTAGACTCACAAAGATAGGATAGATGATATTTTCTTTAAGTCTTACAAAATGTTAATGGACTAAATATCGTTAACTGTGATTCTTAATTGATAACCGTTGTGTGATATATTTTGCTATGTTAAGGTTAAAACCCTTCTTTTTATTTTAGACAGAAAAGAGGAGATGATGGGAGATGTTATTCTGTAAATATGTTTCTCATACTGGTTAATGTGGCCAATGGGAAAGCAAGATAGGTGGAGCTAGGAGACAAGGAGGAAAGAGGAAGTAGGGAGGAGTCAGCATGTAGAGCGTGGAGAAAGCAAGATGCCGGCCCACCGCTCTCTGATAACATGACCACATGGAAATACTTAGATAAGTAGAAATGGGTTCATCATTAAGACATCATTAAGAGCTAGCCAATGAACAATAATAGTAACTGGCCAACAGCATTGGATCAAATACAGAGTCTCAGTGTGTTATTTGGGGCTAGCACTGCAGTGGGACCAGGCGGCCGGCAGGGAGGAACAAAGAGTGGAACCAGGCAGGCTGGTGAAAAACATACTGTATTAGCTATGTTTCATGTTGTCATAACAAAATATGTGACAAAAGCCACTTGAGGGAGGACAGGGCTTTGGTTCAAGCTTGAGTGTGCAACCCATCACTCCAAGGAAGCCCTCTCTGCAATGCCCCACAGAGGTGCCCAGGGTGCCCCACAGGTGATTCTAAGTCCCATTAAGTTGACAGTCAAGATGAACTGTGACAGGAGGAATAAGAAAGCAGTTTTGGAGAACATTTTCCTTCTCATCCCTTCCTTATTCTAGATATTAGCATCCCGGATGCCTGGGACTACAAGGACCATGTTGTATCGGTCTCAGGCTGATTTGAAAGCCCAAAGCAGCCGAGCAGAAATGAAAGAACCCAGCCCTGGACTTTAAAGTCTTCCATACTGATGTCTACTGTTTTGAAAGCCCCAAAACTCTGAAATATGAATTTTTATATTGCTTAAGGTTTTAGGTTCGCCTGTCCACTACAGAACTGAGAATGACTTTGAATGCCTAGCTTGTGTACTTGTGCCTCAGAGGTGCTGGGATTACAGGCGTACAGCATTGTGCCTTACTACTTCAGTCGTTTTAAATTCAGATCTGTCAAAGTCCACTGGAAACAATCTTATTAATAGCAGGCTTCTCCATGTCTCCCATTTGTATGATCTGTGGCTTCCCTCCTCATCCTATGTCCCAGGGATTGGGTGGTATGGGAAGGAGTGGGGAGCGGGAGAGGACACACAAGACATCAGCCTCTTGACTAGCTCGCCAGCGAACCCCAGACATCAGTCTATTTCTGCCTCCCCAGTGCAGGGACTAGAGACACGTGTCATCTTGCCTCAGTTATATTGCGTGGGGTCTGGGGATCAAACGAGTCTTTGTGTTTGTCCAACAAGCACTTTACCCACCGAGGCATCGTGACAGACTTAAGAGCATCCTTCTTAAAGAATCATCTATTTAATCTCGTCTTTTTCCTTGTCTAAACACAAGCTGCTGCTCATGGCCTGAAGAACGGGCTAGGCTCAGCATTTGTGGTTTTATGCAGCCCTGCCTTCCTTTGCATCCTTTATGCTATAGATGTGCAGAATTACGTGTTTCTCTCACGTAAGCCCTCTTGCTTTGTTCAAGTTGTCATTGCCTGGAAGCCTCTTGCTTCGCCTCCACCTGTCACATGCAATCTTCCCCCTGAGACTTGCCCTGCGGGTCTCTGCTCCTCGGCTTGTGTGGTGACTGCCACCGGCTACCTCATGCAGATGCTGTTTGTAGTGTCATCTGCTCCACCGCAGCACTGTGGAACAACATTTCACAGTTGTGTGGATGGATCCTGCGGGTTATTGCACACTTGAGCTGCGGGTGGTGCAGGTACCTAGTGCTAACTGTACCAGAAAGCAGAACACTAAAGTGTTCCTGGATGCCAAATGGGGTTTTATCCAGTTTCCTGATGCCACTACAAACCTGGAAGGCAGTCTGTCCTCCTCCGTTTCACCAGTCGATAGAGATGACTATTCAACTGTATACACATAGAAATCACATTTATCAAACACTTGAAAGCATTCCTGCTGTCTATATTCCGGATCAAACAGATTGAAAACTGAGAGAGAAACATGCAGGTGATCCGGACTTCCAGAGTGAGTGGCAAGAGATAGAGAGGGCAAAGATCTGTCTCTACCTCACTTGCTCTGTCTATGCCTTCCCTTGCTGAGGCAGGGGAATTCCTAGGAGTTCAAGTTCTTTGATTTTGTTCTGCTACTGTGTGCTGAGGGTCAAGCACAGGCCTCACACAGATGCCAGTTCTACGATTTTGAGGGACCTTGAGAGATGAGAGATGGTTTGGACCAGAGAGATGGCTTACCTAGTCTCACAAGCAAACTTTCAGAACATTGCAAGATATTACAAATGGTCTAGAGTCATCAAATTTAACTTTTAAAATATCTCTGGCCAAGCTTTAAATTTCCTTATATTTTTTTTTTCAGGTTTTTGCAAGACAGGGTTTCTCTGTATAGCTCTGGCTCTCCTGAAACTCACACTGTAGACCAGGCTGGCCTTGACTCATGGAGATCCCCCTGCCTCTGCCTCCCAAGACCTGGGATTAAAGGTGCGTGCCACCAACTCCTGGCCCAAGATTTAAATCTTATCATCACTCTTTTTTTGTATGTGTATGGCAAATCTGAATGCATACATATACAGAGGGCATATAGAACATACACACTTTTTTTTTTTTTTTTTCTGGGCCACTTAGGAGAAAGTTTTACCCCATTAGTACTTCAATGTGTTTTTTGAAAAGCAGTATCACACAGAACAAATTCAGGAAGGTTACCAAAAAACAGTTGTACCTGTAGTCTATACCCAACTTGGCCAATTATCCCATTAATAGTTTGTAACTTTTTCTCTCCCAGTAAGAGATCAACTTCCCGCCTGTTTTGCATTGGATTTATATGTCATGTCCCTTCAGTTTCCTTTAACCTGAGGTCTTTGTTTCTTACGACATCGCCCATGTTTTAAATAGAAGCTCCCTCTCCACAGCTGTCTGAGGATCCTCGTTATGAGACAGAGGTCCAGGCTCTTCAGACTTTGTGCAAGGATGTATTACATACATCTCCTCCTTGTCCTTAGATGAGATCTGCTCCATACATTACATTTTTTTATATAAAAAACATTTCTATTAAAATACATACATGAACAGTTCATAAAACAAATTCCTAACAGAAACTATTTTTTACTTAAAGTGCTTAATTCTGTTATTTCAAAGTATATGTTGGCCTTGTGCCTTAGTTTATTTATTGACTTAATAATACTTGATTCAATTTACCCAAGATTATTACTTCAATTATACTGAATATGAAAATAATTCCTCAGGGAACTGCTGTGAAGTATTAGGGTTCAATGACTTTTATTACTGTGAATTAATGAAAATATCATCTATTATATCAATCATAATTTACTTTTACTTCACATACACAAATAATTTTTAAAGTATATACTTTTATTGTCATGTCCAACCGAGAGAAAAATTTAAAGTTTCAATGTAAAACATTAGCACTTGTGACTTCTGAAGGGCTAAAGGTTTTGAATTGTAGCTATACCTCAGGTTTTGTTTATTTATTTTATTTTTTCAAGACAGGGTTTCTCTGTGTAGCCCTGGCTGTCCTAGAACTCACTCTGTAGACCAGGCTGGCCTTGAATTTACAGAGATCCTCCTGCCTCTGCCTCCCAAGTGCTGGGATTAAAGATGTGTGCCCCAGGTATTTGTGTGTGTGTATGTGTGTGTGTGTGTGTGTGTGTGTGTGTGTGTGTGTTAATTAGAGTGAAAGGGGAAGTGGACGGCTTTATTTAAATGTTAAAAAGAGTTTTCAAAACAATAAACTCCCGTACCCGTGGAGTTTATACTGGAAATAGAATAATAAAAACAGTCCTTCGGGACTTTTCTCGGGAGTAACAATTTCTTCACGGAAGAAACTGGCAGCGATATGCACGCTTTGGACAAGGTCAGAAAAAATAACGCGCTCTCTTTCTCTCTGTTTTTGCGTCTGAAAACGAGTACCTTACTTGGGGAGAAACAGCGGGACGTGGACCATTTCCCCTCGGGGCGGGGGGGAACTGAACCCGCGCATCTTTAAGAAGGTAGAGACTGGAAGTGTCCCCTGTCCCCTCGGGCTGCAGCGTCTCTGGCTCGGCTTCCAGGACTTCTAGGAACGCGCCATTAGCATTAACCTTAAAACCGAAAGGGCGCCTGG
This sequence comes from Cricetiscus sungorus, assembly GCA_030556225.1. NCBI lineage: Eukaryota > Metazoa > Chordata > Mammalia > Rodentia > Cricetidae > Cricetiscus > Cricetiscus sungorus. Next base: position 13,189,393 of record JANBXA010000738.1, on the reverse strand, counting down.
CCGCGCTGACATCGTCCTCGCTGTCCGCGCGCACAGCGGGGCGAGGAGAGAGCGCAGCCCGAGCGGGAGCCCCGGCCCCGGCCCGGCCCCGGCCCCGCGGAGCCTCCCGGGTGCCCCGCGCGCCCGGGCTCCGAGGGGGGCGTGCCGGGCCCGCAGGGCAGGGCCGGCCGGGCGCTCGCGTGCGTCCGCCAGCGCCGAGCGTGGCCGGGGAGCCGTGCGGCCTGCGTCCCGCGCCCGGGCCCGCGGCGGCGGCGGCCGCACGCGAGCGCCGGTCCCGGCCGGGCTGTGAAGGCCGCGCTCGCGTCCTCGGCCCGCGCGCCCCGTGCCGCCGCCGCCCCCTCGGCCACGGCCAGACAGCCAGACGGGCGGGCGGGCGTGGGGCCGGCGGGCGCGGGAGGCGGGGCGGGCCAAGAGCATCCCCGCCAGCCGCCGGCGGAGGGAGGCCTCGTCACCGCCGCCGCCTGCGCCGCGGCCGCAGATCTCGCGGTGTTTGCCGGCCGCCGCGCCGCCATATTGTGTGGCCGGATTCGGATGCGGGTTGGGGCTGGCGGAGCCGCGGCCGGGGCGGGCGAGCGAGCGAGCGAGCGCGCCGGAGCCGTGGGGGGGGTGGGGGGAGGGCAGGCGAGCGGCCCGGGGCGGGGGCGGCCGGGGCCGGGGCCGGGCGAGCCGGAGCCGAGCAGCGGGCCGCGGCGACGCCGCCCGGGCCATCGCTTTGATCCGCGGCCGGGCGGGCGCCGGCGGCAGGGGCGCCCCAGGCCGGCCCCTCCCCTCCCCCTCAGCCGCGAGCGGCGCGGAGGGCGCCGAGCCGGGCGGAGGGAGGGACGGGCGCGCGGAGGGAGGGCTGAGCCGTCCCCGCTGCCGGCTGCGATCGGCGCTGGCGGCGACGACGGCGGAGACGGCTGCCCGAGTGGGAGCGGCGGCGGCGGCGGCGGCGGCGGCAGCGGCGGACGAGGAGGAGGGGGAAGCCGCGGCGGCGGCGAAGGGTAAGCGGCGGGCGCGATCCCCGCGATCCCCGGGCCCCGGAGGCCCCCGGGGGGCGTCCGCGCCCCGCTCGCCTCCCGCCCCGCTCCGCCCGGGGCGAGGCGCAGGGAGGCCCCCCGAGTCCTGCGGGGCGGGTGGGGGCGGGGAGCGGACGGCCTGGGCCCCGGCCCGGTGCGGGGCGTCGCGGGAGGGCGGCCAGCGCCCCGGACAGCCGCGCTGGGGGTGCCCGGACCCCCGCCCCGCGCCCCCCCCCGGCCCGCGATCTGCAAGTGGGAGCGAGCGGGGGAGCCCGACGGCTTTGGGGGGACCCAGTCTGCGTGGAAAAAAAGCTGACTTCGGGGCCCCCCGAGTTAAGGGAGAAGCGGGGAAGTTATGTGTGGGTCGAAGAGGAAGCTCGCTTTCCTTTCCGATTTTGCTGGCTCTGCGAGCCTTCCTCGAAGTGGGGCGCACGCCCCGCTGTGAGTAGGGGACCTCCCCAGTTAGATTCACCGGACCCCGAAGCAGGAGGCTGGCGAGGGTCCCCCCCAGGCATTGCTGACAGGTGACAGGTGGATCTGTCTGCTGTCGATGCTGTACAATCGCTCCCTGCAGAGTTGTAGCCCAAACGTGTCAGGGAGCGTGTGAGTTTGTATTTACGTGTTTGGCCAAGTTTCATTCCATATATAGTATATTTGAGATGCTAAGTTTCCATTCAAGTCAGCTTAATTGTTGTGGAAGAATTCTTCAAATGTTTCTGATAAGAGGGTTTTCCAGGAGAGTGGAGGGGATTTGCAGCTACGGTGGCGGTTTTTCTTCTACTCTCTTGAAATTCGGGTTCCCCGAAGCTCAGAGGCTGTTGGCAGATGAGCTTTTATTCATTGGAAAGTTCTCGGACACTAACAGTGTATGCAAGGCAACAGCCACAGTGGATAGATAGTTTTTGCATCCATTTTGTCAGTTCTAGGTAAGTTAGTAAAGTGCCAAATTTTAGGGGCAGGTTGATTGACAGCTTATAAAAAGAATTAGTTTCTGTCGCAGCATATTCAAAGATGTTGTTCATTATGCAATTCAGATTTCACCGGGAATTTTGATGGGTACAGATTAGATTTTTTTTTTTTTTTTTTTGCTTTCAGTTGTCACTGTTTAACACACTCTTGGTACAATAGCAGTTTTGACTCCTTTTCAAAAATTCCCTTAATGTTTCTGTAAAGGTGAATCCACAATTACTTTTTAAACTTGACAGTTTGAAACTTTGTTAAAACATAGGTGTTTCTAATAACTGAAGAGTTGCTTTTTATATTATTGTATGCCTTAGCTGGCTCCCTCAGTGTGAATCCGAGGAAGAATTTTCAGATTCCTGACTAAAAGCTGAGTTGGTAGCCAGATAGCCTTAGAAGGGTTCTGCAGCTTTTAAAAATGTGTGTTGAATGGTGGCACTATCTGCATTAACAGGAAATAGAACAAAAATCCCAGTGATTCAGAACTTCTGTTTGCCCCCTCCATCAGTTTGTAATAGAGAGTGCTTTATGTTTTCAACCTTAAAGAATCAAACTGAAAGTCAATATGCTAATTACTTCGTTATTCACTCAACATACGACATCACTTCGTTTTCCTTTTTGTTTCATGAAAAAGGTTTTTTTTTTTTTTTCCTGAGTTAGAAATGGTTTCCAAAGGACACTATGAAATATCACTATTCAAAACCTTCTGGAAGCTCTCATAATAGAACCAGTGTTTGTGTAATTCATTAATAAATGGTTGAAATGATCAGAGGTGCAAATGACATGCTTCCTGAAAAGCAAATTTTAAGTCAGTCCCATGTGATTGAAGGAGCCACCTGTGTTTGGTATTCTGTGGAAAGAAGCCCTTGCCTTTAGCTAAGGATATGGTAAGACGTGTAGTTATGACACCTAGTAAACTGAGGCAAGTCTGCATAGTTAGGTGGTACCTACCTAGACCCCTAATTATGTTGATATTGAGTGTTTTATATTCTGGCAAATGTCACTATGACTGGTTTTGTGCTTTGACAGAAATTAAAGCTTTATTCTATTTCTATGTAAGGAAAATTCCAAAGAACTATTTAGAAAGCCATTACCAGTGAGGTGCCTTCATTTTGAGAGATAAGCATGAATTATATAGATGGCTTGACTTTCAGAATTATGTGCTACAAAAGCCCCTGTAGGATGAGTTTTCTAAAACTGAAGGTGTACACACACACACACACACACACACACACACACACACACACACACACGCTGAATGTTTATTTTTATGAATATCAGGATACTTTAGAAAAGAAGTTTTGCTTTACTATCTCTTTTTAAGTTCCTGGAATTATTCATAACATGTAAGGCTAATAGATTAAGATTTTAACTTTCACTATGTCTGTTTGGCCAGATTCACATACTCCACGACAGCAGCAATGATTGTTTGTTTGTTTTGATTGACTTGACATCTTTCTTTAACAAGAGCTTTCTAAAATCAAGGGTTACGCTGTAGCAGAGGCAGGGGTGAAGATCAGTGCTCAGCAGGGATAGAGAGGGAGATGCTGGTAGAGTTTGCAGGAGTGTAGAAACATGAGTAGTGATGGCAGCAGGCACAGGAAGTAATGGCTAGACTGTATTAAGGGGGGTTCCTCTGTCTTTTAATGGGCTCTCACAAGCTGTATATGTCCTCACCACTATATTCAGATGGTAAGGAATTTGGTGATATTCATCTGAGTTTGGTAACTGGAAACAAGTATTAAGGAGGTTCTGTCTTTCATTTTTCTAAGTACCCTCATCTGTCAGAACAGCCTGTTTACTATAAGTGGTGCTTTACCTACATTCAGCCTTCTAGTTTTTGGTTTCTAAAGGAAATGGGGGTGGGTTTACATATTTCATGTAGATTTTCTTGACTCTGCAGAGTGTTTTCCCATCATGTCCTGAGCATGGTGAGAATTGCTAGCTGACAAGTTGTTGGTGTTTGAAGATTTCTGTGAGATGGTTTTAAGTTTTGCTGGTTAAAAAGTACATTAATTGAAAACTTAATTTGTGCTCCTCACCTCCATCTTCCAGTGGTTCTGAGAAGTAAGGCCTTGCTGTGTGTGGCTGCTTTATTGAGCTCATTCATTTTGTTTGTTTGAGATGGGGTCTTGATTTGAGCCCTAGCTGGCCTCAGCTTCCTACTTACAGGTGTACACCTGGCCTGCCTCATATTTTTAATCATCAGTTCTGTTTCAGAATTTGGTACAACATGGATAGTAAAAAAGAATGGTGCTAATGATCATTGAATTCTTACTGCAGACCAAATTTTCATTTCCTTTTGGAGTTTTTGGTAAGCCATATTAGTGTCTGGGACGCCTCTAGATCCTGGAGGTGCAGTATTGAATAACAGACAGGATTTTCTGTCCTCATATAGTTTATATGTTGGTGAGAGAAGACATAATAAGACATAATAAACGAATAATATAAGTGAAGTGTGTCTGGGGGCAAAACACTGGGGAAAGGAGACAGGGAAGCGGAGCAATGAACATCGCTTGTTAGATCTGATTTCTGCAGTGAGGACCAGTCTTGATTTCAGAAAACAGAACTATCCAGTGTTGTTCTTTCTTAGACTAAGACTATCCTTTAGAACTTGGAAACAATATTATATTTGTGCTTCAAGAGTTACAAATTGTTACAGAGTTTCAATTAGTAGGGATTTCCTATTGTTAGTATTTTAAAAAGCTACTTTGTGACTCAGTAGAAAATTCTGGAATTTGCCATCCTTGTTTGAACCCTAGTTTTGGCCACTTAACCACTTTGCCACTGTGTTTGGGGCCAGTTATGATTTCTTAGCTTCTCTGAGCCTGTTTTGTAATTTGTAAGATAAAGTATCTAAGGTTTCTGTGATGATTAAGTGGTACATTTTATATGCAGGTCATATGCTGTGGGGTGTGGGTAATTTGTACCATTTTTGTTTATTGCCTTTCTGGAACTCTGCAAAATAAACGTGTTTGAGTCGGTGACTGCAGCAGGCTCTCCCAGCACTATGTGGGCATGGTTACATCTACATTTCATTCTGCCACTTGAAGCAGCCTGGTCTGTAGTATACTGTTAATTAAAGAACAGACTGTCCCGGTGCTTGCTGGAGAGCTGATGTATGTCATCTAGCCAGTGTAACACAGGAGGACCTTTACAGCCTTCTGGTGAAGGAGCATTGTGGGCCTGGCATCTAGGTCGATGCTGGATCTAAACACTGACAAATGGACAGCAAGTACCTTATAAAATTCCAACTCGTGCAGACAACAGGACGTTTAGCCCAGTGTGTGCATGGCACATAGAAAATGTTCAGTAAAACATTCGCTTGTCGCTTTTCCCTTTATTGTATAAACAAGGGTGTTTCAAAGACTTTACAAATTAATTAAAACGTTTGCAAAGGTGAAATGTGCCACATGTGAATGCAATTTTGAAGATAAACTGAATAGCCATTCAAATTGCACATCTTTATAACACTGGGAGGTCACTGACTTGAACTACTCAGGATAGACTATGTCTTCCTTTCCCTGTAGTCTTCCTCACACACGGGGCAGTGCCTGGCCTGTAGCTAGGAGGTCAGCAGGATGTATGCTGAGGGTTTTGTATTGGACATCTGTGTTTTTGAGGCAGGGTTTCACTGTGTAGACTGGACTGGCCTTGAACCCAGAGATCTGCCTGCAGAGTGCTGAGATGAACGGTGTGCTGTGTACCACTGCTCTAACAGACGCCTGCCTTTGAAAGGTTATAGGTTACTCTAGACGTAAGTGCTTTGAGCGTTTGAGTTTTGTTCTGAAGCTAGTCTAGAATTCAGTGCCATCCTTCTACCTCTCCAGTGCTACAGTTATAGATGTGAGCCTGGTTGAGTGTCTACTTTTAAAGCTCAGCCTAAATTGGTAGGTAAAATCTTGTAGCTGTCATGTTTCTTAAGTCTAGCAAAACTTTTGAGAAAGAAGAATCCTGGAAACCTAAAGGAATGGCTTGATTGTTTGCATTGAGGCAATTCTTTATTAACTGTTCCTGTGCCATTGGCATGAATGTGAAAAGGGGTGATAATTAATACCTCTTCCTGCATACAGGCAATCATTCTACCATGAAGGCTGAGCGCCACCCCCTCTCCTCCCCGTCCTTCTATATTTCTTATTTTGGGTCAAGGTCTGGCCAAGTTGTCCAAGCTGACTTCTAACTTCTACTTCTGCCCCAGACATGGAAGTGACTGGAATGGAGGCATGTGTGCCACACCCTGTGGGGTGTAGCACCTTTTAAAGGCAAAACAAAAAAATAATTCATGTATAATTATATACCTTAACTAACTTAAAGGTCAAGTTTATTTTCTAAGGCAGTTTCAGTGGTCCTGTTGATCTGAACCAACTTTATGAATTAAACAGCCCACCCTTTACTTCAGCTTGTGATGTTGAAGATGCTGGTGTTTCCACAGAGAAGGGAGAAACATCCCGGCACTTTCTTTAGCAGTGACTGTTCTTTGTGTGTTTAAATATTCACACTGGTCAGCCTCTTCCTGTTCTGATGCAAGGTATTCTCTACCTGATGAATAATAAATTCTAGATTTCATAAAGTTTAAAGCTATATAAGTAAAAAAAAAAAAATCCTTGAGTCATTTACATAAAACATTTCTCGGAATTAGGAGAGGTGAAATTTTTTTACTGGGCTGGAGAGATGGCTCAGCAGCTGGAAGCCCCTATATGTAGACAATTCTAGCAACCTGAGTTTGATCCCATGGACCAACTTGGTAGGAGAGAAGCGAATCATACATGCTGACCTCTGACCTCCACACGTTTATGACAGGTGCATGCACACACAAACACACACACACTCACAAAGTGTACACACAATGCTGCCTGTTCAAGTCTGCCATGCTGCAGTATTATTTGGGAAATGAATGAGTGCTAGTTGGGGGTCTGGTCCTGTTGATTGTGCTGTTGTTACTATCAGTCAGCTGTGGGCAGAAGCACAGAGGTGTCCCTCAACTGGTGAGGCTCCAGAAGGAAGTGGTTCACACACAGGTGCAACAGAAGAGGGCAGAGATCCAGCATAGCATTTCTACTGTTTTATTTGCCGTTCTTGTTTATTTGTTTTTAATGGCATTCTTGTTTCACTTAAGGAAAAACATATGGGACTAAACTCAGGTGTCCTAGTTGAAGTCCTAGAAGCTAAATACTACTGAGAGGTGGAAAGGTCCATGGAGGAAAGGAGGGAGGCAAGAATGTAGAGAAATAAGAGTTTTAGTAGAATTATGTGAATGCTGACCCTTTTAATAGAAAAGGGCATGACCATTAAACCATTAAAGACTAGTTTTGATTAGTGAAGTTTCACTTCCCAGTTTGATTACTTTGAGTTATTAAATACGACTAATTTTGAATGTTAACATTTTACTCACATTTATTTGCATTAATGAAATTTTCGCTTGACCTTTTATATGTTAATGTTAACTTTGTAGTGTTAGCAGAATTGAACATATGGTGGCTTCCTGACTGCTAAATCAGGTGGGCCAGTGATACTTACTGTTGGTCACGTCAGTACAGAGCCTATGATAGCTCCGTGGGATGATTTGTCATTATCTATCAGCCAGAGAAAATACTTGTAAATACAAAGTAAATACTTGTAAATACAAATGAAAAATTCATCTGAACGAGTTGATTTTGCAGGGAGTTTTTTAGGCAGAGAAACCTATGGAGTCTGAGTTCTAAAGAGCTGGGCTTACTGGTGTAGGAAATGCACGTGATTTCATTTTCTCCAAAACTGGGGTAACAGCTTCTGAGTCAGTCTAATCTCTTTGCTGATGTGTCAGATTGTCAGTCTGTGCCTATCAATTAAATGCCTTCATTTTAGTGTATTGGAGGCTTTATAAGGACAGATCTGGCTTTAAGATCATGTCAGTCCAATTTCAAATTACTTAAGAATTATTAAATAGCTGTTGTTTAACTGTTAGCAGTCAGGCTTTTTAAAAGATTCTTTTTTAATTATGCTTGTGGGTTTGTACACATGACTGAGTCAGATGGTTTGGACCTGGAGTTCCAGCCATTGAGATCTGTCTGATGTGGGTGTTGGTAAGCAAAGTCAAGTGCCCTCCAAGAGCAAATTGTGCTCTTAATGGCTTAAGCCATCTCCCAGCCCTCATTCAGACTTTTTGAGCCAAGACTTAGGCAAATGAATGTTGTATTACCTAATTTACACAGTAATCTGAACTATATATTCTGTATTTATTTTACCTAGCACAATATCTATCTGGAAACTAGTAGGCATCAATGAGTAGTACCAAAAATGTAAAATGAATTCTGTACCTTTAAAAAATAATATTCAACTGTACATTTAAAGCTTCTTGTATGGATATGTTTGCCTCCGCCATCTCTTTGCAGGGAGGGGTTGTGAGCCTTTAAGGGCTGAACCATCTTCCCAACCCTACTTCCTTGTTCTTGACGTCCTGTAAGCTATTTGTGTCTTTGCTTTTACTTTATACTAACCTTTACAGATTATAGGTTTTTATTGGTGCTCACCATAAGTAGACATAGTTATAGAGAAGTAGACAATGAAGGCATGGACAGTTTTGATTAAAAAAAAAAAAAGATTTAAGAATATCTGTAACCAGGCAGGGCAGGCTATGGGGCTGTACACCTTTAATCCCAGTACTTGGGAGGCAAAGACAGGCAGATCTCTGTGAGTTTGAGGACAGCCAGGGCTACACAAAGAAACCTGTCTCAAAAAAAAAAAAAAAAAAAAAAAAAAAGAATATTTGTAACCTCAATACTGGGGCTGGAGGCATGATGATATAGAAATTCAAGGTCATCCTTAAGTTCATGGTGAATTTGAGTTCAGCTTGGATACATAAGACTGTCTCAAAAAGCAAAGAGAGAATTCAGAGCAGATTACATGTTCAGCTTAAAGCCACTGAGCACAAACACCAGTGTTCTGTGTATGGGCTGAGCTGACCATTCACTCTGTGACTTGCATGTAACAGAGTCGTCTTACTCCACTGTCTGTCCGATGATTTCCCAGAAAATGGGAAAATAAACACAAGTGGAAATGGGGATTTCAAAAGAAAATTCCCACTTCCACATAGGGTGATTCTACTTTCTTACATATAGAAGAATACTTGCATGCTTAGAGATTTTCAAACTGAAGTGATTGGCTGGCCTGAGTGAGACATCCTCATTCTCTTCATGAGATTTTCCGCTCGTGAACAGTGACATACATTCAGAGGGTGGCTGTCGAGTACCAGTATTGTCCTTTTGAAAGTGGGAACAAGAAGTACTTTTTGAGGAAGACAAGTAGTCCATGGGAAACTTGAGCTAGTGATCACAACTAAACGTAGGCACTAATCAGTATGTCAGTGTGTTTATGGTGTCACACTAAAAGAATGCCAAGGTTACAGTGTAGTCTTTGCTCGTCTGTTCTTTATTATTACAGCTAATTCAGAAGTTTTGGGTTCCTCTGTGCATTGGGTACTTCCTAGATAAAGGGAATGGACAGATTACTAGAATCACTCTTGTTCTAGAGATATGTATACAGAAGAGTGTGATCTATTGTGACAAATGCTATAACTGGGTTAAACAAAGTCCTTTAGGAATCTGCTGGAGGGATTGCAGTAAGCAATAAAACAACACAACACAAGAAAGATTGCACTTACTCTCAGGAAGAGATGCCATTTCACACATAAAGAATCATTCCTAAAACATGAAGGTAGGAAGGTCTGTAAATTGTAACTAGTTCCACGATACCCTGAGCCCTAGTGGTGGTGGAAATGGGAAGTAACCTGGAAAGTTAGGAAGAAGACAGAGCATAAAGAACCTCGTGTACTCTGTAAAGAAGCCCGACTTGATCTTGTTTCTGATGGAACAGGAGTGTTTGACGTTCTAAAAAGACTGGCTACAGTGGAACTGGGTTAGAAGGAAACGCAGGCCTTACGCTGTTTGAGGGTTGACAGGGATCGGGATTGAGCTGTGAGGTTAAGGAAGGAGTTGGTAATGGCCTTGAGGAGGGAGTACTGAGTAGAGGTAAAGCTCTCACGTGCCTGGGTTGAGTTCCCGGTGAGCCCTGCCAGCATTCACCCGTACAGAACAGACCAAGGGAACAAGGAATTTTGGAAGTTGAGTTTTCTGTGTTGATTTTTAAGATTCTTTTTTTTTGGGGGGGGGGAGTATGACTTCTGTTTGCATGGAAGAAAATATGATTTTTTGTGTAGATAGTATTTGAGCAGGTATTTGATATGAAATGATGATGGTAAGTGTTTCCAGATAGAAGAAGTAGCAAATGCAGAGAGCTATGCATGGAGCCTGTTTGCCACCTTCCAGGAGCTGGAAGGCCGGTGCCTTAAGTGGGGAATAGGAAATGAGGTGTAGGTATAGACCTTCCCATGCAGTTTTTGAATGTGCTTTAGATTTTATTCAAGATGAGCTAGGAAGCCAACAAGATAAAACTTAATATGCATTTCCCTTATTTCTTCAAACATTTATTAATTGGTGTTTGCATATATATCTTTCTATGATGTGTATAGATTTGTGTAGTTATCATAAGTAGACTAATGTCAGAGTACTTTTTAATCATCACTAAGAAACTCTGTAGTCTAACAGTTGTCTTCAGCTTTAGCCCCTGGCAAACATCAGCTTGTTTCCTAACAACACTATAATTTTATAACTGAAAACCCCATGAATGGAATTATACACATTGTTACCTTTTGAGATTAGCTTTTTATTTTGAATTTACCTAGTGCCCTTGATCCATGCAAACTGTTGTCTGAATCAATAGTCATTCCTTGTTAATGCTGAGAGGCATGCTATTATTGGATGGACTACAGTTCACCAAGCCTGCTTTAGTCTCCAAGTTGACTTTACACAAATAAAGTTTGGGGTTGTTTGGTGCGGGTGCACATGAGTGTACCAAGGTAGGAAGTGGAGAATCAGTCTGGTTTGTCTGACTCTATGTTGTTGGACAGAATTACCACTTTTTACAAAAGACACATTGCCTATTTCAGCAGGGAAAAAAAAAAAACAAAAAACAAAAACACCTGTTGGGAAAGGTTTGCTTTTGAAAGGCAGCCAAATTGTGTGAGCTGGTCAGGACCCTGCATGAGACAGGTGAAAGTAATACACTGCTATTATTTTCCCTAACAGGAAATGAGATGCGGTCATGAGGGGATAGTGAAGTGTACTATGGTTATTATCCTTCAGAAAACAACATGACACAGAGAATCAGTGTTGCTCCTAGGCGTCACAGGTGTGGCATGTGAATATGTGAGAGGGGTAAGGGTGCTCAGATACGTGTGGCAGAGCAAGTGGCCTGGTGAATGAATACATGGGTAAAAAGAATAGGAAGTCGTAGCAATAATCAAGGCTTTAACATCGAATTTCTGTGTGAAATGTGACTACAGCTCCCAGCTTAATTTATATAACCCCAAATTAGAGAACCCAGTCCTTCAAATTGGTGTATGGTTAAACTGTGGTATATCAAACAACAGTATAGTTCTCAGCATTAACAAGGAAGGAACTGTTGATAGATTTATCAAGGGCATAGAACGGATGATTCTTCTTTGACCATTGTTTAGAACAAGCTCCTCTCCAAATCATGTATAATCTTTAGTTCCCAAAGGTAAAGATGGGTAGATGGTTGCTGCGTACATACATAGGTAGGCAGGTGGATTTACTGTGAACAGTTTTGTACATGTTTTCATGTGAAAATGAATACATTAGTATAAAAAACATCTAAACCTTTTCAGAGTCATTGTGACGTTTTACATTGTACCTAGCAATGTATGAGAGATCTGGTTTCCATCAGCACTTGGTACTGTCACTCTAATAGGTGACATCACAACATAGATTAGTTTGTATTTCCCTAAGAGCTAATGATGTAAATATGTGTTCATGTGTTTCTTTGCTGTCTATGTGTCCTTGGTGGCATGGCATTCTAACTGGGTTGTTTCCCTTTACTGAGTTTAGAGATTTCTTTATGCCATCCAGATCCAAGCCTCCTGGTAGTGGTTTGCAAATATTTTCTCCTAGCATGTGACTTCTCTCTCTATCCTCTTAACAGTGTATTTTACAAAGAAGAATGTTTTTTATTTTGATGAATTCTAGCTATTCATTATTTCTACATTTCCATTTTTATGGATTGTACCTTTCTTGCCACTACCCCTCAGTTGTTCTCATTCCTATTATAAAAGTTTGCCAAAGATTTTATATATGACGATAAAGATGCATCATCTATTTTGATGTTTATGTTGAATTGTTTTGGCTTGTGAATGACTATTTGTTTCAACATAATTTGCTTTAGAAACTATGCTCCCAATGAATTGCTTTAGCAACTTTAACAAAAATCACATGGCTGTAATTGCAAGGGTCCATTTATGGATTTTTCTTTTCTTTTGCTATTTGGATCTGACCTTCCCACCAGTATCATACTATTTTGATTACTTTGAATATATAGTAAATTGTCAAATTTCTCTAACTTTATTTTGGTCATTCTATTTTCTTTCTATATTTAAAAAAATGTACCACTGGGATTTTGTTAAGAATTGTACTACATTTGTAGGTAAGTTTTGGGAAAATGTAGAGTCTTTATCTACTCAATCCCTGAATGTAATACCTTTTACCTTTTTTGTTGTTGCTGCTGTTGTATCTTTTTGTTTTGTTTTTTATTTCATCAGAATTTTGTAGTTTTTTAGCAGGTAAACCATACATTTTTGTTAGATTTATGCCTAGACTTTACAAGCAATTGTAAGTGGCTACTATGTTTTAAATTTTGACTTTTAATTGTTCGTTGTTACCATATATCAATATAGTTGACTATTGTGGATACAGATTATATTCTGAGACTTTTGAAAACTACTGTTTGTTTTTAAGTAAATTCTGTGAGTTTTCTATGTAGTTGTGAGCACAAACCATTTTAATTCTTTCTCTTTTTGTGTGCCTTTTATTTCTTGTCTTGCCTTACAGCTCTGGCTGGCTCTTTTCAGGTCTTAGGATATATTCAGTCTTAGACCACAAAGGATGTGTTGGTGACATTGATTTTGTAGGTGCTGTTTATCAGTTCCCTTTCTAGTTCTGGTTTGATTAAAAGCTTTTATCATAACTGGGTCTTGAACAATTTTTTATAATCAGGAACTGGTTTTTGTGGTCTTTTCTTTAAACAGATCGCTCCCTTTTTAAACGTGTACTCTGCAGTGTATGAAATAGATTGGGACTAGAACAAAGATGTGAGGAAAAAAGGCCATATTGAAAGTGATTGCAATGGTCCAGATGAGAGGCAATAGTGGCTAGAACGAGGGCAGTAACAATAAAGGGTGAGAAAAGGTCAGATTGTGGATGTGTTTCAAGCCCTGTGTGGGCATGAATTGCTGATGAATTGTATGTGAAGCATGGGAGGAAATTCAAGAATGACTCCCAAGGGTTTTGGCCCAAGCAATTGGAAGCGTGGACCTGCTGTTGACTGAGTTGGAAAGAGTGGGGGAATGGCAAGTTTAGACTAGGCTAGGCAGTCAGGAGCTTGCTTTCCAACACACTGGCTCTGAAATGCCGTCTAGACATACACCAAGTAGGCCATTCATTCAATACTTAAAATGGAATTTAGGTAAGAGATTCAGGCTAGAAATAAAAACTTGTCAGTTGAGATAATATAGATAGATTTGTTATGGGTTGTAATTCTTCTCTGCTTAGTACACTTTGGTAGCAAACTGAAGAACTTTGTCAAAGTGTGGATTGGTTGTGTTTACCAATAGATAGTTGAATGTTAACAGCACCAGAAATTGTATAGTTGGAAGATAATTTTGAGGATGGATATTTTGAAGATTACATTTATCTTGAACCATATTTATTTGGTAGGTGAATGGTTGTACTATTATTCATCTAATAGTATTTTTACTAATAATTCAGAGCTTTGTCCTAAGCCTTTATAAACTCAAGTAACCCTGTGTGTCTTGTGAAGAGCTTGACACTGCTGTTAAGTCCCCAGATGGTATTCCCTGACAGCATTTCATGTACATAAAAACCATTCAGAGAGACGGGAAAAGCCAGGATGTGAAAGCTTGTCTGACAAGGAGAGATGCAACTCAGAATCACCTGGTGAAGGGAAAGGTTAGCTCCGTCACATCTGGGTCCCACTCAGATTTCTTTACCCTTAACTTCTGGACAATAGCTTTTTTGTGGTATAACTAAATTTTTATTAAAATACATATGAAATACACATATACAAAATGATACTTACACAAAGCTAGAGAGATAGCTTGGCAGTTAAGAACACATAAAATTGAAGTAAGTAAATCTTTCAGAAATCAAACACATAGCCAGGTATGATATAGTCCGTGACTTTAATCCCAGAGGTAACTGGATCTTTTCATTTGAGGTCAGCCTGGTCTGTGCAATGAGTTCTAGACTACCCAGGCTACCCAGTGAAATGTGGTCTCATAGTGTCTCAAAAAAGTAAAGTAAAATAAAAAGTAAAACCCAACCAAAAACAAATAAAAATACCTGGGAGGTGGTCTACAAAGTCCAAATTGAGTCCCAAAAGTGGCAGTACCAGTGACAGTGTCCTAAACTGAAGAAAGGACTCTGACTGGGTAAACCGAGGGGGTTGTCACTGAGTTAACAGAAGCTACACTCAGCATTCCTCAGGAATCTTGAAAGCCAGGTTTCTGTGTGTCAGGAAAACCACCACCTCCCCATCTGCCCCAGTGGCCAGCTGCCCTCGGGCAAGGGCATCTAGTTCAGATTATCTCGCTGGACAGTGTTTTTAAAGCACCGTCATTTCTCCCTGCTGTAACTGATCATTCGCACTAGCAGAATATCTTCTTACTGGTGATTTATATGTTGCCAGTGTTGCTTTATTTACTCTTATTTGCAGGATTGACCAATGTATATGATAATTACCTGTTAAATTTTCAGTATTTTGTACTGTTTTAAATATTTTTCTTTTGGAAATAGGAAAATTCATTGAGTATACTGCAAGGATACAGCGAGTGTCGCAGTAACAGAGCCACCTGTCCCAAATAGTCCTTTAACTGTAATACAGTGCCTTAGAGCATGGAAAATTATTATTTATGAATGAAGGGCTCACACAGCCTACCAAAAGTTTAAAGCTAGTACATGTACTTGACTTTGAAAACAAAAAGCATTTAGTTTTCCAGGTTGTAGTTGGGTCTTTTCTGAGTAGGGTCTTGATGCTTTCAGTGCCATCACTGGAGTACAGCCATGGCAACACCATCCCAGCCCAAGCCCAGGGAGCCATGCATTTGCCCTCCGCAGATTCATCTTCTCCTTGGTCCAGGACGCTGTTGAATGGGTTGATTGCACATTGCAGATGGTAGTCTGGGCTCACTGAATAGAATACATAGTAGCAAGTCTTTTAGGAAATTTCTGTGGTCTGTTTTCTATCTAGTCCTCTCCATTTGCAGGTAAACACCACATGTAGGTATAAAACAAAATTTTCTTTGTTGGTTATATTGCTTATAAAACATTTCCATAGCTCATTTTGAGCTATAATAAGACAAAATCTCTGAGTCTTCACTGTTGTATTGTACATATAAGTGCAGGCTAGTAAGTAATTTGTAAGTCTATTTGTGCATGAGCACACATGCATGTGGAGGGCGGAGGAGCGCCTGCAGTGAGCCTCATAGGAGCCACAGAGCTTTTGAGACAAGATCTCTCACAGGCCTGAAGCTCACAGTCAGCTAGGCTAGACATAAACCCCAGGGATCCACCTGTCCCTGCCTCACGAAGGCTGGGATTGCACAGTCAGATCACCACACCAGGCTTGTCCAAATATCGGTGCTGGGGATCAAACTTGGGTCCTTTCAACTGAGCTATCTACTAGCCCTAAAATATTTTCATTTCCAGGTGTATAGTGTATGTGTGGAAGTGTGCATGTGTGCACACTTTACAGATAAGTAGTCAGTCTGTTACAGACTGATAGGAGTATACGGTGCTCCTTGATACTGTTGACACCAAGATAAGAATATCAAGATGCTTGTTTAAGCATCTTGAGTCATTTGCGTACCTGGCACTTAATGTTATCAAAAACTTTAAACTTCCTCTTTATTTGACCTTCTTGATACTTAAACAAGCAAACAAACAAAACAAAACAAAACAAAAATAAGTCTCGTTTAGCCTAAGCTGGCCTTGGATTTTACAAGTGTTTGAATACAGGCTTGAGCCAGTACAATGAGATTGATACCAGTTCTTCTGTGTTTCGTGGAGCTAACCTTCTTGCCTTCTTGGCTTTGTTTTTCAAGTTTCCCCCTTAGCTTTCCTCTTTTGCATTCCCCAGGTCAAAACTCTCAGTGTCAATCAACTATAAAATCCCTTGCTTCTCAGAGTAAGGACATGGTGGGACCCACTTTGTATTTTAGGCTGTTAGTAGGCCTGTTGCAATTGTAAAGTACAGCTTAGAAGAGCTGTTGAGTAGGACAGGGTATCAGATAGGAAGTTGTTAATTGCTTATTTTGTACAAATGAACCAGGAGGGAATAGAGGGATGGATACAAGAAACCTTGAGAGTGATCAGTGAAACTTTGCCGTTGATTATATGAAGACAACAAAGAATCGTAGCTAGGACTCTGGGTTCCTGGCTTCAGAGCCTCACTCTATAGTGAGTAGAAATATATTGGGTAGGAGGCAGAGTTTTAGCTGGGTTGTTTAGACTGGTGGTGTGTATTGTCGTGATGCTGGTTTACTTGTTCCAGACCCACCCTTTCTCTCCCTCACTGTCTGAATTCCATTGCCGTTAGTCTAAGAGTGTCCTTTAGGAAAAAGTATGTTCTTTTTAGTCATAGCCAACAGCAGAGCTTAGTACGTGTGGGGAGCAATCCCTTATTTCCTACCTTCATGCCTAGTCTCCTTGAGATCTCTGTGTCCTATCTGAAGATGACTTAGAAACTATATCAATGTCACCACTGTCATCTTACCCCACCTTCAGGCCATAGATAGATTAGTTTTTATAGTTTTATGTGAAATAGGTGAAGCAAGTTGTTAGAGCTATTTGAAGAAACTGCAACTAATAGTAATCAGTAAATTAATAGGACATCATTCTTATCATACCACTAGATAAAACTACTTGCATAAAGTAATTAAAACTTAACCTGCATATCTGTATTTATAGATTTTTTCTGTGGAGATTTTTAGAAAACTACATCAGGTAATAAATACATATTTTAGTTCCAAGTATTTCCTTATATTTCATGTTTCTTTGCCTTCTGAAATAGAGAACCTTATACACATGTGCCTACTTTGCATATTAAACTTTTTTTAAAAGACAGAGACTGTCTTTGCTTCATAGCTTTAGAATGAATCAGAAACCCAGATTTGAATCCAAGGCCTGCCATTAAGCTGTGTGAGAGCTTAGTCCATCGAATGTAGACACACGCCTTTGATCCCAGCACTCTGGCAGCAGAGACAGAGAGCCAAATGAATCTGTGAGTTCAAGGCCAGCCTGGCCTACACACGGTAAGACCCTGTCTTTTTTTTTTTTTTAGGTAGCTGTGTTGTTTTTGCTATCCCTTTCCCTACTAGTCATTCATCTTGTGCTTTTGAAGCCTGTTGTCAC
The DNA here is from genome assembly GCA_030556225.1 of Cricetiscus sungorus. Taxonomy (NCBI): domain Eukaryota; kingdom Metazoa; phylum Chordata; class Mammalia; order Rodentia; family Cricetidae; genus Cricetiscus; species Cricetiscus sungorus. The sequence continues at coordinate 13,171,896 of JANBXA010000738.1, read as the reverse complement.
TCTTTGACCAAACTCTTCCCTGTATCTCATTGGTGTGCTGGTCCCGGGCTCTGTTATAATCACTATTCTCAATTCCTGTTATGCATGTGTCCATGTTTGGCTATCTTTAATCAGGAGTACTTTATGCATTCAGAACCACTGTGAGGAGCTTTCTTGAGACAACCAAAGGGTTCGTGTCCTCTGATGTAGTAAATCCCTACTGGGGAAGGACTAGGAATAGGTTTTAGTGGGAGTGGCAAGCAGGCGAGGAGCCTAGTGAATATTGTTTAATTGTGTTGTTTTATTGTGGTTTCTTCTATGGTTTTTGTTGGCTTCCTACTGGGGTGTAGAGGGTAAAACCTATATCCACGATTTGAATAAAGTAGCTTTGTGAAGTAATACTTGCTGAATGACTTTAGGACTTAAGTGGCAGCTTTGGTGTGTGCATGTGGCAGTGTGTTTAAGATGCCTGGGAGCATCAATGTGTTCAAAAGTTAAAGGAGAATACTGAAAAGAGGCAGGGATGCTTTCTCAGGGGAGGTGTGACCAGGCCCAGTTCTCACATAAAATGCAAATGCCAGTCTTGCTGAGAAACATTCCCTTAAAAAAAGAGACTTTGAATTCTTTCTTGAATTTCTAATTGAATTGTTTTAAAACTCGTAGCCTTGGGTAACTGTTTCAGAACATGAAGAAATGGTGAACTTTGAGGCTGTTTTTACATCCGAGCACACTAGATAGTGAAGCAGATTAAGAAACTGCAGACAAGTCTTGGGAAAGTTAATGAAAAAATGCTTAATGAACTTATCAAATGGACTCCCGCATTACATCACTAGAATAATACTGCAGACTAATCCGTGTCAATGGTGAGCATGGGTGTGGATATCTTGAGAGATGCCAAAAACTGGAATAGGGAATTTCAGCATTTATTTTACTAAGAGTCCTTAGTAAAAACAAGACTAGAGAGATATTCCTACGTTTTCACATCTTAGACCAGAAGCCACCATTTTGTTATTAGAAATGGTAATATGCTGGAACTCCCATTTTGGTATTTAGTAAAATGCTAAGTTTCTAATAAAAAGTCACAAAGACTACTGGGTAAGAAGTTGCTTATAATTGCACAGGAGGCTAAGACAGAATGTTAACAAGTTTCAGGCCAGCCTTGGCTATATAATGAGACTGCCTCAAACCTCCCTACCATCCTTCTTAGCCCCAATATTAACATTGTCATGGAAATACTACATAATACAGTTAGACCAAAGGGGGGAGAAAGTTACTCTCTATTTAATACTGTATACATAGGAAAAAGCAAAGAAAATAACTGAAATGTCACTGTGAGTAATTTTTCAATATGACAGGTAGTTAGAAAGTTACAAATGCATAGTTGCTGAGAGGTGGTAGCACGTGCTTTAATCCCAGCACTCGAGAGGCCTGGATTGAGTCCGAGGCAGCCTGGTCTACAGAGAAACCTGTCTCGAGCAAACACATAGCACTGATTTGTCTACTTGTTCCCCTCCTTGGTAGTCTTTAAAGTGAAAGTCCTGCATGGTGTCCCCCCGCCCACGAATGAGAGTTAGTGCCGGGGAAGCCCTTCAGAACTTTTTCCTCTTTCTGATGACTACAAATAAAATGCTGTCTCTCCATTTTGACTGGTGTGCTTTATACTTGGTGAAAGGTAGAGGAGCTGTACTCTGACCTTAGAGCCATATTTGGTAAATAATAATTTTCTGTGGAACCCCTTGTGCTATCAGTAAGAGGGAAATTATTGCCCATATGTAGTAGAAGGCTTCTTTTTGGTTTTTTTTGTTTTGTTTTGTTTTGTTTTTTTTTCTTTTGCCTTAACTGCATAAAGACTAAGTTCTGTCTTGGACTAATTACTTTCCCGGGCTTGTGTTGTTGTTGGCTTTAGTTTTTTAAGTTCTGTATCCCAGAGCTACATTTTAACAAGACTGTTGTTGTGCCTATTTTCTGTTTATTGGGAGAGAAATTTTTGTTCTTATTACCATAAACTATCTTTGTGTCCTAAATGTGAATTTTTACATTCTTTGCCTTCAACTCTGAGAATTGAACTGTCTTGTAGTTACTGTGAAACCAGTGTTGATAAATCCATTACATCTCTTAGAATGTGATGCAGTTGCTTTAGCATTTGTGGAAATGAGAGCTTAAGTATACCTACCTGTTCAGAGCAGAATAAAGCAAACAGGAGAAGAATATGTCTCATTCCTTAGTAATGCAGAAGACTAGAAAGCTGGCATGCAGCAGACTTTAGGTGCTCATGAACACACACAAGCAAAGTCGCATGGCAGCCCAGAAATGAGCACCTGTCTGCCATTTGATAAAAAAGGAACTTTGGGTGAGAACATTTTAATCCAAGGCCATATTTCTTTGAAGCAAGGTTTCTGACTTCCAGGATTCCTTTCTCTACAGCATGCCATCACAGAACATAGAAAGCTTTTATTTTCCACCTCCGCAACCACCACCCCTGCCCAAAAACAAACCCTTACTTTTTACTGTGTGTGTACTAGAAATGCAGGGAGTTTACCTGTTAACCCTTTATCCACACTGATTCATCTTTGTCCATAGTCCTCGTGTTCGATAGAACAGAGATTTCAGTCTACCACGGCAGCATTCACTTCTTAGAGGAAGTCCTAAAGGAAGGCGCCAGCCTACGGAGAGTCAGGTGCAAGGCCATCATTCCAGGTCTCTGGAAAACTAATGAGCACATTGTCTACCACTAGCCAACCATTCGCCTAATTTTGTAGTTGCCAGTTTATTTTTCATTTTGCTGTGGGCCTAAGAGAAATTTTTTAATGAATGACTATTTTGATGATGGGAAAATCATTTCTGGTGAGCTAAGAAGCACATCTTGTGAATTGTTCCTTGCCACCTTTCTTACATTACCAAATGTTTTTGATCATTGGGACTTGAGCCAGATGTGGTGGATCCCAGCACTCAGGAGGCAGAGGCAGGGGGATCTCTGTGAGTTCGAGTTCCAGGACAGCCAGGGCCACACAGAGAAACCCTGTCTTGAAGTTGGAATGGAGTTCATTGCCTGATTCAACCTAAAACATTCCTAGGAAGCTCTGCAACAAAAACTCTAACCTCGGAATAAAAGACGGTGTCGAGGGAGGCGTAAATAGCCTGAGAGCGAAAGGGTTATAATTGCAGTTTTATCGCTGAGATAGGTCTCACTGCTGCTTTCTCTGTTACCGTCACACTGGCGTCTGGCCGGCAGGCTGCTGTGCAGAACCACTGGAGATTTCATAAAGGCAGCCTTTCCCTTCCCAGAGCGGGAACTTGGGAACGAGTTGGGCAGATGAGGAGCGTGCCTCTCTGAAGGGCATAGCTTCCTCTGGCCACTGTATTTAAGAAACCTGTGAGGCTTCACCCCGGCCCCAAGTCAGAGTGTTGTCTACTCACATTCCTTATTCTGCCTGCCTCTACTTTACTGTAGTTTCTCTTCTGCTTTCAAGGCTCCAGACCCAGTTCCTGGACCTGCCCTGGAAAAGAAGCATCCAGTAGAGATGAGCTCACTGCAGTTACTTAATTAAACATTTGTAAGCTGCAGATGAGCCAACCAAGGACAGCTACAGTGTGAATTGTTATATTTCCAGGTATGCAAATGTCGGGCCTCTCAAGCATAGGCTGCGTGATCTGTAACAACACAGTCACAACTTAGAGTTCTCCGGCTTTAAAACCAAGTGACATAGAACCACCCTAACATCTGGTAACATGGCTAGCACTGACTTGTTGCTTAACCTTTGCCTGAGTATTTCTAGTTTAATTTGTTTGCTAATAGTGACAAGCTAATGCAAAACCATTTTAAGGGAAATAGCACTGAGGTACTATGTAGTCAAGCTCTGCAAATGTGCAGGGTGGTAGTGTGGTCTTCACTGACAAGTCAGCGTGGACAGCAGCCGGCCCTCTCAGGTTCACATGTGGGCAAGTAGTGTTGGGGTCACATGAGTGACGCAGGTTCTCCTCCCCAGTTCTGTCCTTATGAGCCGTTTACATGAAAGGCAGCACATTCTCCAGCCATTGGAAATGATAGCTTTTATTTATAGATAAAACCAAACACTGTACGTACATGGTATATTTATATGTATTTAATTGTTTCACTGTACCATTTGTGTGTGTGTGTGTGTGTGTGTGTGTGTGTGTGTGTGTGTTGTGTACGTACTTGAAAGAAGCCAAATACGAAAGTGAAAAATTATGATGATTGTCCCAGAGTGTAACTAAAAAGGTGAGAGCTGAGGTTTCCTAGTGCATTAGATTTTAACCAGAAAAGCTACTCATAAATGGTTAGGGAGTCAAGTCAGTTGGGTTTAGGGCTTTGTAGGGCATTATTTTCACCTGATTTGAAACAGTATGTACAAAACAATTAGTTGCTGAGTAGATAGCCATGCCTATCTTTTGGTTTTAACTTCACTTAAGCCAGAGATGACCCAAAATTGAGCAAGGGGACTCTGTGTCCCAGCTGTGGGTCTTACCAGTGATCCTAGTGCTCCATCTCCACTGTTAGTGCATGATGAGTTGCTGTAGGAGCACTATATACCATATTACTTAGGGAACTAAAAGAACCATGGTCAGTGATGCTGAATTACAACTAGAAGGGAGCAACTACCGTTACATGAGTGTCATTACCCTATCAAGTGAAGAAAGGAAATGTCTGTGAATACCAAGTCAAAAAGGAGAGCAGGGGAAAAGAAACGAAGCTAGGAAGCTGGGTGTGGTGGCGCACGCTGTAATCACGGCCCTCAGAGCCTGAAATAGGATGGCCATGAGTTTGTTGCCACCCTGGTCTACATGGAGAAACTCTTATCTCCCAGCATGGGCTACATGGAGAAACTTATTTCTCAAAATGAAAACAACTGAGCCAGAAAGATTACAAAATTGAAACCACGCCTTTGAAAATTACCTTCAAACCCTATGCATTTATTTTTTAAATCTTTTTAAAGGATATATTGTTGAATCAAGAGCTTCATAATGTATATGAATTCTGTATCTTAGTATTTTCCATCAGTTTCTTATATATAGTAATCTGGATGTCTTACACTTAAGAAAAAGACTCAGGATTTTCCTTAATGCGGCTGAGCAAGAATTTATTTGTCCTTGAAGGTAGTTGTTTGGAGTGGACAGGAGGTGGACTGACATCACTCTGTAGTTAAAGGCAGGTACTTGTCGCCAAACCTGATGGCAGGAGTTTGATCACAGAGACCCAAATAGTGTAAGGAGCAGCCCAACTCCTGAAAGCCAAGCTCTAGCTGCCACATGCTAATAAATTAATATTTAACTTTATTATCATCATTTTCATGCATTAAGTTAATTTGTTTCTTACAAATGTTTATGGTTATAAGACCAAAACATAAGTTTTTCTAATATTCTGGTTTTCTTTTCTTTTTACCTATAAATAAGAATTTGTTAATTTGCTTCGTCCCTGTTTTCTTTTTAAGATGATATTTATAACCAGGATAGATTATCTGAAAAATTGCAGTGAAAGGGGGCACTGGAAAGTAACTTTGTTTCCATATTAAAATGCTAAAGTATTGGAAAAATAAGATATGAAGTGGAAAATACACCCAAGGTAGTCAATTATATAATATGTTTGTCTCAAATTTATTGCACTTTTCTTAATCCATAGAAAATGGCAGCACCCACCACAAAACCACGAAACGTCAGTTGCCAAGTGTGGCTGACTTGCACATTCCTTTAAGAAGAACTTGTAACTTAGCTAGTGAGGCATAAGACATGGTCAGCATGTATATCCTTATGGCAGTGCTTTCTTTCTTTCTTCCTTTCTTCCTTTCTTTCCCCACCCCACCCCTCACCCTTCAAGATTAGGTCTCTCTGTAGCCCTGACTGTCCTGCAACTTGCTCTGCAAATCAGGCTACCCTCGAACTCAGATCTGTCTGTCTCCTCCTTTCCAAATGATGGGATTAGGAAGGTTCCTTTTTAAAAAGAGGGCATAACCCATTCTACACTGACTGTTAGTGTGTAGTGGTTTTCTTTGCAAAGTTAATTATTCTGGGCTGGTAAAGTTGTCTAGTTTTTGGTAATACTTAATTGCTCTCTTCAAGTTATTACATAAATTAGGTTAGACCATAATAGCTAACTTTTTTGGATGACTGGTTTGGTATATTTGTTGTCTTAGTGGTTAATTGATTTTACAATGTGATTCCATGTAAATTCTATGACAAAGTTAATGCTGAAGATTATTTATAATCTTGTTTTTATATTCTTTTGTTTGGTTTGGTTTTTGTTGTTGTTTTTGGTCTCTTTATTTACATAGCCCTGGTTGTCCTAGAACTCATTACATAGACCAGGCTAGCCTCCAGCTCAAAAACATCTGTCTGCCTCTGTCTCCAAAAGGCTAGGATTAAAGGCATGCACTACCATGCCTGGCAATTCTTATTTTTATCTTAAATGGTGATAATACTTGAATTTCAGATTTTTGGTTGAATAGCTGTAATTCTTTTATTTCTATCATTGAAATACTAACATATTTTGAGATTATGTTGCTAAAATTATAACATCATATTTCAAGAAATAAAATTTAATAATTTGTCAGGATGATGATGTTGATGTCCCGGGTGTGGTGACACCCTTTAATGCTCCTCCTCAGGAGTCTGGAGGTGCAGCAGGTGGGGTAAGTTGCAGGCCACCCTGGTCCACATAAAGTATTTGAAGAGTGTACGCTTAGATCATATGATCCTGACTTAATTGGAAATCGTTATTGAGATGAAAAGATTGTATAACTTCCTTTAACTTTAAAAGATGGTACATCATCCAGCTATTCCGACTGCACATCAGTCCTTTTTATAGTTAAAGACATTATTTTCGAGAAACTCAGTGAAGTCTGCTAATATCAGCCCATCCATGGGAACCTGTAAGTGCAGGTAGGATAGGGCAGCGCTCTGCCTTCCCTTTGGATGCCCTGGAGAGGATACTGTTTGAACAACTGGAAAAGTCAGAGGAGTTTTAACATGCATCTATTTCTGTTAACATTGGATGTTCATGTTCCTAAAAATCACTGGTTATCTATCACTCCCTGACACAGCACAAAACTGACAGGAAAAAAAAAAAATAAGATTCGAGATCTAGCCCTCAAGAACTTTAGTCATAACAGTTTTAAAAGGTGAGAACCTTCTTAAAAGATGGTACAGTTTTATTCATGTTAAAAGGTCAAGAAATGTGTGTAAATATTATAATAGTGTGCTTTGCCTCAAATAAGACCTGAGATTTGCCTTTGAAAGTGAGCTCTATGAAATAGTGAACCAAGAGTTCTGAAACCAAAGAAAAGTGTAACACAGGATGTGGCTGGTGGAGTTCGTAACACCAGAGGCGAAAGCTGGCTCGCATTGGGGCTGTGCTGTTGTGTACTTTTTGTGTTCTTGTGTGCAGGTTTTCTCAGCCAGATGAGGGGATTTTTTGTTTTGTTTTGTTTTTTGTTTTTGTTTTTTTAATTTACTTAGTGTGTCTCACAAATAAAACTGTAGCAAAACACACTCAAAGTTCAAATAATTGTCTAATATATCAATTATGTTAGAACAAATTTATCACTTCAAAGTAGATGTTACAACCAAGCTGATTTCTAGCTGAAGGCAAGGGAAACATTTGAACTAGAGAGGGTAGGTACTGTTATAGTAGCCTTCAAAACTAGGTGTAGTCTGATCTTTAGACATGGACCGCAAAGTCAGTGTGTGTGTGTGTGTGTATGAGAGAGAGAGAGAGAGAGAGAGAGAGAGAGAGAGAGAGAGAGAGAGAGAGAGAGAGAGAGAGAGAGAGAGAGAGAGAGAGCGCACTGGAGTTACAGGTGATTATGAGTCATCGAGCATGAATGCTGGGAACTGGACTTGATCCTCTGAATGAGGGGTACATGGTTCTAAACCACTAGCCATCTCCACATCCCCGTCATATACCTTAAAGGACTTCATATACAGCAGCAGTAATCATGATAGTCTCACTACTGTGAAACGGTAAAAGTGATATTTTTATGTAGACAGTTTTGTTAGCACGAGTAGAGTCCCTGAACTTGATCGTAGTATCTCTTGATGTCTAAAGAATTCTGTGTGCTCATTTCCTGCTAGCCAGACACATCATATAGTCCCACTCTGTAGCACTGCAGTTCATTCATCGTGTATGTTAGAAAAAAACTTAGTACGGCTTATTGGAAACAGGCATCTTACCATAGGAAGTAGTCTCTCTTTTGCTATGAGAGATAGTCTTCCAGAATAAGTTTGTTAAAGCGTATCTTGGTTTTTCATATTGAAATGAAGGGAATGTCGTTTGTTTCTTTTCTCTTTATAGTTTAATCCTCTGCAAGGGCTTTCACATACTTGCTGGTATTTATTTATTTACTTATTTAAGGCAGGAAGTTTTGAGTTTCAGAGCAGCCTGGGGCTATACAGTGAGTTTAACACCAGCCTAGGCCTCAAATATTAAAGCAAAGCCCATTGTATCATTTAACTATCTACACTGGCCTCCAACATTTCTACGTCAGCACTCAGATGGCCATGGTAGCTCACCCCTGTGAGTTCATACCAAACTCAGAATGCTGAGGCAGGAGTATTGCCCCAAGTTCAAGACCACCTTCAGCTAGAGAATGAGCCTTGTCTACAAATGGAGTTCCTCTGGCTATAGGTGCCATTTCTTGGTGTGTTTATGTTTCTTTCCATGGTTTATAGCAGTTAGGCATATTGGGCTTCTGTATGGTTTTCCTGAAATCTATAAATTTGTATCTTTTCCTAACTTAGGGGGGAAAAAACTTAATCATAATCCTATCAGGTTTGTTTGGCTTTATCCACCCATTGATCTGTACTGTTTTATGGCCCCTAAGTATAAGTACATTAAGTTTCTGTTATTTCCTGTCTGGACCCTGAGGATCTGGAAGCCCCCACTCGTCACTCTCACCATCTCCCACTGTCTTCTCCTACTGTAGATAAGTATGTCCAGTGAAAGTAGAAAATTAGTGTGTGCGATTCTGTTTCCTGAGAGTCTAAGTATATTTGCCCTTGCACTCACTGGTGTAATTAAATAGTTACTTTTAGATCCATTTTGCTAATTCCAGTAGCCAAGTCATTTTGGGCTTGTTCTCCATTGGTTGCCTTTTGTCTTGAGCACGGATTGGTTTTTCCTGGTTGACTTTAATTGTTTGGGATGTGATTAAGGACAAGAACGACATGTAGAAAGTCTGGATTCTTTTGTGTTCCCAGTAGATAAGGATGCTTGGTTTGTTCTGAGGGACAGTTGACTCAGATGGGTTTTTTTAACCTTATCCTGGCTGCTTACAGTGCCTCTCATATGTGCAGTTCTGAGATGTAGCCAGTGTATAGAGTGTATATACACAAGATTAGGCTTAGAAGTGGTCCTCTTCACCCGTGAACCACTCTGTCCTGTGGGGGAGTGTAGGTATGTGTTTAAATAATGTTTATCATTTATGTCCTCATCATCTAGAAAAGTGAGTCAGTAGTAACATGGCTATGCATGCTGGTATTTATTTATTTACTTATAATGGAAGAAATTAGAATTTGTTTTTATTCTTCATCTTTTTAATTAATGAAGGTGTTTCTCATTTACATATTTATTTGCCCATCACTAATTGTAGTGTATAAATTATTTTTTCTAAGTTCAAATCATTTGAAATGTTTTAAAAACTGTAATATGAAACTTTACAATAAAAACTTCAACTAATGAATGTTGCATGTTTTGTGAACCTAGAATGATCTAATCTTGGGAATTCAATCTTTAACTTCAGAGTTCTTGATCCCTTAGAGGTCACTTACAAATGTTACAGAGGAAAGGGTAGTATGGGAATGTAATTTTTTTTTTTAAACATAGGAAGAATGGGAAACTGTCCTTCAGTGGGTGGCATTTGATGAGTGACTTTAAGGAAGTAAAGGAGAGCCTTCATGTATCTGAGGGAGAAAATGTTACAGGCAATGGCAGTCAGTCCAGAAGCCTTAAAGGAAGAAAGAGCACGTTGGCTGCTTTGAGATGGTACCAGAAGCCCATTAGCAACTGAGGAAGCAGAGGATGTGGTAGGAAGTGAGATTAGAGGGTGGTAGTTAGCTGTGACGGGTTCTGAGCCGCAGGGGTGGGGCTGGGTACTTTTGTGTATTTCACAAAGGTCACTTCCAGGGAAAGACTGTGCAGAAGGTGTGGAGGTGGCGAAGAGGCCAGCAGGAGACTGTTTTTAGTAATCTACCTTCATCCTATGTGCAGTGGCGCTGTGCCCACGGACTTGTCTGTGTGAGGGAGTCAGATCCGCTGGAACTGGAGCCACAGACAGCAGTGAACTGTCTGTCATGTGGGTGCTGGGACTTGAACCCCATCTCTTGGAAGAACAGCCAGTGCTCTAACTGCTGAGCCATCTCTCCTGCCCCCATGAGGAGATTTGCAGGAATAGCTAAGGTGGATTCAGGTGGCTCAGACAAAAGCCCTACAGGTGAGGGCGAGCACCTGTGTGAGTGACACAGCAGAAAGCTGCAACAGAGTGGATTGTGCATTTAACAACTGGGTATAACGCAAAATGTAGACTGCAGTGTTCAATTTTAGGTAAAATATACATACTCCTTTATAGAGCCACGCTCTCAGGGTCTTAAGGGTTTTAAGTGGTCTGGCTTCTCCTTAGGACATGGGAAGAGACAGCCTCACTGCAGCTTCTTAATTGGATGCACCCGGCACTGCCAGTGTATCGCATACAAATAGAGGGGAGTTGGATCGTTTGAAGCTTGGCTATTAGAATTGGCAGTATGTATTGCTACATGGAAATCATTAAGCCTGAATAACACTTTCGTGGTTTATATTGTTAGGTGCTAAGGTACATACCCTTTCAAACTAATTTTAAATCCACATTCTAAAGTCAGTTCTCATTAAAAAAATTTTTTTTTTCTTTCACAGAAAATGCTTGGCCAGAAGAGATGAGGACTAATTTCACTCAGGCCTAGAATTGCCTATTAAGATAGTCCTGAGCAGGCGACATACGAATGGCCCAAGGAAGCCACCAAATTGATTTTCAGGTTTTACATGACCTGCGACAAAAATTCCCTGAAGTGCCTGAAGTCGTTGTATCCAGGTGTATGTTACAGGTTAGTGTCCAGTGGTCTCCAGATTCATGGATAAAATGCTAATTGTAATGAATAACTCGGTGTTTCTAGCTATTGCAGGGCAGTTCTTTGTTGTTGCTGTGCTGTAACTAAAAGAGATGTCTCATAATGATGGGGCTCTAGGCGCCTGCCGTGCGTCCCTGACACAGGCATTGTCTGTCCTACAGATGGGAGAGCCACACGCATTCTGCGTTAGGAGCACTGCTTTATGCTCATATGCCAGCTATGATCTGGCTCCTTTTCCTCATCCTCTTGTCAACTTTAAATCCAGATCTTTGTGTAAAAATGAAAAAAAAATCATTAAGGAATCAGGAAACGTGTTCTATTGATTTGGATTTCAAGCATTTGTTTGCATGTCAGTTTCTCATCTCTGATGAGAGAGATACATACATTCCCAATTTTATATTTCTAAGTTTATTTTGTGTTTTCCAATTAATCTCTCCAATGTCTACATTGTTATTAGTATACAAATTTCTAGAAATCTGTAATTCTAAATATTATTAAATATTTAGTAATAGTTACAGATGGCATTTATTTAACCTGGACTCTTTTCTATCAAAAGTATTATGGGATCCTTCATAAATACTTACAAATTTGACCAATTACTTTTAAAATTTGATAACGTATGAAATTTTTAGCAAGTCTATATTTATAGTGACTGCATGTGTTTTGTCCACACCCTTATCTTCTATCTATATTTTACTTGGTCTGTGTGCTTTTAGCCTTTACCTAATTTGGGTCCCACCAATCTATCTTTATCTTACTTTCTAGATAAAGATATTGCTGTTTCTTGGCCTTTTGGCTAAGATCAAGTGTAAATACAGATTGTAATATATTATGCTACATATTTGCCTTCCTAAATTTTCCCCCTCTTGTTCTTCAAGATGAATTTTGGGTGTCTTGACTAGAGTCTGCAGTCTGGAATCCCAGCCTACTCTATAGCCTGAGATCTTAGGTCATACTCTACACTGTAGCTATCATCGGATACATGGAATTCTCCAGACTTAACCTGGTTCCCTCTACAGTAGTTAAGCGTGTGTTTGAGAGTCTTAGAACAAGCAGACTTGAATTCAGGTTTTGATGGTTACCAACAATAGCATCTCTTCAGTTTTTCCAGACAGGGTTTCTCTGTGTAGCCCTGACTGTCCTGGAACTAGCTCTGTAGACCAGGCTGGCCTCAAACTCACAAAGATCAGCCTTCTGCTGCCTCCTGAGTACTGGGATTGAAGGTGTGAGCCACCACTGCCTGGCCAACAGTAGCATCTTTGACCCTTATTTTTACCTCATTTCTTTGCTGTTCAGTGAGAATAAAAAATCTCCACGAAAAAGTATAATCCCGGTAAATTAACTAGTAGAAATATGACTCACACTTCTAAAAAGAGAAACCGTAGTGGAAGTTCCCCATTATAAATATTTGGTGAGTGAATCAGTAGTTCGTATTTATCAGTATGGATGTAACGGGGAAAGGATGTGTGTTAGTTAGGTCTGTTGCTGAGATGAAGACCAAGACCGAAAGTAACTTAAGGAAAGGCTGTAATTTCATCCTACACTTCCAGGGCAGAGCGTTACTGAGGGGACTGACGGCAGGAACTCTAGGCAGGAACTGAAATAGAAGCCTTGGAGAGTGCTGCTAACTAGCCGCTCAGTGTGCTTTCTTGAGTGCCTATGACCACCTTCCTACCCAGGGCTGGCGCCCGCATCACATCAATCAAGAAATGCCCCATAGACTTGCCAACTAGTCCCTCGGTTGAGATTCCCTCCCCCAGATAGGATAGGTTTGTGTCAGGCTGACAAAAACCAACCTGCCTTCCTTAAAACCCATGAAGTAGAAGGCAGAGAGTCATTGAAACTAATAAGAGAATAATGTAAGTTAACATTTCACCATTTGAAGTTGAAAGATCTAAAACACTTACTTATAGTGATTCCCCCCCCTTGTCGTCTTTGAAACCCACCCACCCCCACATATCCCTGTTTTGGGGGGGGGGGTTTGAGACAGGGTTTCTCTGTGTGGTCTACCTGGCCTCCACTTATCTCCCCCTCCTGAGTGCCGGGATTAAAGGCATGAGCTACCACTGTCCGGTACTCTGATATTTTAAAAACTATTAACTTGGAATGGGACATAAAGTCTTTTGTAGAACTACTTAAGGTATTTTTAAAAGATATATCAGTGTAATGTTGACGTATTAAGAAAACAAGCCAAGTATTCCAGAGGCAGAACACTAGGCAATAAAATAAAATAAGACATCAACAACCATTTTTCACTTCTTACTTGCTTATTCCTTGTTCAAATTGTGTAGAACAAATTCCTTATTCAATTCCCTCCCTCCCTCCCTCCCTTCCTTTCTTCCTTCCTTCCTTCTGTGTTTTCCTTCCTATTTTACATCCTAGCCATAGTTTCCCCTCCCTCCTCTCCTCCCAGCCCCTCCCCCAACCCCTCTCATTTCCCACCCCCAATCCACTCCTCCTGTTTCTGTTCAGGAAAGGGCAGGTCTCCCATGGATATCGACAAACACGGCATGTGGAGTTGCAGTGAGACTAGGTACCTCAAGGACTCTGGTTTCTTAACCAGAACTCTGAGTGACATTTTCCCTCTGATGTCTAAGTTGTGTCGGTTGATCTCGTGTTGTTTTCATTATCAGGTGTTTATTATTGCCTGTCTTCTAACTGGCTGATTCATCTCCTTTTTCTTAAGTGTGAACAGATTGCCTTCCCAAATATACTCTCTTTGTCTTTACCTCTGTTCCTCTGTGCTCAAGTAGCTCTCCCACTTGCTTAATAAAGACCAAACTGTAGTGTCTTTTGTTTGTTTTGTTTTTGAGTTTTTAATCCTCCTTTACTTAATCCCAGTCTTCTCTGTAACCGGGTGTCCCTAAGTTTTCAAATGTAAACCTCCTCTCCAGATAGAATTGTTCCATTCGCTTTGTTTGGAACATGGCCCAGCTAACCCTCACTGTTGTACCACTGCCTTCACCAGAGCTCTAGGGATTCTTTGTTGGTTTTGTTTTAGTTGGGGGGGGGGGTGTTTGTCTCTTTTCTCCTCACCTAAGTTATACATGCCCTGTGAATTATCAAGCCGTACCTACCTCACGAATCCAGTTGTTCGTGTGTGTACATTAATGTACAGATGTGTCTGAGTGTGTGTACTCATGTACTGGTGTGGAGGCCTGGGGAGAGGGAGCCTCTAGTATTGTCTCTCTGGCTTTCCGTGCTGTGTTTTGAAGCCGGGTCACTGTCTTGCTCTATTGTCGTGTGTTTAGGGCTGACGGCTTGCATTTGGGGGCTCATCTGTGGAGAAGACAGGCTCTCCCTCTCTCAGCTGCGTTGGTGTGGGGAATCCTACAGTAGGCTGTTCTCTGCATTTTGGCCACTTGTAGATTGTATCTGCTGCAAAGAGAAAAGCTTTGATGAGGGCTGAGAGCTGCACCTCTTTGTGGCTGGAAGTGTAAACACTTAGAATCCATCTGGGGCATTATAAACCTAGCTGACTGTCATTGGCTGCAGAGGTCCTAGGCCCTAGAGAACTGACTGCTGCCACTTCCCAAAGCTCTCACCCTGAGTTTAGTGACAGGCTCTTGGGAGAGGGGTGTGTGTGTGTGTGTGTGTGTGTGTGTGTGTGTGTGTGTGTGTGTGTGTGTGTGTGTGTGTGTGTGTGTTTTGGGTTTGGGTTTGGGGTTTTTTTGTCATTAAGTCTTCTACAGGCTCAAAAAGCTGCATATATAGTTGATGCTTAATTATTTGTGGATGATTTATGACTAATGATATGGTACAGTTGGTTTCCAATATTGCTTTTTTTCTGTTCTTTTTTTTCTAGAACAGGTTTTGATGGTGCTCTGTAGAATGTAGAAACGTGAACTCATTCTTGATAGCTGCCTTGTGCTTACATTTTATTTGTAGATGTTTGTTTTGTAAAAGAGGACACATATGTGGAACTGAGATGACTAATTTCAGATTGTTTTAAAACTTTAAGCACTAAAAATCCACTTGCTAAATGGTCTTTAGTTTAAAAGAATTTGTTTCTAAGTGGTTTGAGGGACTTTGCACTTCATCATTTCACCTTAAAAGAAATTTAATTATACAGTATTTTTTTTCTTCCTTTCTTTTTTCTTTTTTTTTTTTTTTTTTTTTTTTTTTTTTCTTTCTTTCTTTTGGTTTTTCGATTTTGGAGGCTGTCGTGGAACTAGCTCTTATAGACCAAGCTAGTCTCAAACTCACAGAGCTCCACCTGCCTCTGCCTCCCGAGTGCTGGGATTAAAGGCATGCACCACCACACAGAATGCCCGACTACAGTATTATATTCTTAAATTGATTATGTTGTTCAGCTTAAAATTGTATTTTTAATTAGGCTGCACTTTTACCGTATTTGGATGAGTCTATTTTACTAAGAAGCTTCTAAGACAGTGATTTCATTGATATTTATCTGTTACTGCTCAGTTTTCCCATTATACTACTAATAATACATAGAAGAGTTCTCAAATCAAAAGATGGCAGTCTGGTATGGAGTCAGACATTCGCGTGTTAGTTGTGTAGTGTCTCTGTGGTAATGGTAGTCTTTGTGCTTGCTTCTCATGACCTCGGTTGACCTGTTCTCATTTTGCCCTGTAGAACAATAACAACCTGGAAGCCTGCTGTGCTGTCCTCTCTCAGGAGAGTACAAGGTATCTTTATGGTGAAGGAGACCTGAATTTTTCAGATGAGGCTGGAATTTCTGGTCTGCGCAATCACATGACTTCTCTCAACTTGGACTTGCAGTCACAGAATGTTTACCACCATGGAAGAGAAGGAAGTCGGGTGAATGGAAGCAGGACTTTAACACACAGCGTTAGTGATGGGCAGCTTCAAGGTGGCCAGCCCAACAACGACCTGTTTCAGCAGGAGCCACAGACAGCACCAGCTCAGGTGCCTCAAGGCTTTAATGTTTTTGGAATGCCCAGTACATCTGGTGCTTCAAATTCAACACCACATCTTGGATTTCACCTAGGCAGCAAAGGGACGTCCAGCCTCTCCCAACAAACTCCCAGGTTCAATCCTATTATGGTAACTTTAGCCCCAAACATACAGACTGGTCGTAGTACTCCCACATCTTTGCACATACATGGTGTACCTCCGCCTGTCCTTAACAGTCCACAGGGAAATTCTATCTATATTAGGCCTTATATTACAACTCCTAGTGGTACAGCTCGACAGACACAACAGCATTCTGGCTGGGTATCTCAGTTTAATCCCATGAACCCTCCTCAGCAAGCCTATCAACCTTCGCAGCCTGGTCCCTGGACTACTTACCCTGCATCCAACCCTTTGCCACATACCTCAACCCAACAGCCGAGTCAGCAGGGCCATCAGACCTCTCATGTCTACATGCCTATCAGTTCGCCAACTACTCCACATCCGCCGACAATTCATTCATCTGGTAGCTCACAGCCTTCTGCCCATAGCCAATATAACATTCAGAACATTTCAACAGGACCTCGAAAAAACCAGATTGAAATCAAACTTGAACCCCCACAAAGAAACAGTTCTTCAAAATTGCGTTCTTCTGGACCTCGAACTGCCAGCACTTCCTCGTTGGTCAACAGCCAGACGTTAAATAGAAATCAGCCCACTGTTTACATAGCTGCCAGCCCTCCAAATACTGACGAGATGATCTCCCGTAGTCAACCTAAGGTCTACATTTCAGCCAACGCCACCACAGGAGACGAGCAGGGCATGCGGAACCAACCTACACTCTTCATATCCACAAATTCTGGGGCATCTGCAGCCTCCAGGAACATGTCCGGGCAAGTGAGCATGGGTCCTGCCTTCATCCATCACCACCCTCCCAAGAGCCGAGTATTAGGCAGTAACTCTGCAACATCTCCTCGGGTGGTGGTCACTCAACCCAACACAAAATATACTTTCAAAATTACAGTTTCTCCCAACAAACCCCCCGCTGTCTCCCCAGGGGTGGTGTCCCCTACCTTTGAACTCACAAACCTTCTAAACCATCCTGACCAGTATGTAGAAACAGAGAATATTCAACACCTCACAGACCCTGCTTTAGCACATGTGGATAGAATAAGTGAAGCCCGGAAACTGAGTATGGGATCTGATGACGCTGCCTACACACAAGGTAATGCTGACGTCAAGGAGAGATGATTCTCCATGCGCGGTTATCGTTCACGTGGCTTCCCAACAGCGTTGGGCGTCACGGTGCCTTCTGCTGTGTTGTGTTGTCTTTTTTACAGTGCTAGCCTTGCTCTAATCTACATGGTCTTCCGCTGGGGCTGTATCCCAGGCCCAACCTCCATCTTTAAATGCCCCAAATAATATTATTTTAATACTTGAAAGTATTCGTGTAAATGTTAATTTCAGTGTTTATCAACTTAGACTTGTTTGTTTTCAAATATTTTTCAGAGCTTATTTTGTTTGATATGCAGGAGTAGTGTTTTGCCTGCCTGTATGTCTGTGTAGCGTGTGCTTACCAGGTGCCCACAGAGGTCTGCAGAGGACATCCGATCCCCTGTAACTGGAGTTAGGATGGAGTTGTGAGCCACCACATGTATGCTGGGAACTGGACCCAGGTCCCCTGCAAGAACAAGAAGTACTCTTAACCACTGAGCCACTGCTAGCCCCTCACTCTCTTCTAATAAACTGTCTTTGTGACTCAGTTTCCTAGAGTCTGATTCTTCAGTCTCATACTAAGTGATTCTTCGTGTGTGCTAGGCTGTGTTCTTTTCAAATCCCATAATGGTCTATAGAGATGTCAGAACATCAGGTGCCCGGCCGGGGCCCAGCTTAAATTCACACAGTTAGCATTTTGCTTCAGTGAGCTGACACATGTGTATTGTAGAGGTCTGTAGATGATTGTGTTTGCACTAGAAATCATGCTAAAGCTGACACTACCCATCCCTGTGACCGACTGTGACACTCTACCCGTCCCCATGACCGACTGTGACACTCTGCCCGTCCCCGTGACCGACTGTGACACTCTACCCATCCCCGTGACCGACTGTGACACTCTACCCATCCCTGTGACCGACTGTGACACTCTACCCATCCCCGTGACCGACTGTGACACTCTACCCGTCCCCGTGACCGACTGTGACACTCTACCCATCCCAGTGATCCACTGTGACACTCTACCCATCCCTGTGACCGACTGTGACACTCTACCCGTCCCTGTGACCGACTGTGACACTCTACCCGTCCCCGTGACCGACTGTGACACTCTACCTGTCCCTGTGACTGACTGTGACACTCTACCCGTCCCTGTGACCGACTGTGACACTCTACCCATCCCTGTGACCGACTGTGACACTCTACCCATCCCCGTGATCGACTGTGACACTCTACCCATCCCCGTGACCGACTGTGACACTCTACCCGTCCCCGTGACCGACTGTGACACTCTACCCATCCCTGTGATCCACTGTGACACTCTACCCATCCCTGTGACCGACTGTGACACTCTACCCATCCCCGTGACCGACTGTGACACTCTACCCGTCCCTGTGACCGACTGTGACACTCTACCTGTCCCTGTGACTGACTGTGACACTCTACCCGTCCCTGTGACCGACTGTGACACTCTACCCATCCCTGTGACCGACTGTGACACTCTACCCATCCCCGTGACCGACTGTGACACTCTACCCGTCCCTGTGACCGACTGTGATACTCTACCTGTCCCTGTGACTGACTGTGACACTCTACCCGTCCCTGTGACCGACTGTGACACTCTACCCATCCCTGTGACCGACTGTGACACTCTACCCATCCCCGTGACCGACTGTGACACTCTACCCGTCCCCGTGACCGACTGTGACACTCTACCCATCCCCGTGACCGACTGTGACACTCTACCCGTCCCTGTGACCGACTGTGACACTCTACCCGTCCCCGTGACCGACTGTGACACTCTACCCGTCCCTGTGACCGACTGTGACACTCTACCCATCCCTGTGACCGACTGTGACACTCTACCCATCCCCGTGACCGACTGTGACACTCTACCCGTCCCCGTGACCGACTGTGACACTCTACCCATCCCCGTGACCGACTGTGACACTCTACCCGTCCCTGTGACCGACTGTGACACTCTACCCGTCCCCGTGACCGACTGTGACACTCTACCTGTCCCTGTGACTGACTGTGACACTCTACCCGTCCCCGTGATCGACTATGACACTCTACCCATCCCCGTGATCGACTGTGACACACTACCCATCCCTGTGACCGACTGTGACACTCTACCTGTCCCCGTGACCGACTGGGTCCGTCTCTTCGCTCTCAGCGGTGCCTGGTTTTCTGTAGATCCCGGCTTTCCACCCCCACTGTCTCCTTGAGTCAGGTGTTCCCCTCTCAAGGAGACTGGCAGGCTGGTATTTGCTGATTCTTAGATGTAGGGCAACACTTTTACAACTAAAATAGGACAGTCGAGTTTTTTAGACAGAGACATTGGTTGTTACTTAACTGAACATTATAAATACTAACATCATGCGCATTTAACATAAGTGAGAAAACGAACTCCCTTAAATGCACTGTCTCCATATCTGCTTCTTCCCGCTCTCTCTAGAATCTACTCGTCAGCTTCTCCCCACTGCAGTCCCCCACAGCTGCTGTCAGGCAGGGTCCTCGGTGCTGGTGCTGGCGCTCAGTAGGTCCTGTCGAGCCCTCACGTTCCTTCTCTGGAGAGCAGCCACCCTCTCCTGGAGGGACCGTGTGATTTCTCTGGAGGTGCCCTCACAGGATTTCTCATCCTGTGCCCGTCCTCTCCCTGGCTGCTCTTCTGCTTCATCGGTCCTAGTGGGGCCAGCGCCTTCTAGTTAATTCTTAGCCCTGTCTACCTTTGTGGTTCATTTGGTCTCTTGATTGTTGTCTCTTATTTATGTATTTAGACAAGATAGCCCTGTGTAGTTCAGCTCTGCCCAAAACGAAATCCTCCTGCCTCATTTTCCCAAGTGCTGGGGTTACAGGCCTCTGCCACCATGCCCAGCTCTCTGGCCTCTTGATTTTAAATAACATCCTATATACTTGTGAACCCCAAATTTGTAACCCCAAGCCAGACTTCATCCCTGAGTTCACGACACTTTATATGCACAATAGTCCCTGCATTGAAGTATTTCATGGGCTTCTCAGACTTACTGAATTTTACATCAGCTTCTGGCCTTGCCACCAGTTTAATTTATTTTATATGTGGAGCACAGTTCCCGTCTGTCCTCTCCTCCCGTTCCCTCTCCTAGTTCCCTAAAACACCCTTGATTCCTTTATTTCCCATGCGCTTCTTACTTGACAGGGAATCCTGTCCTTCCGCTGATGCCAGAACCCGGTCCTTCCGCCACACGGTCCCTGCTCACGGCTCCCGATCTGGGATGAGTGCCGTGCACGCGTGCTCTCACCTGTGCCTGCCTCCCGAGCTGCAGCTCAGCTGCCAGAGATGCTGGTGAGAACTGCAGCAGAGTGAGTCAGTGCAGGAGGCTGCTGAGTCTCTTCCAGTAAAAGCTCAGGCCTGACACGCCTGCCGTCCCTCAATGCCCTCTTCCATTTGTTTACAGTGTGAGTGTGAGCATGTGTTCACGCGTGCTTGCGTACTTGCGCATGAACATTTGAGTGCAGCTCAGGACTCATTTGAAGTTGGTTTTTCTCCTTCTCCTTTGTGTGGCTTGGGGCCTCTGTAGTCTCAGGTTACCGAGTTTCCTGTGTCAAGTGCTTTCCCACTGAGCCATCTTGCTGCCTGTGCGTTCTCCTTGTCACTGTGGTCCTTGCTCTGCCAAGCCCCACCCGCCTTCCTAGGCTCCCCTAAACATGACAGAAAGGCGTTGGTTGGGCCTGGGTAGCTGCTGTTCCTACTGTTGAGATTTCCCTGGGACCCACTGAATTATAAGCTTCTTCCCTCCTGGTTGAGACCATCGGAGACAGCAGCTTCTGAAAAGCAGAGGGGCGAGTGCCTCGTCCTGTCCGCATAGTGGTACAGTGTTAGTAGGGCTGGGCTCGCTGATAGTGGGGAGAGCAGGACACTTTGCTCACTCAGACTAGTTTTCATGTGGAAGAAAAAGTGGGGTTGTACGTGTTAGTTACGGACGCCAGGCTCCCCAAAGTAGCACAGCGGCCAGGATGGCTTCTCGATCTTTCTTCAGAACCTCTCAGCGTGATTTAGATGGCAAACTGCTTTTGTGGTTTGCAAACATACATAAAATGTTATTTTAATAATACTTCAGTGTCTTGTCTCTGGTTAAGCTTGTGATGCTATTGTCCTATTAGCAGAAGTTTTGATTTTGTTAAGCAATAGTCTTGACTTTGAACCGAAAATAGAAATTCACCTTTAAAAAATTGAGTTGAAATTAAGTTTATTGATTTTTGTGTTTCTCATTCCTTGTCATTTTTTTTTTTTACCAATACTTCTTTACAGATCATAGCACTCCTATTTGAGATCTAATGAAATTCTGGTTGTGATACAGATTAAGTGATTTTTTTTTTAAGGAAATATAATTTAAATTAGTTACAATTTTTAAATTGGTACTTGGCTTAATTTTATTAGCTTCTATTTAAGTCTCTTCTAGAACTTTGCTTTACATTGTAATCATGTTATTAAATAATAATCTCAAAAACTACAAGTTGACATCAAGCTGCTTATGGTTTGCATTTTCTGCTTGTTTTCTCAAGTGAGTCTCTTACCTGCTGGGTCTTCCCACTCTTTACAGGAACTACTTTATTAACTTGGCATTAATTTCGGGGTTAAAAGAGGCTCCTAAGTCAGGTGGAGTTGTGTACCCAGGCTGGCCCAGTGCACGTGCTCATCCAGCACCATCACACAGGGGCTCTCATAATTGCCAGTCTGTTCCCCAGCTGCCTCCTGGACAGCACGTCTCATCTTTGGAGAGCTCTGCTTAGCAGCTGGTATCTTAAAGCAGTACGAAAGTTAAATGCAAATCATTTAAAAGGTCTGACAAAAAAAGATGCAGTAAATATGTCTCCACCTCTAACCATTTAACTATTAAGTACCATTTTATTAACATTTTAACCCTTCTCCTTAGTCACTCTGTAAGTATACATACATATGACTATATATGTATACATATAAGCACATTTTTATTATATACTTTGTGCATATGGATGTCAGTAAACACATGGGGGGATTAGATAACCACAGATTGATAAATTTGGACTGCTGAGGCAGGATTGTGTCTCTATCGCAGAATTACAGAGTTTTTCTCAGTCACTAGACAATCCAGCATCGCAGCTGTACATTGAGTGGGGGAATGTCTCTTGAAGACACTTGCATCTCTTACTTGGTGATCATGCCTGTTTGGAGGGTTCTGGGTCTACTCTTCTAACTTGCAGGGACTATGCTCACTTAAGTTCTAAAGGCTGTGCATTCAGATTTGCCACTCTTTTCTCCTGATTTCTGGGGTTTGTATCATTAGAAAACCTTTCCATGTTCCATGATGTGGAAAAGCGGAAGGCAGAACTCTTGTGCTGTTCTCTTTTTAGTTATGGTGATACTCCTTGAAATCACACTGAACTGGCCTCGTGACATTCCATCACAAACTGGACATTTCACAATGGATTGTCTTAAAGTGCATTCTCTTCTAATGGATTTATGTTTCTAGAATAATTCGGTATTATTTAAAGTGCCTAAAATTATTAAAACTAACACCATCTAGTTTCCAATAAAGTTAAGAAACATTTGTGTCCTTCAGAGGCTGGCAGGAGTTGAGCCATGGCAAAGCTGTCTATGACTGACATAGGTAACTATCTATAATTATACATTACATTTTTAAATGAGCTATACAAACACAATACCTAAACAAGAGGGAAAATAGACATATCACAAAATTGACCTTAAATTTGTATCAATAAATGAAAGTCCATTTCAAAACAAAGTATTCATTTCTATTCCATAATCCCCTTTTTACCTTTAAAAAGAGATTGGTTATGATCATTAGCCATTTATAACCAACCCCATTTAGATGAAAGCACACTTTTAGACAATATTTGGAAATATGGGTGTTTTCTCCAAACTGCTTCCTGCTGGGGACTCTGCCATTGGGGACTCTGTTTATACCATGGGGATTCTAAAAGACGCAGAAATCCTGCCTGTAGTGGTCTGCAAGACTGCCTTGTCCCAGGTGTTTTGAATGTTGGATCATCCGGGACACTGTTTCAGGGGGTGTTACTTAGTTCGTAAGGAATCCACAGCTTTTCATTTTTTGAGAGAGAGTCCAGACTCCTCTTTCATCCTACATTTCGACTCCTCAATTTTTTTGTTTGTTTGTTTGTGTGTTTATTTTTTGTTCTTCTTTGCTAAGGTTAAACACATGTTCTTTATTTTTCTGTTTATCACTTTAATTTAGGGACTGGGTATTTCATTTAGAAATTGTAACTTCATTCCTTTCATTAGTAATTCCTAAAGAGTTAGCATATTAGCATTTAGGAATGGGTTTTCTTGTATATTTAAGCATAGCTCATAAAGAGAAACACAAATATTCTTGGGCATTCTCTCCAAGACCATGGCATACTTCTCAGATTTTGTACTTCCTAATTCTTTATCTTTTATTATTATTATTATTTTTAATCTTCTAGTATTTTAGTTTCACGTTGCTCTCAACAATCTCTGCCATTCTCTCACACTCAGCAGAGGTCTTGTTTTGGTTTATTTTTTTTTTTTTTATATTCAGCTTTTTGTTCATTTGTCATTATATCCCATCCTTTATTTAATTTTTTTGTTGTTGTTGTTTAAAAAAAAAATTCTTTTAGCAGCTGTCACTGATAAACTCTCCCAAACTTTGAGAATATGTTTATTCATCTGTACTCTTTGATAATTTAGTTACGTGAACAAGTTGTTTCATTATCTTCTAAAGTTATACTTTTATTATTTTTTTTTCAACTTGGGGACATTTCTAACCATTATCCTTCAGATCTTGACCTTTCTCTATACTCTTTCTGCCCCTGGAATTCATTTGTAAATGTACAGATATACAACATTTAGCAGGTGATTCCGTCTGGAAAAAAATGTGCCATGTAGGCAGTCCACTCATCATGGCATTCCCAGGCCTGTTTAATAATGCTACTGTATACCCTACCATTCCCAGACCTGTTTAATAATGCCACTGTATACCCTGCCATTCCCAGACCTGTTTAATAATGCCACTGTATACCCTACCATTCCCAGGCCTGTTTAATAATGCCACTGTATACCCTACCATTCCTAGACCTGTTTAATAATGCCACTGTATACCCTACCATTCCCAGACCTGTTTAATAATGCCACTGTATACCCTGCCATTCCCAGGCCTGTTTAATAATGCTACTGTATACCCTACCATTCCCAGGCCTGCTTAATAATGCCACTGTATACCCTACCATTCCCAGGCCTGTTTAATAATGCCACTGTATACCCTACCATTCCCAGGCCTGTTTAATAATGCCACTGTATACCCTACCATTCTCAGGCCTGTTTAATAATGCCACTGTATACCCTACCATTCCCAGGCCTGTTTAATAATGCCACTGTATACCCTGCCATTCCCAGACCTGTTTAATAATGCCACTGTATACCCTGCCATTCCCAGGCCTGTTTAATAATGACACTGTATACCCTACCATTCCCAGGCCTGTTTAATAATGCCACTGTATACCCTACCATTCCCAGGCCTGTTTAATAATGCTACTGTATACCCTGCCATTCCCAGACCTGTTTAATAATGCCACTGTATACCCTGCCATTCCCAGACCTGTTTAATAATGCTACTGTATACCCTGCCATTCCCAGACCTGTTTAATAATGCCACTGTATACCCTGCCATTCCCAGGCCTGTTTAATAATGCCACTGTATACCCTACCATTCCCAGACCTGTTTAATAATGCCACTGTATACCCTACCATTCCCAGGCCTGTTTAATAATGCCACTGTATACCCTACCATTCCCAGGCCTGTTTAATAATGCCACTGTATACCCTGCCATTCCCAGACCTGTTTAATAATGCCACTGTATACCCTGCCATTCCCAGGCCTGTTTAATAATGCTACTGTATACCCTACCATTCCCAGGCCTGTTTAATAATGCCACTGTATACCCTGGAATACCTACTAACTGTAAGACGCAAGCCTGTATAGCATGTCATTGTATAGCATGGACATTTCAGGCATTGTAATACCGTGGTTAAGTGTTTGTGTATCCAAACATTTCTAACTCTGGGAAGCGTCGACCTTAGGTGCCTTTCCAATCAAGTGTGGTTCCTATTTCCCAGCACTGCTCCTGGAGACATCACCAACTTTGATAAGCTTTCCCAGGTAGCTCAGCATTTATGCTACAAGATTTGTTGCTTCCTTCAGAAATCCTGCTAAAGCGGGTTCACGAAATATAGTCTGAGAGTGAGAAAATAAGGTGTCTGTGTGTCTGAATGACAGTTTTACACTTAAAGTTTGATCAATTTGGTCTTCTTGTTTGTTACATCAAAATGTATTTACGCTATTCCATATTCCCTTATGAAATACAATTGTCATGTTAGAATATCTCATGCATAGACCAGTGTATCATGAAAGTGGGAAGAGACTTGTCCTTTCCAAGAGTCAGATGTGAGGTACAGAGCTGTAAGTAGATTGGTTTACGATGCTAGAACCATTTCAAAAGTATTAGACGACAGACATTGTCTTCAGCCATAGTGTAGGCTTTATAAAAACTTAGGTGTACAATACTTGCTTAAAGAATTACAATAGTTTCCAGATTGAGGCTTTTGAAATGTTAAGTGCTTGGCTGGGGTTCTCGGCACTGTCTGGGAAATGCTTGTTGGTCTCCTTTGCCTCATCTGCTCAGGGGGGCTGCCGGAGAGGGCGGGTCCTTACGCTTGTCCTCCCGTTGCAGCTCTGCTCGTACACCAGAAGGCCAGGATGGAGCGGCTGCAGAGAGAGCTGGAGATGCAGAAGAAAAAGCTGGACAAACTCAAGTCTGAGGTCAATGAGATGGAAAACAATCTAACTCGAAGGCGCCTGAAGAGATCAAACTCCATATCCCAAATACCTTCAGTAAGTCTTGCACAACCACTGTGGCTTCTGTACTTGCACAGAAGGGTAGCCAACTGCCATAGGCTAAAGGCTGGCTCTAGCTTCCTGCAAATGCTCTCAATTCGTACTTGTTCTTCTGTCCTTACCTTCCCCTGCCAAACTCCATTCTTTCTTAACTAATGACATGAGAATTCAATACAAACCTTTTTTACATGGAATTATTTTTCAGCTCGAAGAAATGCAGCAGTTGAGAAGTTGTAATAGACAACTCCAGATTGACATTGACTGCTTAACCAAAGAAATTGATCTATTTCAAGCCCGAGGTAAATTACGTTCAGTGCATACTCAGCTGAAATTCAATGAATTGATCTGCCGAGTCTTTTCCTGTGGCTGAGAACAGCTTACCAGTCCCTGTCTCAAAGGATTCAGCTTGGAAGAACAATTGGCTTTTTAATGCCCCCTTCTAAGCCCCAATAAATATTACGTAGTTGCTTCAAGGAAGCAGATACACTCAGTAGCCTCTAGATGTGCTGTAGCCTTCGGCTATAGCCCTGTGGTGAAGGAAGTCGATGATTGTGTGTCTAGCTGCATGGTCAGGGGTTTGGCTTCTGTATGTATAGTATGTTAATGGGATTTATTAATATGGATGTGTCCATGTAACTTTTTCCTTTTACCTTTCAAGAATTGTGTGTCCTGATTTCACTGGCACTGTGTTAATTGGTTCAATAGAGAAGGACATAAAAGCAGACTTACGTATTCTTAGGGCTGTGACAGGACTTTGTACTTTTTTGAGCAGTTAGTAACCAGCTATCGTTTCTTATGGTAGTAAAAAG
>JANBXA010000738.1:12777500-13140000 GCA_030556225.1 Cricetiscus sungorus | reverse complement strand
CACTGAGTTCGGGCTCTTGCTGCTTCTGGCGGGGACTGCTCTGAGCAGCAGCTGGTAGACGTGGTGATGTCTTTCCCCTCTCTTGAACTTGTCTTTCCCTCCGGCTTGCTTACAGATCAAAGGCCCACCGTCAAAGCGCCCAAGACCCAAGACGCCGAGGAGGAGGAGGGGGCTCCGTGGAACTGCACCGCCTGTACTTTTCTGAATCACCCGGCTTTGATCCGCTGTGAACAGTGTGAGATGCCTCGGCATTTCTGAGCCAAAGGCCCCGTGTCTCCTCTAAAAGCACATCTGAGAATCAAGGAGGTCCTCTCTCCGTCAGCGGGGGACATGTCTCACTGCTCCGTAGGATTTAGTCCAGTTGAAGGTGTGACAGGACGGTGGCGTGCTGTGTTCGGTGTCAGTCCACAGAGCCAATAATACCTCAGTCTAATGTCATGGGCAGCAGAGTTTTCGTCACGTGAAAGCTGATCCGAGAGACTGGGCTGCCTGCTGCCTGACCATGTACAGCGCCACTGTCCCGCGGTGGACCATTGTTACTCTGTCAAAGCCTAGGCGTCCCCAGCAGGCTCTTCTCCCTCGTGTCAGTACTGATTCTGACAGGAGGAAGGGATAGGATGGTAGCCTTTTTGTGTTTTTAAAGCTTTTGGTGAAACACTACATACAGGAAGAGAAGGAACAAGGGTTAACTACTTAAAAGTCTGCTGCCGCATAGTGCCTGTGGCTGTGAGAAAAACTTCATGAATCTGTGGTACTCTTGGCCTTGTCTCTTGTCTTCTCTGAAGACATGCGTCTCTGTGAAGCCAGCGTCTAGGGTCTAACGGTGGAAAGGAAAGCAGTATGCATTGTCTGTACAAATCCGCAGTGAGCTCCCCAAGCCTTCCCTACTGTACAGATCTCTCACGTCTGCTTTAAGTGATTTCTTCATTATTTTCTTATATTTCTATATGTATAGCATAATAGACTTTTGTTAACTAATGTCCTTTTTTCCTTTTAGGAGGCACAATCATGTTCCTTTCTAAGCCTTACTGAGAAAAGCAATGCCGTAACATAAAAAGCATTAATGAGATGAAACTATGCACAAATAACTCCCCTCCCGTGCTCCTGTCCTTTGTCCCCTCGGGTGCCAGTGCTCTGAGAAGACGGGCAGGTACTGCAGCTGTGTTGCAGGACACCCTGCAGGCATGTGGGCAGGCCACGCTGCACCCTGACTTCAGCAGTGGGTGGCCACATGTCCTTTTGTCTTCTTCAGCAGCTTGAGACAAAAAGTATTTAAGCCCACTGCCATCTTGTCCCGTGTGTGGCGTCCCACAGAGCCTCACGGAGGTTCTTGTTGGGAATGCTCAGTTTCAGAAGCAGCCACAGCAGCAGAACCAACAGCCTTTTCATCTTCTTGGAAAGAAGTGTAGTTGCTGTACTGTTGGGACAGTCCATTTCGCCACCTGACTTGGTGACATTCTGTGTATTTATAAAACATAGTCATCTTTAGGACAACTGAAGAAAAGCTGGAAAAAAAGAAAGAAAACAAGCAGACTTGAACACTGAAGCAACCTCAGACATCTCTTTTATTTTGATGATATATTTTTGTAAGGAAAATAAATATTCATATGATCAGGAATGTATATAACTAAATGAAATCAAGAAAAAAATAACGGTATGCATTTAAAAGAATTATGAAATTATCAGTGCTTACAAAGGGGCTAAGGAAATGCTGAAGTATAGCAGAAGACAGGAAATTGTCCCACTGTCAATGTTCTCGAGTGGCTGTGTTTGAAATAAGCAGGATTACTACAGATGAGCCTCAGGAAGGTCAGCAGGTGAAAAGAAAGATGGCAATCACAGGTCACAGACACCGGACCCCAAACCTCGCACATTGGATGCATCTTGTTTTAAAAGTAGGCCTTGTCTTTTCAGCTTCCTCTGCAGCTCTATGTGAAGATTGGTAAATCAGTTTTTACTTGTTTTATTAATAAAACGTAATTTGGATATCTTGAGTTGATGGTTTTGTGATTTAGCTGGGTAAACTATCTTTGTAACAGATAAGTTATTTATAAAAATTAAAAAACTTATATTCTAATATGGATTTTGTGGCTTGTTTTTGATGCTCGTGGGACAGTTTGTCTGCAGCATAATGTTCATTGGTAACAAGTCTTTTCTTCTTAGAGTCTTCTCAGACGGCCCTGGCTTCCCCTCTGCATTTTGTCGGTTTCTTTTTGAGTGTCTTGATCGGTTTTTGCAAGCAGGATCTCACTATGTAAACCAGGCTAGCATCAAATTTGCAATCTTCCTGCCTCGGTCTCCCAAAATGGCGATTCTAGGCATGCACCATTTCTGGCTGCCAGGCTGCTTTTTAACTGGTAAAAGCCACCAGATTTCAACTGAGGAAGACAGTGGATAGTGGCTTCTTGTCGTGGTATATTTGAACTCTCTTCTACTTTTTAAACAGTCTGCCCCATTCAAAACAAATGTGGCCTCTTAGATCCTTTGGCCTAGCAAGTTTATGTTTACTAAGCCCATGACTCTTTGGTGCCGAGTGTATCACTTATCTTGAAGAGAGCCCTCATAGTCACACTTTTCAAAAAATTAAGAGTCAAGTTTCTCTGACTTGAAAAGTAAAACCATGTTTACTGGTGTCTTTGACCTGATCTGTGAATGAAGGCCCGCCCTAAGTCTCTGAGACCTAGGGGGATAGGAGGCCTGAACACAAGATGGTGGCCTGGAAACTTCAGAAACACTGCACACCTGAGACCCTCACAGAAGGATGTGTGCACATTCTAAGGATGTGTCCTTAGATTACTAGCACTGCATGCAGGGATTGGGGAGGGGGGTAGTTCATATAAACTGAACATGGGGACACTACTCACTGACACCTTAGCCAGGGCCAGAGAGATGACCCAGCAGGTAGGGTTCAATGCTAGAACTCACGTGGTGGGAAGAGACCTCCAACTCCAGAAGTTACTCTAACTGCTATGCCTGGGTATGGCGTGCAAACACACCAATAAGTGTACAGCCATAAAACATGAGTCACCGCCTGTTACTATGTCTATTGTGTACACAGACCCAGGTTGCAAGCTTTTATGAACAAAAACATGAATTTTCTTTGTTAGATCACCATTTTTACTTTTTAGGTGTTTTGTACAAGGTCTTGCTGCTGTGTCTCCCAGGTACAGTGATTTCAGGTTTGTATGCCACCATGGCCAGCCATTTACTTTCTTTTTTCTTTCTTTTTAAGTATATGTAACATGTGTCTGGGTGTGGGTTTGTGTGTGTGCGTACAGGCCAGAGGTAGTAGGTCACCCAGTCTGAGCCCCCTGCCATGGGTGTTAGGAGTGAAACTTGGTCCTCTGCAAGAGAAGAATGTGCTCTCCTGCACGTCTCCTCCAGCAACCAATCCACTGTATAAGATTAATTTTGTATTGGAAAATCAAAACCATTCATACTAGCACAGTCCAAAACTATTTTGGCTACTCACTAAACTGATAAAGCCTTATAAACACCAAAATTAACTGACATTTTCTGAGTTTCCTCCTCCCAGAATTCAATGCTAATGGGAAATTTTAGTGAGCAATAAAAGTTCAGAGGTGGAGAGTGTTCAGTTTATGGCATTGAAATTGGCTGAATTACCCTTAAAAAAATAAGCCTGTTTGTACCAGAGGCCTTTTCACAATTAATATGTGCTCACTTTTAGCATAATTTCCTATGTTATATTACAAAATATATTTCTCTACAAGTGAGCATGCTTTGGGCTCTTGTTTCTATTATATCTATTGTTAGTAGTTGTGTGTTTATTTACTACTTTGCTACTACTGTGATAAAACACCATGACCATGGCTTACGTTCCAGAGGGATGAGTCCTGCATGGCGGCAGACGGCAGGTATTGTGGCAGAAGCATGAAATAGTGGGCTGGAAGCAACACAAGACTTACTTAAAAGCCACCCCCACCCTGTGACACACTTCCTCCAGCGAGGATGCACCACCAACCATGCCCAAACAGTGCCACCTCCTGGGGACCAAGTCTGCAAATCCCCAAGACTGTAGGGGGTGCCTCTCCTTCGTGCCACCACAGTGTGTGTGGACACTTGCTGAGACAGATGTGGCCAGCAGAGGACCCCTTGCTGGACTTGGTTCTAGAATGGTTTCTGAGGCGGAACTCCTTTATCCGGCTTATGTTACCAGCAGCTATGGCTGAGCAACTTCACCCGTAGCCCTGCGGGCAGCCTTCTGTTTGAAGCTACGATTTCATACCCATTTTACTGCTGCATTTTAAAACACAGTTGAGCAGCTTAGAAAAGTCATCAAGAAAACAGCCTTTGGGGGCTAGAAAAGGGGCTGCTCTCTCAAAAGACCCAGGTTCAATTCCCAGCACCCACATGGCAGCTCATGACTCCAGTTTCAAGGGATCCAGCACCCTTACATTCAGGCAAAACACCAATGCACATACAAGAGAGAAAGAAAAGAACACGGCATTTCTAGCTGGGTATTTATTCCATTTGGTGTTTTTCCTGGTTCAGAGGAGTAGCGTGGAGGATTAAGAGCACCCCAGGGCGTTGTGACTGAACCAACCCTTTTCCTTACTAGAGCTACATCATCCTAAAATGCTAAGTCTTTTTCTCACGAATGTGAAGGATTTCATCCCCACAGCATAATGAGCAGGTGAGATGCTCCTCCATGTCTCAGTTATTCCAAGGACAACTCCATGGAGCCGACTTCAGTGTTCCATTCGTGGAGACTGAAGTCCCCTCAGTGTCAAAGATGGGTTCCTTTACAGAGACATGTACGTGGAGCAGTGTACGTGTGTGTTTGTGTGGGCGTGTAGTCACGCACATGGAGGCCAGAACACATGTGAGCCCCAAAGACCTGCCCACCTCTGCCTCCCTGGCACCATGAGTGCAAGTGCAAGTCGCCACCCCCAGGTGTGGGTGGGGGCCTCACACCTTGCAAAGAAACCCTCAGTAACAACTATCCCCCACCCTACATTAATGTCAAAAGCCGGCCTAAATACTGGGTGCATGTCCCTGTTGCTTGTCCTGGTAAGAAGGGTGCTTTATAATGAAGTATAACAAATTATTTCTCTGGAACAGCAAATGCTGTATTCCAAAAACTCACCCTGGTGATTGCCCAATTGCAGTTTCTGTGATGCCTACAGCCTCTCTCTGAAGAGCTCCTCTTCATCTCTTGCTACATAATCATCACCATAGCCACTTACTGATCTCCACTCCAAAAGCTTGTTGGTCCCCAGGGCTCAGTAAATGAGCACTAGTATCTTTCCCATGGACTTTTAGAAAAACTCCCGCCCAGCCATCATTCATCCCACTTCCTGGTCCTAACTCTGCTCCAACATTGTAGTGTGATACAGCTTCTCTGCAGGCTCCTGACCAGGAGCCCTTCCTGCCCTCAGGAACATAGAGATTGGTAATTATTGATGGTGATGATGGTGATTCGTCGTCTGAAGGTCAAGTGACGAGTCTAACATCTACTCACCCTGTGACATCTATGCACCACCCTCTGTACTCCGAAGACTACAGCCTTCCGAATGTCACACAATTTTCCCATAGCTGCAGTCTTACAGATGATGGGTTCCCACTAATAGTGGGAGACTTCAACACCCCACTCTCACCACTGGACAGATCTGCCAGACAGAAGCTTAACAGGGAAATAAGGGAACTAGCAGAGGTTATGACTTAAATAGACTTAACATTCCCCCCAAACACAAAAGAATAAGCTTCCTTTTCAACACCTCATGGAACCGTCTCAATAACAGACCACATACTCGGTAAAGCAAACCTCAGCAGATACCCAAACATTGGAATAAACCCCTGTACCCTACCAGATCACCACAGCTTAAAAGTTAGAATGCAAGAGCCACATTAATTTCACAAAGTCCACAAACTCATGGAAATTGAACAATGATCAACTGAACCACCACTGGGTCAAGTAAGAAATAAAGAATTAAAGACTTCCTAAAATCTCATGAAAATGACTGCACAACCTACCCAAACTTATAGGACACAATGAAAGCAGCGCTGAGAGGAAAGTTCACAGCACTAAATGCCTACATAAAGAAGCGGAAAAAAATCACACACTAGTGAATTAACAGAACAACTGAAAGCTCTGGAACAAAAAGAAGCAAACTCACCCGGGAGGAGTGGATGGCAGGAGAGTCAAATTGAGGGCTGAAGTCAACAAAAAACATTGCAAATAATCAATGAGACAGAGTTGGTCCTTTGGGAAATTCAACAAAATGGACAAACTTTTATACAAACTAACCAAAAGGCAGAGAGAATACCCAAATTAAAATCAGAAATGGAAAAGGGGGACATAACAACAGACACTGAGGAAATCCGGAAAATTTTCCAGTCATACTTCAAAATCCTGTACTCCACAAAATTGGAAACCGTTAAGGAGATGGACAATTTTCTAGACAAGTACCACATATCAAAATTAAATCAAGAACAGATAAACAAATACACCTAAGGAAATAGAAACCGTTATCAAGTCTCCCAACCAAAAGCCCAGATCCAGATGGATTCAGTGCAGAATTCTACCAGAAATTCAAAGAAGAGCTAATACCAATACTCCTCAAATTATTCTACACAATGGAAACAAAAGGAACATTGCCAAACTCTTTTTAAGAGGCTACAATAGCACTGGTACACACACCACACAAAGACAC
The DNA here is from genome assembly GCA_030556225.1 of Cricetiscus sungorus. NCBI lineage: Eukaryota > Metazoa > Chordata > Mammalia > Rodentia > Cricetidae > Cricetiscus > Cricetiscus sungorus. The sequence continues at coordinate 13,133,326 of JANBXA010000738.1, read as the reverse complement.
AACAAAGAAACATAATTACAGAACAACCTCCCTGGTGGATATTGAAACAAAAATAATAAAATACTGGCAAACCTAATTCAAGAACACATCAGAGAAATCATCCACCATGACCAAGTAAGATTTATCCCAGAGATGCAGGGATGGTTCAACATATGAAAACCTGTCAATGTAATCCACCATATAAATAAAGAAGGAAAAAAAAACATAATCATCTCACTAGATGCTGAAAAAGCCTTTGACAAAACCCAACACCCCTTCATGATAAAGGTCTTGGAGAGAATAGGGATATAAGGAACATACCTAAACATAATAAAGGCAACAGCCAAACATTAAAATAAATGGAGAGAAACTCAAAGCAATCTCACTGAAATCAGGAACAAGACAAAGCTGCCCACTCTCTCCATATCTATTCAACAAAATACTTGAAGTTCTTGCTACAGGAATGACAACAAAAGAAGATCAAAGGGATACAAACTGGAAAAGAAGGAGTCAAACTGTCACTAGTTGCTGATAGTATACATAAGTGACCCAAAAAAATTCTACCAGAGAACTCCCATAACTGATAAACACCTTCAGAAATATAGCAGGATACAAGATTAACTCAAAAAAAAAAAAAATCAGCCCCTCTATATACAGATGACAAAGGACTGAGAAGAAAACCAGAGAAACATCGCCCTTCACCATAGACAAATAACATAAAAATCTTCCAGAAACAGATGGAAATAGATGCAGAAATCACAACTAATCAATGGCCAAGCTCTTGGATGAGCGATAATATGAAATAAGGAGTCAAGACCACGATGGGGAAACCCACAGAATCAGCTGACCTGAGCTAGTGAGAGATCACTGACTCAGGTCTGACAAATGGGGAACCAGCATAAGACTGAACTAGAGTCCCTTAATATAGGTGGCAATGGTGTGACTGGGACAATATATGAGGTCACTGGCAGTGGGTCCAAGGTCTAACTCTAATGCACAAGCTGACTCCCATTCTATATGGAGAGATACTTTGCCCAGCCTAGACACAGGGTGTGGGGTTGGAGAGGAGCCTTGGTCCTACCTCAATGAGATGATGGGACAGACTCAGTAGACTCACCCTCTCCGAGGAGCAGATGGGAGGAGAGGAGGAGAGGATGGAGGGGAAACTGGGATTGTAATGTAAAAATAAATTAATTAAAAAAAAAAACGAGAGAGTTGGAATAGAGAGAGATGTAAGAGGATATTTTTCCAAAGAAAATTGGTCCAGAAAAGAGGAAGGAAAAAAAATTGAATGCCAAGTGTACGACAATCCTGTCTTCCTGTGTCCCAGGGAAAGTGGAAAGACGGGTTTCACACAAGAGCAGCAACCACGAGTGTATTTGTAAATTGAGTCCATGTAACCAAGACTCGCTGTAATAAGTGACATGAAACAGGCCTCCGTCTTATTATGGGAGTTGGCTTGAAGTCTTAATTACTACCTTTGTGGTTTTAATAAGTCTTTCCCATGGCCTTGTGCAAAACTGCCAGAGTAGTCTCAGCACAGAGTAGCACGTATGCGGTAGACGCTCGCTAGACCAGATGGCCCAGCTTTGCTAGCATTTCACCACAGCGAAGGGTGAGTGAGGTTTGGGATGGTCCTGAGAAGACCCCAGATGTACGTTAGTTCCTAATGGCCAGAACACAGCCATTTTTAAGGCTCCCCTCGTGTACCCCTGTCAGCCACAGCCTGCCTTCTCTCCCCATCCCCATCATTAATACACTTGCAGGTGAGTGTGCCGGCTTCCTGTTTGGGTTCTGAAAACCCAACTGCGTTTCTCTAGCACAGAAACCACAACCCCTAGAATTAGACTGGGCGGGGCTTCAGTGCCCCTAGCATCCACCACTCAATGGGGAGTTTTGTTACTTGATGGCTCCTTGGCTGCTCTCTCGGGTTCTAACAGGCAGGATCCTGAGAGTCCAAGGGGCAAAAAAAAAAAAAAATCCCTTTCATCCTTGAAGAATATAATTAAGTGGTAGACCCTTTCTTCTCTAGACAAAGTAACTGTGTCTTCTCTGCGACAATGCACTCTCCATCTGTGAAGGCCCAGCTGCCTCTGTCGAGGGATCTGGGGTGTCCTGGTCCACTAGGGAAACAGGCCACTGCTTTCTGGACTTGTACACTCTGTGCTTCTGAATCCGTGCTAGGACACTCTTGGGGCAGTCCCACCAAGGGAACAGTGCTCAGCCTGCCTTTCCTGGGACTGCTGTGGGCCCAGCTGACTTCCGGGACCTTGCCCAATGGTTTTGCTTTCCTGTTTCTTTTTCTCTTTTCTTTCCTTTTCCTTTCTTTCTTTTTTCCTTTTTTCTTTCTTTCTCTCTTTTTTCTTTCTTTTCTTTTTTTCTTGTCTGTTTACCTCACTCAGGGCTGTTTAATGTTTTTTATTAAACTTTGTTTTTTATTAAACTTTGTTCCTTTCCATGTGACTATTCCAACTGTAGGAGTCCTCATCAACACACTGGAGCGTGTATTCCCTCTCTGTATCTGTGTCACCCACAGGAACTGAGCAGAGAGAGTGGCCATGCTTCCCCGTGTCACGTGCGTGAGTGACAATCTGGGGACTGTTGCCGAATAGTTCTGTCTGGGAGTTCACTTTGGGGTTGCTCACGGCGTGCGTGTGTCCAGCCTGGGTCTGGAGGCTGCATGAACCCCAGGATAGCTGAGTGCAGCCCGCTCACCTTGTACACGTGTCCAGCTGGACACAAAATCACAAAGCTACTCAAAGCATTAACCGTTTTCTGTAACTCAGTGTTGAAGTTCTCAAGCATGATCTTTGATGGTGGTAAGATCGTGGTAAGAGGCTGACCACTTATTAAGTGGCTGTGATCCGATTTGCCTGGCTTGGTAGTAAAAACTGGCAAACAGAAGTGAACCCCACACATCCCACGAACTTCTCTCTCCCCCAAGGCGATCACATTGGCCGGATGAGATCTCAGCAGCAGATAAACTCAGCCCGTACTGAACTGTGCCACCTGCTGGCTTAGTCAGGATTACTGCTGCTGGGAAGAGACACCATGACCATCTTAAGTGCGGTTGGCTTACAGGTTCAGAGCTTTAGTCCATCACCGTCATGGGAAGGGGGCATGGCAGGAAGCATGGCAGGCAGACTTAGTGCAGGAGAAGGAGCTGAGAGTTCCGCTTCCAGAGAGGCGGGCAGCAGGAAGTGAAAGTCACCTGAGACCTCAAAGCCTGCCCCCTAGTAACGCACTTCTTCCAACAAAGCCACACCTACTCCAAAAGGCCACGCCTCCTAACTGTGCTACTCCCTATGGCCTAAGGGGGCCACTTTCTTTCAAACCACCGCAGGTTCTGATGTACCTGCCTCGCAAAAACTCAAAGAACAGACAATATACAGAGCTGAAACAAAGAAAGGCTAAGGTCACACAACAGTCCCACAGTCACACAGCGTACCCAACACATGACTGAAGGCCTGAGCCTCTCTCACGAAGTCAAGATTGGTGCTAATACCAGTGACTCCCCCCACCCCCGCGGAAATATGCATTCTTGAACTTCTTTATTGTATTTCCCAAGGCAGAAATGACAAACCAATAAATCACCAGCAGAGAACCCATCCAAGTGACAGCGACAGAAGAATCTAGGGGGGAGTTCCCAGCACTGTGGCATGCAACCCAGCACGCCATACGCAGCTGGGCTTTGCGGGAACATTCACTGGCAGACACAGCAGCCACGGGTGGCATGTGGCTGTTGGTGTGTATAATTAATTAAAGGAAAATCAGAGCTCAGTCCCTCAGTCACACTAACCACATGTATCCGTGTGTCCTCTCGGGAACAGGGAGGGACAGCCCAGCACTGCATAAGCGCCTGCTGTCAGTGCCAACAGAGGGGCTTAGCCAGCATGTTCCATGTGCAAACATGGGTCAGCATTTCAGAACCAGGAAGCCATGTGTGCTGGCACATGCCTGGGTTCCAAGCACTAAGGAGGCATGGGTAGGGAGTCTCTGCAAGTTCCAAAGGATCTGGTCTCTTAGAAAGGCCCAGATTAGCCACGACGACCTAGAGAGACCTGTCTCAAAAAAAAAAAATGCATATATATGTATATTCATATGTATGCATATATACATAGTCATATATATATATACATATATATATATTCATCCTGGAGGATGAAAGAATGTGATTGTTTTAAGTTGCTTTCTGTCTCCGTGATAACACCATGGCCCAAAGGCATCTTGGGTAAGGAACGAGTTTATTTCATCATATTTCATCGCTCTAGCCCATCAAGAGAAACCAGGTCTAGATCTAAGGCAGAGGGAGACCATAGGAGAATGCTTTCTACTGCTTCCTTACGCAATCCAGAACCATGTGCCCACAGGTGGCACCACCCACAGTGAGCCAGACCCTTCTACATCAGTCAGCAGCTGAGAAAATGCCTCACAGACCTGCCCACAGGTCAATCCGCTAAAGGCGACCCCTCAGCTGAGATTCCTTTTCCCCATGGCAGGTCAAACTGACTGCCAACATTAGTCCCAACAATGATCAGCTGAGCCAGGAATGCAAAATTTATTCAAACAAAAATCAGTGTATGAACAATAGACACTGAAAAATGTGAAGGAAAGCAGGCACACTCATAATAATGATATGAACACCACAGTAATAAAACCTGCAAGGTATCCCGGAGTAATTTCATTAAAATATGTATCAACATCTGTTTAGAGAAAATTATAAATTATTATCAGATTAAATAACTGAGTCCATTCAAGCACTTAACAATATACTCTGGAGTTTTCTATTAAGTTAGAGATAGTATAGTTTGACTTTTAAGAGATAAAATGAAAATGTATTCAGTTTGCCTTTCTGGTGGTCCATGATATGCACACTTTTCCTGTACCTGCCAGATGACAGACGTGGCTTTACTTACAAAATACAATCATCAACGGCTCCCTGGTGGCTGGCCCCAGGAGCCTCGAGTCCAAAGTCACAGGAAGGCACCCCAGGTCAATGAGTCATGCTGCAACGGTGACACCTAGTGGTGTCATAGGGTCGCACATGGGTTTGGAAAGGCTCTGGGGACCTGAACCACAGGGTGATGGGTTTCTTCCTCGGCCCCATTCCCTAAGAACAGCATCGTTTAAGAGAATCTTTTAGACTATGGTTTTCTATTTCCTTCTGGAGGTCAGAATGCTGAGGTCTGTTTTCCCCAGTGGTCCCTCCCAGAACCCTGCCAATATTAAAGCAGGCCCTCAAGTTCTTAAAACAATCCTGGACCCCGGGTTTTATGTGAGACCCGAGGGAGGAAATTAATTCTGAAACTGAGGGAGGAGTTTCACATGGACAGAGTGCAGTCATAGCTGCATCTGATTTTGCAAAGTACAAGAATCCCTAAGACAGTGGTTCCCAACCCATTCGTCACAACCCTCTATCTCCAAAAATATTTACATTACAATGCATTACAGTAGCAAAATTACAGTTGGGAAGTAGCATTGAAAACACTTTTATGGTTGGGGTCATCACAATGTGAGGAACTGTATTAAAGGGTCACAGCCTTAAGGTATGATGCCAGGAGAAAGGAAAATGGGCTTAGGAGGGGTTTTGGTTTTCCTGAGGGAGGGAAATCTGGGAGAGTCCATGTAAGTGCTTCAGCTTCCCACCCACCCCCCACCCTACCCCACCCACCCCCCACCCTACCCCACCCACCCCAACCTCCTGAGCCCTCAGCAAAGGAAAGAGCCAAGAATGGCTGTCGGGCTTTGTAGAGAGCTAGAGGCCTGGGTTTGCTGGAGCTGAGCACTTTGGACAATATGCCATCATCTCTAGCCTCCTCTCTGGTGACTGGTTGACCCTGGCTGGGACAACTGTTAAAGTTTCCAAGCTTCCAGTCTGCAGAGGGGATCCTCAGCCAGACCTTCCAGGGCCAAGCCACCCATCTTTGAGTGAGACTGTGTGCACTTAACTGGATTTGGGCTATTTTGTTTGTGTCTAAACAAAAGGATTTCACTACGTAGCTCTGGCTGTCTCAGAACTCAACATGTAGACCAAGCTGGCTTCAAACTCACAGAGATCCTCCTGCCTCTGCCTCCCGAGTGCTGGGATTAAAGGCGTGCACCACTAAGCCTGGCGAACTTGTTTTTAACAAAAGAAAATGTTTATAAATCAATACAGTTATCTGTGCTCCCATTTCCTCCTCGGGAACTCACAGCAGTCCTCCCAACGGTGACAGTGATGGCAGATGGGGTGGCACTGAACGGCAGGTGAGGGGAGCATGGCCGTTATGTGGTACACATTAGCTTTGCCTTCACCTAGAAAGAGGCTTTGTGAAGGGGAGACTTGTCCCTGTGCTGGGAACTACCTCAGGCACACAGCTGATAAATGATAAATGGCCTGGATAAATAGAGAAAATGGGTGGTGAGCTTCTTTACAGGGTCCCAGGGAACGGAGAGGCTCTGGGGTCCCGAGCTCCCTCCGAGCCTTGTTCTCCCTGGATGTGAGTTCCCCTTGGGATCTCAGAGTTTCCTTCCACTCCAACATGACATGAAAGTACTCAGTCACACAGTCCCTTAGAGGCCCCCAGGGTTACTCAGAGCCACCCCCAACCTCCACCCCCATCCCGTGAGCCCCCGTCTCACAAATCAGCCCAGCTTCCCAGGCACCATAGTTCTTGACTGCACTCAGGCACTCAGATGAAGCTAGTCCATCAGTAGAAATAACACCTATTAAGAAATAACCCGAATTCCACTCACCCCCAGCCACTCAGCAGTAGAGCGGTGGGTCCCTAAAAGGCAGGACGAAGCCAGAGTCTAGGCCACAGGGCATAGAGAGCAGCAGCCCCGGGGGTCTCTATGGGGAACTCTTAGATTGGTCACAGGAGCCCCGCCCTGGGCGTGAACTGATGGCGAGTCCAAGGAATCCGGTCTCTGGTGAGAGAAACATGGAACCGCTTGGCACAGAAGCACCTAAATCACTCTGGTAAACACACAAAGGAAAACCTCCCAGGGCCCCGGGCAGAGCTTGGTCAGTATCAGAGTCCACAACACCAGGAATCACTGCGTTTGCAACAAAGAGAACGTGAAAATTATTTTGAAAACAACTTCCTCCCCTATCCCCGGAAAAATCTCCCCTGGAGTTGAATCAACTCAAAGAGCACTGGGAACAGGGGAATGCCGTCTTCTGGAGGCATGTCGTGTTCGTGTAATAGATTCCTTTTTTTTTTTTTTTTTTTAAAGAATCTACTTTTCTAGCTTCATACTGGAGCAATGAATAGGTGGCACCGTTAGTCATTGCCCAGCACAAGCCCGTCAGTGAATCAGCACCGGTATCTAGCAGCCTCTTTCTCTGTCAATCACCTTCAGTGTCAGTCATTGACAACCAGTCAATATAATAGTCACTGTCGGTGAATTAACATTAACTTAGTCAAGGTGTTGGTGCCAGCCAGTGTCCGTGTCTATCCGTCTTTGTCCTCAGAGATCCTCAGTTTCAGAAGTCATCAGTTAGTAGGTCACTGGGGTGGTGACTCGGTCAGTCAAGCAGCACCAGACATGGTAGCCAGTCAGCCAGGCGTAAGCATGGAGTTGAGCTGGTTTCTGAGTGCTCGCCCATGGCCTTCCTGTTGGATTTCTCAGCACCTCTTCCACTTCTGAGACTTGGGGTAGGTGCCGTTCCTCCATGAGGACAGAGCAGTGTCTCGGGAACTCACAGCGAAGTAGTTACCCAGTGGGGTCAGGTCCATTTGCTCCTCATCTGCATCACACTTAGCTGTTGTGACAGTGAGAATTCCGTGAGCTCTGAAAAATCAGATGAGAATGCAAGCCGAAGGGAACGAGGTCAACCTTTGGCCTCTTCCAAAGCCACGGGGGCCTTTAACGGCATTCTACCCAGGTGCTCATCTGGCTCAATGAGCAGGTAACACTCCGAGCTGTTGCAGGAAACCTTTCTGCCTTCCCCGCCAGCATTGTCTGTGGATGAGCAGGTATGAGGGTCACCCAATAGGACAAGAGGTAGCTTGGGGCATCCCAAGCCTTGGCCTGATTCCCAGGTTGAACACAGTTATGGACATGAGATTTATCTGTCTGGACAATGGTCCTCTATCTTTGCTGGATCTTCTCCCTCCTTCCAATGTCCACCCACCCCGTAGGTTTGTGAAGAAATTAACGATCGCAGTTTATACCCATGTGCTGGCCTGAGGCTGCAGCCATTACCACCCTATTCCACACTGATTAATTGGTTTGGGGGTGGGTGTGGGATCCACGTCAGGTCAATCAGAACTCTTCCCCGGGATTTTGTCAAGGATGCCTCATTCTTTAGCCGAAAGGACATGTGTTTGAACCTGCCTGCAGAATGGCTCTCATTGTGTAGAGAAAAGCCTAGAAGGAGATAATTAGAAAAAAAAAAGTGAAAGAAGCAGGTCCAAAAGGAAACAGACAAGTGACACCTGGCGGACCTGGCAGCCTCGGAGGCTGCCTCCACCTCTGGCCTCCTGCCATTTGATTTCGTAAGCCACAGTGGCTGCCAAAGAACCTTGCCTAACACAGTGTTATTGCCATGGCTGGTTATCTCTTGCCCATTGGGAAGTGGATGATCCTCTGTGTGTTTGCCCTGACTTCTACCCTCCAGTATCTCGAATCAGGAGTGGGCCGGGACGGACCGCCTGGGACCACCCCTGATCCTCAATCAGAGTCGTGGAGTAGCACCTGCTCTGGATGTCCATGGAGGTTTCTGTTTGTTTTGCTATTATAAGGGGTGTAGGGGTGTGTGTTTTTGAGTGAGTCAATGTTCTCCTCATGCCTGCCTTCTCTCTGGAGTTTCATAGAGGGGGCCCTGTTTATACAGGCCCTGTTACACAGGACCCTGTATTTAGAAGAACCATGTGCTTGGTTTAACACTATGCTGTCACCGTCTTGAAATTCACAGTCGTTTAGAACCAGACACCCTATGTTTTTATTGTGCACAAGGCCCCATGAGTTACGTACCTGATCCTGGCTCCATGTATCCCCTTGTGGTGGGATTTGTGATACCAATGAGTCTCTCCAACTCCCTAAATCCAGTGTCCTCTTCTTGTATCTTCCCTGTTTCTTAATGTCCCTTCCCCTGCTCAAGATCTCCTTCCCTTCCACCTCCACGGGGGACTTTTCTCCCAGAGGCCACCAGCCTTTGGGCTCATCCAAGCTACCCATGCCAGCCAACATCCAGCTCACTGCTCTCCATCCGAGTTTACATCAAACCAAAGCTGGGATTCACTCTGTTTATAACAGTGCCAAGACAAGCCGTTTCCTTGCATCTACTGCCCAACACTTAAACTCTGTGATTTGGCCTCAACCCTCCTTCCAGATGGAGCCAGCCTCTGGGAAAAGAGCAGCCTGGGCCTCACTGTTGGGAGACATTGAGAACCCCCTCTGCTTCCAGGCTTAGCAGGAAGAGCTAAGCTCTGAAGACTCGGCCACGGGTCTGGAATGGGGGTTGGGGTCTAGCAAACTAGTGAGCAGCCTGTGGTCGTGGGGTCTGGTGAAGATGTGTGCTCACGTGGGTCTAGTGACTTCTGGGGAAAAGGTAGACTCTACCCCCTCACATCTGCAGGGAGGGAGAACACTAGAGGGCAACCACCAAAAAGAGATTATCCAAGCCCTCTCACCCATCCTGTTCAACTTGGGTGGGGGGGAAGACAGTGGAGGAGAGAAGAACCAACAAGAGGAACGGATATACAGTTTGACAACAGAGTCCAAGTGTGGCAAAAGTAGTTTATTTTTGGAGCATGGTAACAGCTATGCAACTAGGGACGGTCCATTTATGCTATGATCTATGCATTTGTGTCGAAAAAGACATACTAAGACTTTGTAATTTTCCAAAGGTGATCATACTTGAGATGTGCTCCCCCCCCTTTTTTTTTCTCCCCTTGTACCTGTCTTAATCACAGTGAACCAAGTAAAATAGCTTTACAGCTTACTAAAACTCAAACTTGTCCTCAGAGGAAGCAGTTTAAACATTTCTAACTATAAATTTGCAACGCATTGATTAGCAGCACAGGAATTAACAGGTCCAGGGAATCAAACAGTGGCTCCAACAGGTAAGCCTGTCTTGTGGAAAGGAAACATACACACACACACACACACACACACACACACACACACACACACACACACACACAAAGGGGGAAAATCGAGAAGAGCAGACCCTCTTCAAGACAGGGGCCTCAAAGATTCAAAAGCAGCACATTGGAATCAGTGTCTGCTTTGAAAAGGGGGATGAGGAACAAATCCCCAAGAAGCCCTGCTAAGACTGTGGTTTTAAAAGAGGGAGGTCTTACACGACCTCTTAATAAAGTGGCGTTTCCCCAGCGCACCTACCACACTAAAGGGACTTGGAGACTTTGGCAAACAGATTCTATTGGCAGGCTCCTCATAATCTCCCTGGCCAGCTGAAGTACCGAGTCCCTCATGAACAAATGTGTTACAAACCTGGCAGGCTACCATTGAACCAGAACATGTGGGTGATGCCTAGAGATGCCGGCATCCCTAAGAATGCTGGTCCATGCTCCTGCATCACTCTCATTTCTTGTCCCTTGCAAATGAGTCTTTCCTCCCCCAAACCTAGAGCCAATGTTGTTAGTGCTCAGGTATCGGTACCGGCCTGCCCTTGGGGTTCTGACAGGATGCGCCCTCAGCTGCAGCCACTGAGAGCACCAGCTGTGCACATTCACTATGTTCCCTTTTTAAAGGGCCCTGCCCGCCTCCCATCCTCCTCCTCTCTCTCTTTCTCCTCCTCTCTCTGTATATCTGACCCCACTCCATCCTCCTTTCCTCTCTCCTGCTGCTTCTGTTCCCTGATGCCAGTCTGACCCCCCCTTTCCCTTTTTTATGATCCCTTTCCCTAATTAAAAAGAAACCTCTGTTTGAATGGCATCTTTCTCTCATGTGGCTTTCCTTAAATTACAACAAAAGTTGTCTAGAAGACACAGCTAAGGAAAAGTTACCATGACTTCCACCAGAATCCAACTCTATGCCTACCCACCTGGAGGTTGTTTTGCTGTGTTTTTGAGGGGGGGGTAGGTAGATTGGAAGTAGAAGGGTAGAAGTTTGTTTTGTAGCTTCACCATGATGGAAGGCTGATTAAAAAAACAACAGCAAAAACAATCTGGGATGGTGGCGCTCACCTTTGATCCCAGCACTCAGGGGGCAGAGGCAGGTGGATCTCTGTGAGGTCGAGGCCAGCCTGGTCTACAGAGTGAGTTCCAGGACAGACAGGGCTACATAGACAGACCAGGTCATGATAAAACCAAACAGCTGCTCCTTAAGCAAGGCTCTCTCTCTCTCTCTCTCTCTCTCTCTCTCTCTCTCTCTCTCTCTCTCTCTCTCTCTCTCTGTGTGTGTGTGTGTGTGTGTGTGTGTGTGTGTGTGTGTGTGTGAGAGAGAGAGAGAGAGAGAGAGAGAGAGAGAGAGAGAGAGAGAGAGATGTTTGAGTGGTAAGGCATATATGTACAAAAGGAGTGAAAGGCTGTTAAGAACCCAGTATCCTTGGGGCAACACAGCACCTCACAGCCCCACAGTAAATATTTACAGAAGGCTGGGTTCCCACATAAATGAGGTTAGCGATGGTGACATGAAAACTCCAGGCATCAACTCCTTCCTTCCCATGTCACCTGAACACATTTTAAAACATTACTTGATGCCACAAAAGGCAAGATTGCCCACCAGCCTTTTTCAAACTTTCAGCCATGACCCATATTCTCATGGGTCTCTTCCTAGAGTCTTACACACACACACACTCACACACACACACACACACACACACACACACACACACACACACACACACACACACAGAGCTTGATTACTTGGGTGTGGTGATGGCCCGCTGAAACATTTTGTGGCTGGTACTTAGAACCAGACCCGGATGTGTTGTGTACACATCAGAAATCATCCTGTCCGTTCAGCAGGTCCTGGAAGCATCAGCAAGATTGCCGTGGATCCACCAACGAGGATGAGAAGCCATTTCCACTGACAGGGTCCGAAAACCGATGACTCACATCCAGGCTGGCAATCGCCTTGTATCCCACCTGTCCAAGCTGCAAGCAAGGCCTCGGCCACTTCTTGCAGTGTTGTGAATCTGTCCATCAGGGGTCCCCCAACCGTGCACCAGTTCTTTGGGATCTCTGCTGGAGGCTGAGCAGAGCCAGGTCGGAGACTGCAGGATTGGAGGCCATCCCGGAGTCCACTGGGTCAGCTGGGAAGACACTGTGATAAATAGTGCATGCGCTCCCACCACTGGCTGCCGGCTGTGCTGACCCCCAAGGTCCTCTAAAGATGTCCTCGCCCCAAGCAGACTCGGCCCAGGCTGAGTGACTCTGATAACGGTAAGAGCCGGGCAGGAGGGTCCACGGATCTTCCAGAGGTCTGCGCTGGAGAGCCAAGTCACTGTGCATATCCCTGGAACCGTGTCCTTCTGGCTGCTGGGCCTGCAGATAGGATGGAGACCCAAGATCGTCCGAGGAGAGCGGGCTGTTTGCAGTCTGGAGGCATCGCAGACTAGGCGACCTTGTGGTGGCAGCGCTGCCCGCGCGAGGGGATGACAAGGCCCAGGACGTGGGGCCACCCGTGGACATCCAGTCGGGCTCATGGGTCTGGGATGAGACGCCCCTGGCCCTGGTTTCGCTGAAGGTCAGCCGCGAGAAGCTCCGGCTCAGGGCGGACAGGGACTCGGGCTGCTGCGTCCGTGGAAAGCTGTGCGTGCCGGGCTCCCGGGGAAGCGGCCCCACGGCCGCCTGGCTGCTCCGGACACTCAGTGGACGCTGCTCCTCCGCGCCACCGCCCGGCCAGGCCCGCGTCTTAGCGCGGAGTTCGTCCGCCACTGGCAGCTGCGTGTGGTGTGACCTCTCCGGGTGATAGAATCTGCACTTGACCCCATAGGTGCATTTCTTGCCTAGAAGCGGGGCAGGGCGAAGAGGGCATGGGATGAGACCTGGGGTGAGCAGAGGCTTGCGATACCTGACCCCATGCCCTTCCCAGGCCGCTGACTCTGCTGCCTTCTGGCCCGTGAAAGGTCTCAGATCTGGAAGGTGAGCCAGGTGGCAAGCGTTTTGGGGTGGATGGGAGAGGGTGTGCTCAGAGCTCCGTGCAAGGCCAGCCGAGTAGGTATCCATCCAGGAACTATCTTTGAGAAGAGTCTGAGACCAAGCTCGATCTGGTCACCCTTAGCTTCCCCAGGCCCTGGGACCCTGTGAAGAAGGCCGACCTTGAGGACGGAGCCTGCAGTAGGGATGCAAATCCCTAACCCTTAGCAGCGCCTCAGTTTTCACTAATGGCCACATCAGTCCCTGCACTAACGGCTGCCTTCTGCCTATACCTGTTCTAACCAGGGCGAACAAACAACCAAATACGTGGCCATCTAAAAGCCAACAGGTCCCAGCGTGAACCTTGACAATCTGAGCCAGCCTGGAAGGATAGTTACATCGATTCTAACAAGCAATGACTGGGGGATGGGCGGTCTGCCTCCCTCTGGATGTGGCTCTACCTCCAGCCCTCACGGGTGACAATCCTTAGAGTAACCTTATACGGCTTGTACCGGTTCCAAGACAGGACAGGCAACGCGTGGCTGCTACCCACCGTAGGGACAGTGCTGCCAGGATGGCTCTGGGGGCCTTGGCTTCTTGCTTAGGAAATTGCTCAGGGTTGGTCCATGGCGGCCCAGGGGGTCATCCGGAGGCATGAACCTGAAAAATGACCATAGCGAATAGGACTTCAAGAGCGAATGGGACTTACCTGGTACCTATATGGAGGCTCAGAAGAGAACGCCAGATGACATGGACCGTGTCCCCAAGAAGGTCACGTACCACAGCACAAAGCACAACCCTCCCTTGGCACCAGCCTCTCCCAATGTGGTGCTGGCCAGTAGGTTCAAAATCGCCTCACAGCTTGTTACACAAATACAGCCTGAAGCTTCATGCTGTCCCTGTTAGGGCAGAATTGACCTTTTTTTTTTTTTTCTTCCCTGAATTTATATATTAACAACTTCCTAGATGCTTTCTATGCAGGAAAAGAAAAAATATAATTACTGGGCTCCCCACCCCTTCCCCATCAGCCTCACGAAGGCCTGAGAAAGTCTACAGCATCAACACCTTGCGGGAGGCTTGGGACTTGTGCAAACGCCTTAGAGGTTTAGGTCTAGTGATGGTTCAAGTGAACTGTCAGCCTGGGAGGCCGGCCCCTGGCATGCTTGTGAGGGGTGTCCCTCCCAGGTTAAATAACGTGGGAAGACATACCGGTTTCAGGCAGCGCCATGCCTGAGTTGGGACCCTAGACTGTAAAAAGGGGACAAGGGGCACTGGGCCTACACATTCACCACTCTCTGCTTCTCGACTGCAGAAGCCATGTGGCCAGCTGTCTCAGGTTCCTGCCACTGTGGCTTGCTCGCTACGATGGGCTGTAGCCCCGAACCATGCCTCAAAATCCACCCTTAAGTTGTTTTTAGCAGGGTATCGTCACTATTGAAAGTCTAAAACTCCAGCAGGTAAGTCTGATGAGGAAAGACACTCCTGCGCACAGCACCTCTGCGAGTCTCAGCCCCACCCTTTGCAAACTGGGTGTGGCTGAAACTCTGGGCTTGGCCTTAGCTTCTGGGGATGCCCTTTCTCTGCACACATGATCCTCTGATGCCAGCCTGCCTGCTGCCTGCTCCTCCCCCCCCACCTCACCCCCACCCCCGGCTCAGCGTCCCAACAGAAGGGAGTGGGTCTTCTAAATGTTCAGGGCACAAAATAAAATGCCTCAAAAGCTGGGCACTGGTCACCACAATTGGGGAAGCTGAAGCAGGACAGTGGCTAGTTCAACCCAGCCTGAGTAACTCAGTGAGATCCTAACTCAAAATAACATTTAAACCAAGGGTTGCCTCTGCTAGGGTACATGCCAAATATAGGCAGAGAGTCTTGGTTCAGTCTCACATAAACAACATGCTTCTCAAAAAACAATAAAAACACGCAAAAAAAAAACAAACAAAAAACAAAAAAAACAAAACAAAAAAAAACCTCCCGTTTACTAAGATCCTGTGTTTGCAATAAGTCCTTTAGTCCACCCAAAGTCCTAGAGGGAGGCTAAATGTGGAGAAGAGCTGTCTTTGCCCATCACTGTCACCCACAAACTGAGTGAGTCCCACCCAGCAGAGAGCTGAGTGATCCCTGACCCAGTGCGGACTCCAGGGCCCAGCTCCAGCCACACAGCTGGCTTCTCCCAGAGTTGGGACCTGACCAAGAATCTGAGGAGCCGCCCACTACCGTCATTAAAACTTCTCAAGGGCATTCCCTCCCTCTCTCTCTCTCTCCCTCTCTCTCGGGAGTAAGAGGGCCCTGTGGACGCGGCCGGGGCACTGAGGCAGGCGCCTTCACTCACAGGCAGTCAGGTCCTGCCTTCTGACCCTCCACCCCCACAGCGAGGGACAGACATTAGAAGGACTTGGCCAGGGCTCTGCTTGTCACCAGGCCAGAGGCAGCCATGACCTGTCAGCCCTCAGCAAGGATTTCTGGAAACTGGTTTACCGACCTGCCAGATTCATCCAGACCCAAGCTGGACAGAGAAAGCCACTAGCCCATGAATCTGGAAATGACCGTGGGGTTACTGGAGGGACAGCTGCTGAAGCATCTGTCTGGGTTCAGAAGGAACAGGTGGCATGGGGGGGGGGACACATGTCCCCGGGAATAACCGTTACCCCTTATAGGAGACGGGGTACTCTCATCTTCACACCTCGTCAGCAGGGCAGGACCGCTGAGGAAACGGCGTGTAGGGACCAGAGCCTTCGTGCGTTCTGTTGCTCTACACCAACTCCCTGACTTTAGTCAGGCTGTCCTCTATGGGCAAGTGGACTGGGCATACCCGCCGTGCGTGCCCTTCTCTCCTCTCCTCTTTGCCTGGCTCCTAGTCATGTGCTCATTCCTTTGCACACTCATCCTCTCCTGTGTCACTCGTGAGTGTGTGAACATGGCGGCACAATGGGCAATCTGTGTCCTTCCTGACTCAAAGGCCTCATCTCAAACCATGTGCCAGAAGGCCAGGGAGAGTTCTCCGAGCAAGAGTGGATGGATAGTTGTTGGAACAGAAACCAAAGGGCCCAGACTGTAGAATATTTGTCTGGGATACACAACGCCCTGGGTTGGTTTGATCCTCGGCGTGCTATAAACTGGCATGGCGGCCCACTTCTGCAATTGTAACACTTACAAGATGGAGGCAGGAGGACCAGAAGTTCAAGGTGATCCTTTACTACATGAGTTTGAGGCCAGCCTGGGATATATCTCAACCGGCATTTTTTTAAAGATTTATTTGCATTGTTTTTTAATTAAGTGTAGGGATGTATGTCTTCATGTGGGTCTGAAAGCCAGAGAAGAGATGGTTGTGAGCTGGCTGACATGGGTGCTGAGAACCAAACTCTGACCCACAGGAAAAGCAGCAGGAAGTGTCCTTCACTGCCGAGCCATCCTCCCAGCTGCAGTCAGCACTCTTAAAAAACGACAAAAACTTGAAAGGAAGTTCAACAAAGTTGAAATCCCCCCTCTCCATGATAACTTTTTTCTAATTTTAATTTTTAGATTTATTTTTATTTTATGTATACCAGTGTTTTGCCTGTGGGGGGGGGGGCAAGTACATGTGTGTGTATCACATGTATGTCTAGCACCTAATGGAATCCAGAAAAGGGCATCAGATACCCTAGAACTGCAGTTATGAGTGGTGCTGGGACCGAAACCTGGGTCCTCTAAAGAGCATCCAGTGCTCTAAACCCCCGAGCCATCTCCCACCACACTCTGCATGATGACTATCTTATGCTTTCCTTGACCGGAAATGAGGTTTTTGGTGTGCTAAACACACGTTTGGCCCACCTGTTGGACAGCCTTGCAGGGACACGGTTCAATTGCCCGTGAGAGCCAATCATGGGCAGAATTGCTCTCAGGGAAGCCAGTCACAAAAGAGAGGAGATGTGAGGGACAGAGAGGACCCCTGAAGGGGCCTGGCCGGGGCCAGCGGGCTTGATCCCTTACCTGTCATTTACAAAGGAGAACATGAGGAGCCGCTGCTCGATGAACCATTTCCACTCGGGGTTTTCATTCTGCAGGTCCCGGTAGTTGTCGTTGGAGACAATGACGCCATCCTTCTCAAAGGCCACCTTCACGATGTAGCGGTCATCGTAGCAGACCACTCTCTTGCCGTTGACCTTGCGGGATGGGGTATACACCAACACAGCTTGGCGTTCCAGCTCCTCCAGCACGTGCTGCTCTGAGGCCACAGTAGAGACTTGAGTCGGGGCCACCAAGAAGGGCCCTCCTCCCGACCCAGGAACACCCCCTCCCAAACCATCCGCCTCCAGCCCGGCTGCAGCCGGTCAGACCCGAGCAGCGCCAAGGGGACTGTTACTGTTTAGACGGTGTCTTCCTATAAAGTCTAGAGTGGCCTCAACTCAACAATTTCCCCCCTTCTGCCTCCCAAGTGTTGGGATTGTCGCTTGTGCCTCCAAGGCTGACTTACTCCTTCATGCCTACATCCCAGCATTGGGAGGTAAAAGCGGAAGGAACAAGAGTGCAAGGTTGCACTTGCCTCAAACACAAAAACCACACAAGTACATAGTACACCTAAGGCGCCTGCAATAAAAAGAGCCGTGAACTTCGAGAACGAGGTGCGCCATGCCTTGGAAAGTCCCTGCTGCCCATCCCAGTCCAAAAGCCTCACTTCCCCTTAAGATAACCTGTTATAAAAAGTGTTGACAGTTCCACTTGCTTTTATTTTCACGGGTACACATGTGAGGGCCACTTTCGATGTGGCTCTGCCTCAGGCTTTACCCAATGAACAGTCCCTACCCACGCTTCGATACCGATTTCTTTATCCAGTTACCATAAGGTGACACGCTCCAGCTGTGCCCCACATGTTTGCTACTGTCGCCAAGGGAGCCTCCGGTGTGTACATCCAGGGAAACCCCCGGGGCAGAGCTCCAAAATATTTTTATGGTCTGTTAGATATAACACGGTCCCTTACATGGGTTTATTTTGCATTTATTTCTGGCTATTTACGAGATTGAGCATCTTTGCCTATTTGTACTGCCCACTTAGAGTTTTCTTCTATAAATGGCTTATTTATCAAATAGCTCTTCTTTCTGTGGGTTCTTGTTCTTGCTTCAGTAATTTGGAGTGTAAGGTATAGGGCTGGGGATGTGACAGGTTTGGCCAAGTACCTCCATATTATTTATGCAAGAAGCCTGGAGTTCAAGCCCATCACCGAATAAAACGGGCCTGTAAATCCCACACTTAGCACGGAAGCAGAAGCAGGCGGGTCAGATGTTCAAGAAGGCAGAGCGTACCATAGTCTAGACACTTCTCTCTTGCGCTGTCAGGTCTGGGTTTTGGGTTTGTTGTTGTGTGTGTTTGTTTGTCTGTTTGTTTTGTGGCACTGCTGTCTGATTCAAAGCTGAAACTCTCAACATGACCAATTTTATTCATTTTTTTTTTCTGCACAGGGCTGCCCCCTTTGTGGTTTATTTTAAAATCCCGAGCCAAGTATGTTGGCTCACACGGAGCTTGGGAGACTGAGGCAGGAGAATGAGCAGGGTTTTTTTGCTATAAAGTGAGCTTCTGCCCAGCCCTGGCCAGCTAGGGCTATACAGCAAGGCTTTCATAAATAAATAAATGTATGGAGATAGAGGACGACCTTTAAGCTACTGTGTGGGTGTTGGAGATTGAGTTCAGAACATGAATCCTATAGGGACAACGGTAAAGCAATACAAAAGATGGCGCACATTCCCAGGGGAGTGACTGAGAGATGGCAGGCAACCCTCAGATGCTAACAGATTTTAGGAAGACAGAAATCAGAGAAACTCAAAATGTTCAAGATTGTTAGTCATCTGGGAAATACAAATCAAAACCACCTCCAGATTTCATCTTACCCTATCAAGAGTGGCCAAGATCAGCAAAATAAAGGACAGCTCGCGCTGGAGAGGGTGTGGAGTAAAGAGAACACTCATCCATTGATGATGGGAGTGCAAACGTGTGCAGCCACTACGAAAATCAGTGTGGCCATTTTTCAGGAAGATTGGAATGGATCTACCTCAAGATCCAGGTATATATCCAAAGAACTCTGCATTCTACTACAGAGATGTATGTTCAACCACGTTCATCACTGCTCTGTTTATAAAAGCTTAGATGTCCATCAGCTGACGCAGTAGTCCTCAACCTTCCTAACGCTGTGACCCTTTCATATAGTTCCTCACATTGTGGTGACCCCAACCATAAAGTTATTTTGTTGCTACTTCATAACTGCAATTTTGCCATTCTTATGAATTGTAACTATCTGATGTGTGACCCCTGTAAAACGGTGCCTGACCCCCGCCTCAAAGGAGGGTTGAGAACCACTGAAATGATGAATGGACAAAGACAATGTGGTACATTTACCCAATGAAATATTATTCACCTGTTAAGAAGAATAAAATTATGAAATCTGCAGGTAAGGTGGTGCTAGAAAAAAAAAAAATCCTAAGTAAGGTAACCCAGACCCAAAAAGACAAATAGTGTATGTTTTCTCTTATATGTGAATGTTAATTTTTAAGCTCTCAATATGTGTCCTAAAATCTGAGTAACCAGCAAGGTTTGGTTATGTTGTAAGAGGCTAGCAAGAAGAGGAAGTAGACTATATTTTTAGAGAGAAACAAAAGGGAAACCAGAAGGACTAAATATGTGGGGGATGGGAGAGATGGGTAAGGGAGGGACAGTGGAGAGGAGCAGCCAACACTGAAGATTGTCTGGAAAGCCACAGGAGAACCTACTGCTGAGAAGCTTCCTAAAGGGATCTAAACAGAGTCGCCAAATAGTAGAAGAGGCAGTGCCCCAGCCTGACATCTTATGCCACCAAGTAAAATGCCCATCCCAGGAATTTTTATTTTCTTGAGTCACTGGACAAAGGGGCCCCATGGAAACCCCCAAATATCAGAGGCTGTTGCCAAGGCTATAGGTTACTCTCCATAATTTGATGGTAAGGCTCTATTGCTGAAGACACTTTTTATTTACGTTATCAAACGTGAGAAGTTGAGCTGATGCCTAACTAGAAGCTTCTCCTCTACTGACTAGCTTTTGTGACACCAGAAGGAATTCTTTTGTTGATGTTGTTTTGTTTTTTCAGGACAGGGTTTCTCAGTGTAACCCTGGCTGTCCTGGAACTTGCTCCGAAGACCAAAGTGACCTTGAACTCACAGAGATTCTCCTGCCTAACTCCTGAGTGCTGATGTTAAAGGCATGTGCCACCCGCTGCCAGCTGATTTTGCTTGAGAGAGAGAGAGAGAGAGAGAGAGAGAGAGAGAGAGAGAAGTTGGGTATGTAGGAAGGTAGGGCATAGGGTCCTGCATGGATACCCCGGGGCACCTTGAGCAAGCCTGAGCTGTTGGCTGGAACATTCTGCAGTCTCAGCTGGAAAATCTTGCCCCCAGAGTAGTTCTTAGTACTCTTCCTGATTTGCTAACACACATCTGCTGGGGAGGAACTAAGCCTGAGAACTTGTACTCTTTACCCTTGATTGTTTTCCACTGTGCTGTGAGTCCGTATATAAGCCCACTCCTTCCCTTCAATAAACAGCATCCCTGTTACGAATGACCCACTGTCTTGTCTCTTATTTAAATCTCTCGGTCTTTGCCCTATTGATGGAACAGATTGTGGTACGGGAACTAAGTGGAGGTCCCACCGAGATGGGGAAGAAAGGATCACCTAAGAGATCGCCCTTGGATGCCAGCCAGTAAAGTAAGTGAATGAGGGTGTATTGAAGGGTGGGTGCCAGGAACCCTAAGGAAATTCTCAGTGGGCAATTAGTGGCCCTGCTGAAAAGACAGGGCACCGGAATTAAAACTAAGACAGCTAAAGAATTCATTGCCATATTAGAGAAACATAGGCCCTGGTTTACACACTCTGAAGACTTAAGCATCTCCAATTGGGAACAGCTAAAAGGAGAGCTCCAAAAGGCTTATAAAGAAGAGAGGCCTGATAATTTCCCTATCGCCACCTTTTTCCGTTGGCGTCCAGTTAAAGATGCGCCCCTGAGCAACAATGTCCAAGTAAAAGAACAAATGGCAGGGATGAGTAGGATTTTTGAGGAAGTACAAGGCTTAGAATCTGTGAACTCTGTCAGGGAACAAGAAGGATCCCAACCAGGAGATGATGATAGTCCTACTGTAACTGATGAAGAAGATACTTTGGAAGCAGAAACTGAACAATTAAAACAAAGAATTGCTGAAGCTGAGGAGCGCAAATGTGTCCACCTCCGCACAGCCCCTTTCCTTGTGATCCCTTTGGTAGGGCCTCTGCGCCACGAGGGATGGAGGAGGAGGTCAAAGACTTAATAACCAATGTAGAAGCATTAGGAAAGGAAAGACAAGCTTTTCCTGTGACTGAAACAGTGGATCCTCAAGGTAACAGGGTTAGGGAGCACAACCCACTAAATGTCAAGGATATAAAACAGCTTAAGGAGGCTGTCACTGCTTATGGGCCCCATGTTCCTTCCACTCAGGCAATTTTTGAGTTTTTCACTGCATTAAATTGCACCCCTGGTGACTGGACGCAGCTCTGTAGAGCCACACTGAGTGGGGATGATTATTTGCTCTGGAGAGGCAAATTTTAAGAAAATTGCAAAAAAAAAAAAAAAAAAAAAAAAAAACTCTCAACGCAATGCTGCTGCCAGATTTCCTGCAAGGAATTAGATATGCTCATGGAATGTCATTACAGGATAATGGTGAGGACCGATCCGGTTCTAGTGCAGGCCTGAGAGTCAGCTTGTGTCTTTCCACAAGATGCGGATAACCCTGTTTGGGTGCCTGAGCATCTGATTTGACATATAGGGAGAAAACAAGATTATAGCAGCCAGCAAGAAGGTCTGATGGGCCTTCGCCAAGAATCCACCCATTCTGATGCCTGTGGGTCTGAGTAGCCCCGTGTGGCCCTTTTTCCTGACCACTAATTATAGTTTGGGTAAAGCAGCTATAAAATTACACTTCGCTCCAAAGAATTTCACCTTCATTTCAGGTGCTCGTGTTCTGGCTCCCTTCTGTTTCATTGTAACAATGCTACTAATTTTGGAGGCAGCCTCAATTGTTCTCAGCAGGTCTGCTGACTGGTTAGCTGCCCGATGTATGAAACAACAGCTGTCATAGGTACCCAGGGTGGTACCTGACCTCCTCTACAGATGACCAATTTGTGCAGCATAAAGGAAAAACGAGGTTTGGGGATCACAGCTGCAACTGTTATTCCATTGCAGCCCCCGCCACTGCAGCGGCAGTTCCAAGGCTAGCCCTCTCCCAATCTGTAAATACTGCAAGCACGGTGGATAAACGATCAGGTGATGTGGCTGAAGCCTTAGCCACCTAAAACACACTCGATAATCTAGTACAAGTTGGCATTTTAAAACTAAATCTACAAACTAGCCTCCTACAGAAACAATTGGATTTATTGTGAGAGGCCCGTATGGCTTCTTGTCTCTCGCTTTCATACATATCTGTGCTAATGCATCAGTTTTTAAATTATACACAAGCTTTAGCCATGCAGATCACTAACATCAATGAAACCTGAGTACAACCTACCAGTGCAGAAGACCTTTTACTGGAACTTCAACTTGCTGGCATATTGACTGATTAGAGAATGGGCTGGGGCTCATATCCCTTACCCTTGGTGCTATCTGCCTGGTCTGCCTACACTGCCACAGCATTAGACAGGCCCGAGCCAACTTTAAACAAGACAGATTCTACTGTCTTTAGCTCAAGAGAACGCCTCTGCCCAAGTATGGCTGAACTCACAGATGAGCTAATCACCAGAGATGGGTAAGGCAGAAGGGGGCAAATATCCAACCTAAGACAGGAGGGTTACAGGCCTGGGTGACCTCTTTCATCATGGGTGAGCTGATGTCCTCTGATGCCTAAAACAAGTGTTAGTTTATATTAAAAGAAAGGGGGACCTGTAGGCTCTGCATGGACACCCCATCCCACCCCCAGAGCACCTTGAGCAAGCCTGAGCTGTTGGCTGGAACATTCTGCAGTCTCAGCTGGAACATCCTGCCCCAGAGTTGATATCGGTACTCTTCCTGATTTGCTAACACACATTTGCTGGGGAGGGGCTAAGCCTGAAAACTTGCACTCTTGACACTGGATTGTTTTCCACTGTGCCGTGAGCCCTCTCCTTCCCCTCAGTAAACGGCATTCCTGTTGCATGAATGACCTCTCTCTTGTTTGTCTCCTATTTAAATCTCTAGGTGCTACAGTAGGGAGGACCTGAGGGAGGGGATCTGGAAGGATCTGAGAGGATCTGGGAGAATGAAGAGGATCTGGAAGGATCTGGGGGGACCTAGGGGAGGGGGAAACATGATCAAAATGTATTTCATGAAAAATATTTCTTTCAAATAAAAATAGAAAATGGTCTGGGGATGAAAAATTGGCTCAGTGGTTAAGCGCACCAGATGTACTTGCCAAGGACCACAGTTCGTCCAAGCACCCACTTTGGATGACTCAAACTATTAGTAACAGCAGCTCCAGTAATTTAACACCCCCTTCATGCTCCTGAGGGTGTGTGCGCGCGCACACACACACACACACACTATGCATATGTCATACATGAATAAAACCAATTAAATAAGATATATGGGATTATAATGCTTATCAAGCATATGCACAGCCTCTGGTTTCACACACACACACACACACACACACACACACACACTAGCACTGAAAGAAAACAAAAACACTAAAAATAACATCTGGCCCTCCACTCCCATACATTTCTTTAAATGAAGAGATTGAAGAGGTATTTTTCAAACACCCCGACAGAATGTCTCCCAGACAGACCATTTACTACTAGATGTAAAATGCTGATTCAATCTTCAGAGGGTTACATGTTGTAAGACACAATTGTTTCATACTATAAATCGTTCACAATAAATGGTAAAGCGATGTGCTTATCTGTAAGTGAGCAAGTAAGAGTTATAGAGTACGTGTCTATTTTATAAGTTTCCATGGCATTTCCACTCTGAGGAAGGACGGGGAGCTAGAATGTTAAGTGTTCGTAGTCAGGCTGAACTATATGAATTCATGGAACTTTCAGTCAGGGAGAGAGACCACCAAACCAGTACTAAGCAGGAAGCTGACCACCATGGTGGGTGGCAGGCACTTCCACAGGACAGTCTGCGGTATAACTCTGATGGGGTGTCGCCACCCCCGAACGGTGTGCAGCATACCTCTGATAGGGGTATCGGATCTTGAGGGTTCTTTTCTCCAAGATGGAACAAAAACCTTGATGTAGGTATGTCCTCTGTCTCTGAACCAGTCCACAGCCAGACGAATGCCCCGGCAAGAGAAGGCTTCCTTATTCCCATGGCTACAATGGAAGACAAAGGCATCTGAGGAGAAACGGAACTTTCTCTGGAGGCTGAGAGAGAACTGAGCAAAGGGACTCTTCCCACAGATCGCAGCTGCAGACAGCACTCGGGCTCCCCTGGGTGGGAGGGAGGGGACACATTACAAGGGATAATTGTCCACTCTTTTGCTGAAGACAGTAAGAGCCAACATCGAAGAAAAAAATTAAAAATACCATAAAATAGACAAGGTCAGCCCTCTGCAGAATTGCATGTCCTCTGAGAAATGATTGTACCCGCTCAGCAGTGAGAGTGCTCTCTGTGACAGAAGACTGCGGGCCTTTACACATGTATATACACATATATGCACATGCCAACAATTAATGAAAAAGAGGCCACGGCTTTAAAAAAGAGTTTTTATTCTTTCACTGGGGACACTTCTTAGGTCAGGTCCCCAAATATCAACTGAGAAGGATTCTTTAGATTATCTTCAATGTAAATTTTTCTCTTAATATATAATACTGAAAAAAAAATCTATTTCAGTATATCTTTCTTAGCCATAAAAAGGCCAGCAGAATTGGCAACATGAATTCCTCAATTTAGAAGTGAACGGCCATTTTTGTGTTGATGGGTTTACTCAATCTTTTTCAGTAGTAATTGTGACCTTGCTGCATCTTTTCAACCTCTTAAGAATCAGCATCCTAGCTGGGCGGTGGTGGTGCACACCTTTAGTCCCAGTACTCGGGACACAGAGACAGGTAGATCTCTGTGAGTTCGAGCCCAGCCAGGTCTACAGAGTGAGTTCCAGGACAGGCTCCAAAGTTACAGAGAAACCCTGTCTTGGAAAACAAAACAGACAAAAAATCATCATCATCCTAGCCAGGCATTGTGATATATATCTTTAATCCCAGTACTTAGGAGGCAAAGGAAAGTGGGTTTCTGTAAATTCGGGGTCAGCCTGGACTACATAGTGACTTCCAGACCACCCAGGGATACATAGCGAGACCCTGTCTCAAGGGGAAAAATCATCTTCCTTAAGCAGATAATGAGGGCACATTCCTTTAGTTCTTGTATCTTGGAGGTAGAAACAGGAAGATCAAAAGTCTAAGGTCATCCTTGGCTGTACACTGAGGCTAGCCTGGGCTACACAAGACCTTGCTGCCATCTTCCTTCGTGTTAGAGGGCTGAGAGATGTGGATGGGTTTTAGCTTCGATGTAGATATAAGAATATTTTGGACACCTGTGTGTGGCTCATAAAGGACATTGAGTTGGGCATGAGGCATGAGATAGGATACTGCAGGGGTCATCAAACGGGGGTCAGTGGTTAGGCCTGAGCTGCTGAGTAAATGAGAACAGAAAGTGGATTTGGGGACATTTAGAAGGTGCCAGAACCCAGTTTCTGGATGCGGAAGTGACAGAGAAGAAGGTATCAGGTACTTCCAAGTTCCTTGTGTGAATGCACGGAGGATTGCGCACTGACAGGAGGAACTCTGGAGGGGCTCTGACTGGGGGGGAAAAAACATTAAATAAGTTTGGCTCTGGGTGTAGAGTGACCTGGAGAAAGCTTTGTGGACAGCAGAGAGATCTGAGTGGCAAAGGTTGTAGGTCACCCTTGCCTAAGCAAGAGTTGACACTGAAGCATGAACAGAACTACTCGACTGCCAGAAAAAGGAAGTTTGTGGTCTTGAGCTCGGCCTGGAATGGGTCTGGGATGCAGCCTCTGGTTTTGGGCAGGGCTGGGGGTGGGGGTCTCTTACAAAAGAGACAGAAAAGATCTCTCCAAGGGACGGGGAAGAAAACAGTCAGATGCCTGCTCTCTGGAAGCCAGGGAAAGGGGACTCGCTCATTCTGGCTCACTAGTGCTGGAGACAGAGACAAGTGGCTGGATCTGGGACGCTCAGCAGGCTGAGCCATGGATGAGACGGAGCCTGACCTCCAGATTAGACCACGTTCTGTTCCTTGGTCCTCAGCCTCTGGTTTTCCTCCAGCTGTTTACTCAACCGCACAGCTTCCTGGGTACCATCAGTGAGGGGCAGCAGCTGTTTCTGCATTCACTCCTCTCCCTTTTCTCGGGTCCTCGGCTGAGTCCCTGCTTCCTCGGGAGAGCACCCCTCGACTTTGTAGACTCCATCACACAGACACTTGCTAGCTTTAAGAACATTCACCCAGCCAGACACATGTGTAATCTCAGCACTCAGAGGGCTGAGATAAAAGAATTGCCTGGATTTGGGGGGCTAGCCTGGCTGCTTACTAGTAAGCCCTTGTCAGAAAACAAAATAAACACACACACACACATACATACACACACACAGAGAGAGAGAGCGAGACAGAGACAGAGAGAGAGAGAGAGAGAGAGAGAGAGAGAGAGAGAGAGAGAGAGAGAGAGAATGACTTCATGACCACCAATATCCCACTGACTATGGTGCCTGGTAAGCTTGAAGCTGGCCTTGTCCAATAGTGAGTTCCCGGCCAGCCTAGACTACAAAGATCTCTAAAGATCAAAGTGCAGGGCCTACGGACATCACTGTTGGCTCAGTGTTTGCCCAGCATGCCCAGGCCTGGCATCAGGTAAGTCAGATGTGGCGGTACATGGCTGTAATTTCAACACTCAGGAACTAGAGGCAGGACAATCAGGAGATCAAGGTCATCCATGGCTACATTGCGAGTTTGGGGATAGCCTGGTCTATGTAAGACCCGGTCTTAAAGCAGAAAGAAGAAAAAGGCTTCGGCGTCTCTTTTGGGGGAACGGGGACTGTCGGAGTCTTAGAGCCCATTAATAACGGTAAAGAGTACTGCTTGCTGAGTCGTGGGGCTCATTCCATCCTTCTGTTACTCCCTTGAGGCTATGGCTTCCACCCCATCTTACCCTTGTGGAACCCAAAGCAAGGAAACATGCCAGTTCTCTAATCTGGGGGTAACTCTACAGGTCTAACTGCCGCTACAAGCCCTTCCTTCCCCTCCCCCAAACCTCGGAGGCCCTGAGAGCAAGTCTTGTGCAATTCGAGTCCTCCCACTTGGAGGACTGTCCACAGGGAGACTGACAGACACTGGGAGGCAGCCACCATGAGGCCATGGGAAGGGAAATGAGGGCCTAGAGGTTTTGGACATGGGGGGGGGTAGGAAAAGGAAGCGATTGAGTGTCTGAAAAGGAAATTGCCTGCATGACAACTGTGCCTGAGGTAGCCAGTTAAGGGGCCTGCCGCTCGCACAAACCAGACAATAGAATTGTACA
The DNA here is from genome assembly GCA_030556225.1 of Cricetiscus sungorus. Lineage (NCBI taxonomy): Eukaryota > Metazoa > Chordata > Mammalia > Rodentia > Cricetidae > Cricetiscus > Cricetiscus sungorus. The sequence continues at coordinate 13,105,791 of JANBXA010000738.1, read as the reverse complement.
CACTGCGTTCTAACTAGTGTCCAAGGAGACCTTGTAGAAGTCGGGGAGTCACAGGATGACCCTGGGGTACAAGGTCATGGTCATGGGGTGGGATAAGATGGAAGGGCTGCCCAGTTTCTTATTGGGGGCGCAAGTGCTGGTTCTTCAAATCTGCCCAGTGGGAGGTATAAGCCAGTTCAAGGCATGCAAGGAAAGACGGTGCACAAGGGCAGCCACGGTTGCCTGTTTTGTTTTGTTTTCTAGACCGGATGTTTCTCTCTGTGTAACAGTCCTGGCTGTCCTGAAACTCCGGCCTTGAACTCAAGTGATTCACTGTCTCTGCCTCCTGAGTGCTGGGATTAAAGGCGTGTGCCACCCTGCCGAGCTTGCCCTCTTCTGAGGCAGAAATGGGTGTAAATTTGAGTAGAAGCCCAAGACCCCAGCCCAAAAGTAAAGGCACCTGATCCCAGGCTTAGTGATCACCGTCTACGTAATCTTACTACTCAGAGGCCGCACACACAATGGTTACCATCTCTATTCCTAGAATTGGGAGGCTGCAGACAGGTGTAAGAAATTCAGGGCCAGTTTAGGCTACCTCGCAAGACTTTGTCTTAAAACAAAAGAAAGCAGCCTGGTGAGTGGCTGTTCTGGAAAGAGAGGGAGGAGGGTAGAGGGTAGGCTGAGGGCGTGCGTCGCTTAGGGGTGGAGTGCTAGCCGGATGGACAGAGTCTTGGGTCTCGTCCCCAGCACACATAAAACCAAACACACTGTTGGCGTCTGCCTGCAATCCCAGCACTCCAGCAGTGGAGACAGGGAATGACAAGTTCAGAGTCACCCTCTGCTACATAGAGAAGCAGCCTTGGCTTCGTGAAGCTGTGTCTGGATCAATACATAAAGTGGAGTGTTGGTCATTTACCTTGAGGCCAGGTGTCTGCAGAGCAGTTATACGGCTAGCAGATTTCCACTCCCCCCCCTTCTCCTGTACATGAACACACACGCACACACTCACACGCATGCGTGTGTGCCCCTTGAAGGGACTGTAATGGAAAGGATTCTCTGGCCTGTGAGTATTCAATGTCACGTGACGCACGAGGGACCCCGTCATTGGTGGTAGCTGCACAGGTGTTTTGGTACTGGCCCTACAAACCCGGTAATGGGATGGGGGCCTGGTCCATCCCTGCGCACAGCTGGCACCCTATCCAGAGGGCTGGATGCCACGCGGGAGGGCTTTGACACCAGGGCGAAGGCTTCTGGAGACATGGCTGTTCAGGACAAACACAGAATGAAACACATTATTCTGCTCATGACTCATGGACACAGAAGGGAACTAAATGTGTGGGGCTTGCATGTAACACGCTTTAAAAGCCTCCAGCTTCCTCATTGTAATGACACCAGGGTTTCTATGGGCCCCGCCAAGGGACTGGTAGCTTACTCTCTGTCATTCTGCAAGACAGAGTCAAGTAAATGAGAACCCTGAGCTGTAACGTGGACGACCCACCATACCAGGTCCCGGGAAGCCAGGTCCCACACGTACTGCATGTTTCCTGGCCACACAGGAAGCACAAGGGCAGCGGCGGAGTACCCAGGGTATCTGCCCGGGAGTCCAGGTTCTGACCACACGTCCAAGGCTGTCCATGACAACTCAGAGGGTGGAACGCTCCCTGGTTGCGTTACGGCTCTGGAAGTTATTTGCTGCCTGTAGCTGCCGAGCCCTTGGAAGGTAGCTAATAGCACAGAGGGCTTGAGCGTTAAAAGCCACTTCCTTTTCATTCGTCTGAATAACTGTGATGGCTACATGAGGTGACTACGTGGCTGAGTTAGCCACTGACTCATTCCTGAGTCAAAACATCAAGGTCCAACCATCAAAATTCATCATTTGGCTGATATGTCCAGTTAGATTCACCAACTCACCCTTGCTCAGACTCTGCCCCTTTCCACTTAAAAACTCACTCTGTTACACTCTTACTCGCTAGAACGCTTGCTTGCTTGCAGATGCTGCCGCCTTTGCAGCCTCCGCCAACCCCACTTGACCCTCCAGAGCAATGAATCTCCTTTGTTGTCTGGGGGGGGGGCTGTACTGATTCTGGGGCGGGGAGGGCTGACCTCCCTTTCTCTGGGAGAAAGCATCGCTATCAAAAGCCAAGCTGTTGAACCCTGTAAGCAAAGGCATGGACCACCGCAAGCTCCAGGGGCAAAGGCAGCTGCGGAAGATGCCCCTGCCGACAGGAGCTACACTTCTCATATGTTAGGGGTAAAACACATGTATCGTGGAAGCTTTAAGTCCCCCCCCCCCAGCTCTGCAGGACCTCGCAGCAACCTCACTCCCCAAAGCAATCTGGGATCATATAAGCCTCAGAGAAGAGGGGTCTCCTAAAAGCATCCTTCTGGCATTATTGAAATCCTGCGCTCAGTAGGTAATGAGACGCCATTTTGAATGTCTTCCCGCCATGTCTTATAAAGGGGGACTCTCTGTGGGTCTGCCTGGCCCTGGGAACACAGATGTTGTCGAGGCTCCCACTGGAGGGAACAGTAGAGAAACAGAAATGGACACACACACCCTCCATGCTCTTAAAAATGAATTAATACCCACAGTCAAAGGACCATTATATAATTTGTGCTTTTCCCTGGGCATCCAGCGGGCAAAGAGGTGTGTGTGTGTGTGTGTGTGTGTGTGTGTGTGTGTGTGTGTGTGTGTGTGTCACACTGAGGTATTTTGTAGACAAAAAGTATATGAAAACACATTCTTTGCTATAAGTCTGTGTAATGGTTTCCATTTGTAACCCACACAGATTGAGCATGGAAAGACAAAATTGATCACAGCTGAAAGTCTGGGGTGGCAGTGGCCAATGGATTGACCTAGGATACTTCATAGTCATCTACAAACAGAGGATGTGGTTTCAGTTTGCATCCCTGGCTGCACAGAGTACCATCCACACACACCGGGAGCACCCAAGCATCTCTGACCCCCAAAGAAAAAACACCATCCTGAGGCAGCCTGTTTTCCCTGGGACCATTCTGCTGCTTTCACCCCAACTAAGGGAACCCATACAATCCTGGGCTTTGATTTGTGCAGGGACAACTTACATTCGAACCCTACCCCAATTGCTGCCCAGGGAGCTTTGTCCGGATCACACAGGGGCCAGGCACCTCTTCCCTCCATGCTTTCTAGAGTTGTTGGAGCATATTGAACTCACTATTTTAAAATTATTTACATTTATTGATTGGTGGGGTCATACGGGAGAAGATCAGAGGATAGTTAACACGAGTCCTCATCTCTCTTTCCTCTGCGTGAGTCCCAGAGAGGGAACTTGGGTCATCAGATTTGGCAGAAAGTTTGTGAGGCATTTTCTTCGTTAGAGATTGATGTGGAGGGTTCAGACCATTGTGGGTAGTCAGCCCTGGGCAGGTGGTCCTGGGGTGTGCAAATGGCAGGCTGAGCGAGCCATGAGGAGCAGGCCAGTAAACAGCATAATTTTTGACCTGTTTCAGTTCCTGTCCCCAGGTTCCTGGCCTGACTTTCTACCTTGGCTTCTCTTGGTGATGGGCTGGAACCTGGAAGCCAACGAAACCGTTTCCTCCCCGAGTTACTCTTGGTCATGGTGTTTTCATCTCAACAACATGAACACCCAAGAGAGCAAGATGTCAGTTTCCCATCTGCTGCCAAAAGAGGGCGTATGTGAGACAGTGAGAGAGACAGCAAAACAGCTTAAGTCCCAGGGAGAAGCCCGGGCTCCACCATCCCTTGACTCTATCTCCGTGGGCAAACCTAGTAGGTGAGAAACGGAGCAGATGGGGACAGCCCCGAGTCTGGGCCACACTGGGCTGGACCATTCCAAACTTCTGTCCTACAATGCCAAATTCAAAGTGAGCGCAACCCCCCTGGGGGGGGGGGGTTGAAGCTTCGGATGCCTGGTGACACATTTGGAACCTGGTAACACATTTGGAGCCGCTGATAACTGCTTTTCGGAATTCCTACTCAGCTTTTAAAAAGGGAAGTACGAGTATTTATAGTGAACAATTTCCTATGGCTCTGCCCTCTGCCCAGCTGTAACTCGGCCAAGTTTGCGCAACCACCCAGCTCTCAGCGTGGCAGCCTGGGAGCCCAGAGCTTTGCCAAGTCAGGCACAATAACCACACGCACCATCTCGCTGGAATCCCTAAGCCCACAGAGAAGCCAAGTTACAAAGACTGACCTAGCTCTATCTGCAGCTAAGTCCCCGAGGGGAGAGACCACAGTCTTTCAACCTTAGTGGGAAGTGCAGCCTCGCCTCCCCCCACCCCCACCCCCAGCCCCCAGCAGAGGGCTTTGAACACAACCCCAGCCCTTCTCAAATTCTGGTTCTCAAGCCCTGAGGTAGAAAGTGGAGACCTACTGGCCTGCTCTGCACAGAGAGGAACTGAGTACTCTCGGCTTCCCAGAATAACACAGCTGCCTGCCGACAGACTCCAGGGGAGCCTGTGCCTAGCCCTGGGCCCCAGCCTGTCTCTTGCTTCCTTTCCGCTGAAGGCTGTGCCTCCTGGGGACATAGTCACTGACTCACTTGCAGAGTACACTATAGCAGGCACCTTGGCAGCTCAGATAGATACTCACAACTCCGCTGTAGGCAGGGTTGAGAGCACAGGCAGCTTGCTTCTTTCCCACCAAGACAGAGGCCAGGGGTGTAAAGCCTGGTCTAAAATAAGTGAATAAACAACAGCAGAAAAGAAAGAACCCAAGAAAATAAAATTAGAACTACCATTGTTCTGTCGACACCCAAGCCTGGCACCAAGATGCTTTCACAGGCGTCTTTACAATATACGGGTTACAGCATCAGTCTAGATAGCCAACACCAGACAAATGGATACTAAAAAGGAATGGGGTATGTATATACAATGTAGCATAAGTTATAAAAAAAAAATGATGATGGCGTCATTTGCAGGAGAACCGATGGAATTTGAGATTCACTTTCTTCAGCAATGTAAGCCAGACTCAGAAAGTCAAAGATGGCATGTGTACGCCATAGAGATTTGTGTATGTGTATACATACATAAGGCAGGGAAACAGAAGAGGGCTATCTTTTGAGGAGGAAGGAGACCAGTGGAAGGAGAGGAGGGGGCACAAAGGGGGTAATGGAAAGGGACTACGGACAAAGCATGTGATATACATGTATGACTATGTCATCAGGAAACCTATTATTTTGTGCAATAGTTTAAAAAAAAAAAAAAAAACTCCAACCAAATCACGGAGAGGAAAGTGGTTCCCTGGACTCGTGAGATCTGGCCCCAGCACCCAGCAATAGGATAAAGGAAAGCAAGGACACACCTCATAGCCACGTTGCTGCCATCGATCACTATGGGTCTCAGGGAGCTGGCTGGGTCTCCGCCAGCCTCTTCCAGGCCTGGTCCCAGGCCCTGCTGGGCAGAGTCCCGGGTCCCGCAGCATCCCCGGGGCATCAGCACCATTCCAGTGCTGTTGGGGGGATCCTCCTGGGCCCTTGGGCGGCTACCGGTCTGGATCAACTCCCGCAGCACGTCGTTGACCAATGCGCTGTCACCCAGTTTGCCCAGCACCCTGACCACATCGTCCTGGCTGTAGCCCAGTTTCTGGAAAAGCTCCAACTTGTTCCGGCGCTCCATATCATGCCAACCGTTGCCTGGCACGGCTCCTGCCCTGGGCTTCCTCCTGGCTGAGCTGCACGAGCATGAGCTAAAAAGAAAAGGCAGTGAGCAGTCAGGTGTTTGCTGAGCAGCCTGGCAGCAGGGCCACGGGGTGAGGAGGGCATACTGTGTGTGCTCCTCCCTCCTGGCGCTATCTGTCAGGAAATCACGCCTTGCCTGGTCCCCTTGGGGATTTTCAGTTGCTTGGTGTGGCTGGCAGGCCACAGATGCAATCACGCCTCTTTTACTAGCGTGTTCTCTGAGCCCTTTGGTCCCGAGTGCCCTTGCAGCGAACGCTAGCCAGGGTCCGGGGTGTCAGGGGCTGAGTGAGGCACCAAGCCAAGGAAACCTTTTTAGAGGTTCTCTGTTCGGAGCGAGATGGCATCCACCGAGATTGCTGTATGGACGTGCTTAGCACCAGTCCTCAGGGCGTCCCCGTATTTAGAGACAGGGCCTTTCAAATTGGGTCCTTGGGGGCATATCTTCACCCTGCAATAGCTGTTCTACAAGAAGAGGCCAGCCACTTTAGACCACGCACGCACACACGCACGCACACACGCACGCACGCACGGAGCGAGGCCTAGGAAGGAACCGACATCACCGGCTCTTTGATCCTGAGCTTGCAGCCTCCAGAACTGGGTGACTTTCAATTGCACCAGCCTTCATTTGCCAAGACTGTTGTAGCAGTCCTGGCAGGCCTGGCTCACCCGGGAGAGGGCAGTCGCCCAAGTGGGTCCCTCCCAGAGAGGCGAGCCTACCCAGGATTTCAGTTCTGCACTCCGGCTCCCTTTCCACGCGGGTCACACTGAACCTTGAAAAGAAAAAGTCCCGACTCGAGAATTTGGCACCAAGCATGTCCTCACTGCGTGACAGGTGACAAGGAAGGGACTATGCCTGACAGAGTGCTCAAAAGGAGAAACGGGGATATTCAAGACACACTGGGTCTCTGTGCTACACACACACACACACACACACACACACACACACACACACACACACACACACACCTGACAGCCTTCAAAAATGTCTTAAAATGTAGAAATACACTTGAAGACGTAGTTACTGTGGAAAAGTCAAACATCTCAGAAGTAGCAGGAAGGCATAACACACAGCCCACTCCCCCCTCGCCCACACCCCCCACTTACCCATAGCCCCCACTCCCTCCTCCCCTCTCACCCCTCCCCTCTCAACCCTAGCGCCCCCTCCTGGTGCCTCTTGCGTGGACCATATGCCTGCATCTCTCCAGCGATTTCTCTGAGCGCCTACTTTGGAGGATTATTTCTGGCTTGTTTTTGCATACACGATGCCATGCTGTTCGTATTGCTAGTTAGCAGCTTGCTTTTCTCCTTGAAAACACATCTTGAGCATCTTTTCCAGCCAGTTTCTGCCCACTGTACGCCCAGCATCAAATTTGATGATGGATGGATGGATGGATGGATGGATGGATGGATGGATGGATGGATGGATGGATGGGCAAATGGTGTTCTTTAGGGTTAAATGATGGAAGTGTAGTTGCCTTCTATTTCCCACTGTTACAGACCCTGCTGGCTGGAGATTCTTGCAGAGTCACAGCCTCCTTTTACCCCCACCTCCTTCCCAATGCTGTGGATTCTTTACTTCCCATTGTCCCGGATGACTCCCTCACAGCATGTCTGTTTCTGGGCTGGCCTCCCCCGCTGACTGCACACACTTCTGCAGACCTTTCCATGCAGGCCAAGAAAAAGGACAGCGATTACAAGGCCAGACAGAGCCTGCCACGCGCAGCACATTTCAAACACAGCCTTCTAGACGGTGAGGCCTCTTCTGCTGCCCAGACATGCTCTCCTCCCATTCCACCTCCGCCCAAGCTCATCTGGCTTGGACCCAGCATTGTACGCTTAACACAATCTGACCATATTTGCCTCAGCGTAAATGAATGCTCTACCACAGCCCCTGGTGACTATGGAAGGCACAAGCAGAGCAGCTGTGTCACCCTGTGTCTGTGGCCTTGGCCACCTCACCGCCAGTGAGGTGGTCCTTAGAGTGAAACGAATCTCTCCCTCAGATCTAAACATTCCAGGATGCTCTCACACGCACACTCGTCTCTTTTGGATTTGCCAAACTTTAAATTTCAGTTCACACACCACTCACAGTGATGCTCCTGGGTTCTACAGTCCTAAAGAGGTGGCTTGGCCACACCACCCACCACAACACACCTCCACCTTTGGAATCGTTGCTCATGAATTATCATTTGCTTATCTCGAGAAACTCTATTGTTCTGTCTTCCTCAGGGACGCCATCGCTTAGTGTGGCGCCTGGTAGAAGTGAGGTGTTCAATAGTTTATTTATTTTGGTTTTTCAAGACAGAGTTTCTCTGTGTAAAGCTCTGGCTATCCTAGAACTTAATCTGTAGACCAGACTGGCCCAAGCTCACGGATATCTGCTGGGATTAAAGGCGTGTGCCACCACGGCCTGAATCAATCAATCTTTTTGAATGGACCGTCTGCACTGGAGTTTACCTTTTTTTCCACATTTTCTGTTGAGTTTTAAGTCTCAAAGAACAGCACCCTCCAGAGGCCCCAACAGAGACATCCCATTGTCCCCTTTGGCTCCATCTACATGTCCACATCCTGAGAGTTATCTGTTCTGTTTCCTGGACGTTTTGCACACCCTGCCTTTCCTCCAGGCTCACCCGGACATGGTCCCATCCTCTCATTCCACCATGGGACAAACTTACTGACTGCCTTCCTCACACCAGCTTCACAGAAACAAAACAAAACACAGTCTAGTCTCAACATAGTCTACGCTGGACAGCAGACCAAGAGATGTAAGTAACAAGTCATGAATCCAAAATAAGCACAAATTGTTGTTTGGAGTTTTGGATTTTTTTTTCTTTTTTTCTTTTTTTTTAACATTGTGTGTGTGTGTGTGTGTGTGTGTGTGTGTGTGTGTGTGTGTGTGTGTTTTTGTGTGCTAGAGTGCCCGTGTATCGGTCAGAGAACAACTTGTAAGACCCTATTCTCTCCATCCACCAACGTGGTGGTCCCAGGGTCGGAACTCAGGTCCCCAGCCTTCGAAGCAAGTTCCCTCAGAATGACTGTTTTGATTAAGAAAAGCCTGTGTTTTCGGGGGTTGGAAAGACGGCTCAGTGGTTGAGGGCACTTGCTGTTCTCGTAAAGGACTTGAGTCAGGTTCCCAGCAGCCACATGGTGGCTCACACCCATCGGTAACTCCAGTTCCAGGAGATCCAGAAGATGCTTTCTTCTGGCCTCTAACTGCACCGGGCACACGCTCAGTGAACATATTTACACGTAGGCAAAACACTCATACACATAAAATAAGTATACATACATACATACATACATACATACATACATACATATATAAAAGAAGGAAAAAGAAAAATGTCTTTCAAGGTACATGTGACTTATTTCCTTTTGGAAGGCATGGAGGGGTAACCCTGGGCTCTTCAGGTAAAGGGACCTACCACCAAGTCCAACGAGCTGAGCTTGAGCCCCTGAGAGAATCAACTTATGGGACTTAAATAACTAAACGTAAAAGTGATGCAAAGACAGGCCAGAGACACCCTCAAAGGACTGTGAGGCCTTCTGAGAGGACACCAGGGTCTCAGCACGACCCCACCCAAAACACTACTGCCCAGCCACTACCCAAGGGCTCCATCGATAAGGAGTTTCACACACACACACACACACACACACACACACACACACACACACACACACACCTACTTGTATTTTCGTGTATGTTCTAAGCTGGAGTTCTCCTCTTTTCTCCAAACCAAACTCCACACCCCTCCATCCTACATAAAGGTCAACCTCCTGGGCATGAGAGTCAGGGCCTCAGTCAGCCCTGTTCTGCCTCCTGCCTCTTAAGTACAAGTCTCTGGTCCAGCCCCATCTTCTTCTGTGTCCATCTGTCTCACGACCTCTGTCCAACTTTGAACCAAACTTTGGACACTCACCAGCCTAAGGGGTCACCTCACACTGTTTGGGGAGGGTTCCCTCCTCAGGCTAAACCAACTAGACTATTACGTTTTCTGGAAGCTTCCAAATCTGGATGTCCCATGTACACTCCACCCCTTGCTGCTCGTGCACACGCCTCTGCACTCGTTTCCGAGAGCGTGGAAGGACAGAGAGACAGAAACGTCCACGTTCCCGCTACGGCCTTCCATGGCTTCCATATAATTTTTATGAACTCTTGATTAAACTTCCTGTTTCTCTTGGTGATATGTAACCGAGGCTACAAAAAATAGCAGAGAGTGACAGGCAGAAAAAACCTGTTATCTGGAGTCATGTGCTCAGCACAGGGGCAACATCTTGACATTGCAGAAATGGAAACATTAAAATTGCAACCGAGCGACACCCCCCCTTTGGGGGTCCCGAGTGTATTTTACAAATGCTGCAGGTTGGACCAAAGCAAGAGCATTCGGGTCTGGTGGGGTGAGCAGGCAGCCAGCCACATGACGGTCTTCCCTGTGGCTGCTTCTTTCCCTGGAGTCACTGAACAATCACCTGTCACCGCAGAGCCTTTACTGAGGACACTCTCAGAAGGCGTGTGTGCCACCAGACAGCTCTTCTTACACAAAACTAACGAGAGAATTCACCTACTTCAGAAAATAATTTCCCCCTCGGGACCTTAACAGCAACTTTAGTTCCTCTTAAAAGCAAATGTCTTCTAAATCGGGGGGGGGGGGGGGAGGGAGGGATTTAGAAGGGGCAGGGGCCTGCTCTCAGGATCCCCACCCCCACCCTCGTCGCCATGAGATGATCTCCGAGTCAGTGGTTCACACCCGGCTGCTTAAGTGTGACCTTGCTATTTTTAAAACCTGAGAGTCTGAACGGCTTCATCTCCGTTTTCTTCCTCTATCTTAACTGGAAGTCACAAATAGCCCAGAGATTATTAGTGATGAAATCTCCCAGATTTCATCATGAGACCTTGCGATGGTCAGCATCCCAAACCGCTCGCCCGCTCTCCCACAGGACTGAGAGCAGAGGCCACTGTCCTGTGGGAAAAGACCCCTTCTAGAAGCAACAATCCAAGCCTGTAGCCTCTCCCTCAAAGAGCATCTGGGGAAATCAAGCGGAGAGAAGAAAGGTGAGGGGTAAAGAAACCAGAGAAACAGTAGCCCCCCCACCTCTCACCCACCGTGTATAGAATCGTCTAATTATGAGCTGCTGCCTCCTACGCAAGCCTCAACCTCCTTTTGAGGTGGGAAATGCTAGCCCCATTGGCGGTTTCTGTGAAGAAATTGAGGGGGGGGGTGGCTTTGGTGACTTGCCCAGGGTCCCAGAGCTACTCCATGGGAGCTGGACCAGGGAGGTGATGCTTGTCTCCCAGCCCAGAGGGCACCCTCCAGTGGTCACCTGCAGTGCATACCCACAGCGCCAAGCCCCACACTTCTCATTCAGCGCCCTGTCCTGGCCCCCAAGGCCACTTGAGCGGAATTCAAACCACAGTAGTGAGGAGAACGTGAATCTGGCCCAGCTCTCAACAGCTCCATGAGAACTGATGGGTCAGCATAGATCCCGGCTAGCTGTCTGACGGCCAGATTCTTTATGTTTTCATCAGTTGGAGTTTGAGGAAGTCACAGAGAATCTAAGATTTCATCCCACGGGACTCATGATTTTTTTTTTGAACTACTCACCCCTGACTCTTTAAAGAAAATTTGTAATTTAAAAAATATCGTTGGGGGTTAGGCCTGTAGTTTAGTGGTGGCTGCTTGCCTGGTATACACACCGCCCTGTGTTGACCACTGCTGGGCACACTGTCCTGTATTAGAGAGCTATTCCCACCACCCGTAACTAGAACTCTTCACCCTGTGAAATTCATTCTCCCGCCCCCCTTAGCAGCCATCTTTCCACCCACTGCCTCTATGAGCGTGGCCATCTCAGGACACCTTACAGGAGTGGAGTCATGTGCCCTTCTGTCACCATTTGCTGAGCTTAATTTCCTCAAGTCCACCCACGATGCGATCTGTGTCAGGATCTCCTTTCTTCTCGAGGCTGGGTAGTAGTCCACCTGAGGTGCACCCACACGCCATGTTTGTGCACCCCTCGAGCCACCGAGTACTTTGGCTGCTTCTCACTGCTATGCCCCGACTTTTGTCCCCTCCTCAACTTACCCGCTCCGTTCTTCGCTGCTGCAGGTAACTTACAGGCATGTCTGAAGCATTCACAGGCATGCTCAGTAGCCCTAGCCATGTGCCAGGTTCAGGCCAGGTTCAGGCTCTCCCCTGTAGAATCATCTGGCCTGGGGGACAAGTCTCTAACCTTGGGTGACATAGACTCACACTCCCAGTCAGTCTCCTCAGCAGCCCTGAGACTGCTGTCAGCCAGGAAACAACACCAAAGAGCCAGCGTCTAGACTGGCAGGCACGCCTGAGGTGGGAGAAGGCCATGTCCCCACCGGGCCTCACAGCATTCAACTTGATGGAGGTTTTCCTCCAACTGGCGAGACCAACTCCCCGCCCCCTACACACACACACACACACACACACACACACACACACCGACTAAAAGGGAGCAGACATCGCATCTAAAGGCAGTTAAAGGCGCTCACCTTATCTCTGCGATTTGAACATCTAAGAGGATTTCAGGTGTGAGAAGCCTGAGTGTGTTCTGCGCGGGCCTCACCCCCACACCCTGACATGCCCTTTTCCCATGCCCTTGACCGGTCTGTACTGAGCCTGCCACTTTAACTGATAGCAGGGTATAGCAGGGCACAAGCACTCACCAGCAGGGTGTGTCCCCTGGTTCTGGCTGCCCAGCTGCCTTGAGACTTCGCCACCGCCACTCTCCTGCTGGGGAGTGCTCAGTCCCTCCAGAGTTCCTGGAGTCAGGGGAGAACAGAATACCCAGGCCACACCCCTGCTAGAAGCTCATCCGTGCCTATGCTCCCCGCTCCCCGCACAGGTTGCATTGTGCTGCAAAAAGTACTTAAACTTCATGTTAAAAAAATAAAAATAAAAGGAAGAAAGCAGCCCGAGGTAGGAAGTTCGCGCCTCTGCCTGAGTCAACAATCAAAGTACAGCGGCCATGCAAAACAGACTCTCCTGAGGGCTGTGGCTGGAGCCCTAGTGCCAGGAGCCCCTGAGAAAACGCAGAGAGAATCTGACGGTATGAACCGGCTGCTAAATTCCTACTCCTGGTGGCTGCCCATCGGCTTAAGATGCTTCTACGGAAAGCTGATGCCCAGTTAAAGACTACAAGAGGGAAGTGTTACCACCAGGGAGGGACCAGAGACCTTTACAAGTTACACAAGGAACTGGGCTTGGAGAAGAATTCTCTCCTTGATTCACGAAGCCAGAAGCCCCAACAAGTAGTGAATTCCTTTGGGTTAAGGGGGAGTGGGGGGTTGTGGCTCTCCTCACTGCTGTCCTGCGTGGAATGGGTCACTGTTCCCTAACGGAGGACACGTCTGACCCCAGGCCTATGCAGTGCAGCATTGCGCTGTGTACAGACTTTGTTTCCTGAATTTGGGGTGTTTCTCAGCAGTGCAAGCAACTGTGCAGCAGCCCAACTTCCCCCCAGATAACATCAAGGACACAGCGAGGGAGTCAAGCTAAGAACAGTAGAGTTGGTACTGAGAAAGCAGGGAGACCTGTCTTTCACCACCTGATGGATTAGAACTCAGGTCCTCGTGTGCACAGTAAACACTCACCTACAGATCATCACCCAAGCCCTCTCTTTATGTTTTTTTGAAACATAGTCATTGTATGTATTTGAGGTTGTCCTTGAACACACACACTATGCCCCAGGCTGGCCTTGAACTCAGTCCTTCTGCCTTGACCTCCCCCAGTGCTGAGATGTAAGTACCATGCCCAGCCTCCTAAGCTATTCTTTTAATACAAGACAACAGGCCGTGGAAGCTCTGGGAAGATTATCAAGATGGATCCAGGATGTGGGATATAAAAAGCTTGGTTTGTGGGCTATCGAGATGTCTCAGCAGCTAAAGGCACCTGTGGCCAAGACTGATGACCCGAGTTTGATTCCTTGGTCCCACATGTAGAAGGAGAGAACATACTCCTGCAAGCTGTCCTCTGACCTCCACATGTGTGTCCTGTCACACATGCACCCACATACATACACATACACATACACATGCACACCACACACACCACACACACACACACACACACACACACACACACACACACACACACACACGCATTTAATGACACCTAAGATTACCTGACCTCGCACACACATGTGCACACTCTCACACAGATGCACACACATGCACAAAAATAACAGTGTCTACTCAATTGCCAGACTGGAATGTGATTGGCGGAGGCCAAAAGACTTCAGGGTCTTCGCTTAGACTAGAGAACTCATCATTTAGACTAGAAGACTCGGTTCCTTGTTTTTGTTAGGAGGGTCACCGTGTGTCCCCTTTACAATTGGTCCCTTTACAGCGTCTGACCTAAAGAAAGCTCAGCTGCGTTTGCCTACAGTGGCACGTTTCCGCCGAGGGGCCGGGAAAGAAGTCGGTCCTGCTTAAGTGCCTAGTTATCCACTGGAAGGAGACACTGTCACAGTGTCACTCACTCCGAACTGAGTTCTGTCTAGGAGAGGAGGGGACAGGGCAACAGCTTGCACGGGAAGAGCCCGGACTCCATCTCCAGCCCCATAAGAACCAGTCAGACAAATGAGAAAGGGGGGGGGTGCATTCTTGCAGTGGTGTTAGGTACAGAGCTACATCTCCAAGCGCTGCTGAGTCCTGAGCAGAGCGGGGTGGCAAGCCTCCTTCCTTTTCCTCCTCTGCATGGTCTACCCCAAGGCTACTTCTGCCTTCTCCCCGCCTTTTTGGTAACGCTGGGGTCTGTGCCATCAGGAAGTGGCTCAGAAGGGCGTAGGCATGTGGGGATGGACCCTCGCCACAGAGGGGGAACAACTCGCAGGTAGGTAACACGCACAGAGGCCTGGAAGCTCAGGACATTCAAGACCCAGACAGGCCGCCTCCTTCCCTTGGCCCCAGCGGACACCAGTCTGGTGGCATTTCCCGGTGGGCTACAACTGCATAGCGAAATGGGGACAAAGTCAAGCGCAGGCTTGGCCAGAAAGTTCTTCTCAGCCTTCCGTTAACGTTCACCAGAGGCAGGTGGCAGTCTCCAGTCTACAAAGCCTTCCAACATCCGGGTTTCCGAGCCATTCTTCTTCTTGCCAAGCCCTTATGTGAGGTCATGTCAGCTTTTGTCCCCTGGCTGCAAGGATTGCCCACACCGTGACCCCTTTCCCTTATGGTTGTTTTATCTTTCATGTGTTGAGGCTTTGTGTGTTTTGTGAATGCCCTAAGTATTTGTTCAATTTTATACATAACTTTTAACTCTGTTTATAATGTTTCAAGGTCCACAGACACTATTCAGTAAATGTATTGGATTTCCCTTCATAGGGCTGTTTGAATGTTGTTTAGAAAAACAAAACAAAAAAACTATCCTGGGATTGAAAAGACATTTTCTCTCAAACTATAAAGGTTTTTATCATTACATTTTTTTGGTGTGTGTGTGTGTACACACATACCATGACATACATGTGTGTATGTGGACATGCATACTATGATATACGTGTGTACATGCATACCATGACATACATGTGTGTATGTGTATGTGCATACTATGACATACGTGCGTACATGCATACCATGACATATGTGTGTATGTGTACGTGCATACTATGACATACGTGTGCACATGCATACCATGACATACGTGTGTGTATGTGTACGTGCATACTATGATATACGTGTGTACATGCATACCATGACATACATGTGTGTATGTGCATACTATGATATACGTGTGTACATGCATACCATGACATACATGTGTGTATGTGTATGTGCATACTATGACATACGTGTGTACATGCATACCATGACATATGTGTGTATGTGTACGTGCATACTATGACATACGTGTGTACGTGCATACCATGACATACGTGTGTGTACGTGTATACACATACCATGACGTGTGTGTGTGTGTGTGTGTGTGTGTGTGTGTGTGTGTGTGTGTGTGTGTGTGAAGTCAGAGGGTGACTCTTGCCTGTCCCTTCTCTCCTTCCTCCCTGCTGAGGATCTTTGTCATTGTCTCCGCTGTTTCTAGCTGGTCAGCAATTCCAGGCTATTCTCCCGTCTCTGCCTCCCATCTGCACTGCAGGAGTTTACAGATGTAGCCACCACATCTGGCTCCGGGAGGTCAAACTCAGGTTGTCAGACTTGCCTGGCAAGCACTTTGTCCAGCGGTGCCATCTCAGCAGCCCGGCTTTGTTCTTTGAGATCTATGTGTCCCCGTCTCGTCCCTCAGCGCCCTAGAGCCATACACCACGAGTGCCTGACATCACACCCGGCTCAAGCATAGTTCTTAATGGAGATAGGATTACTACACCGATTAAAACCCAGCACCTAGAAACCCTCACAGACAAATGGAACACACCCTTAGCCCCAACACTCAGGAGGCAGAGGCAGGAAGGAGGATCTCTATGAGGTCGAGGCTAGTAGGTCTGCAGATCAAGTTCCAGGCCAGCTACGGCTACACAGTGAGACCAGGTTTCTCAAACAAAATAACTTTGTGGAGACTAGCAAAACTACCCTCCCAGTCAGCAGTAGGGATGGGTGAGCTCATCACACACTGACTAAGGAGTAGGATAGATGGCTGAGCTGTTGATTCAGGTGGCTGTGGCTCTTTCAGATGATCCGGGTTCAATTCCCACCACCTGTATGGCAGCTCACAATTTGATGCTCTTTTTTGACCCCCATGAGTACTAGATATGTACATGTATGTATCGAACACACACACACACACACACACACACACACGCACATCAATCCAGTAACTGAATTACCAGGATTCCAGGCCTCAGGAGTACATGGGGCATGAGGAATGGCCCTCCAGGGACCTCTCTACCTTCCTCTCTACTGAATCCAGTGACCTACTATGCAATGTCTGAGGGGCCCTGAGCTCACCCAGAGCCTCGTCTGGCCCCATAGGCATTCTCCTCATGAGATTGTGACGACATAGCCCAAATAAGTTGGAGTAATGCATAGCTTTAGCATACCACTCTTGACTCTAGAAAGCCCGGCCTTTCCTAGAAGCCATCCTCCTCAAAGAGCCTCC
This sequence comes from Cricetiscus sungorus, assembly GCA_030556225.1. Classification (NCBI taxonomy): domain Eukaryota; kingdom Metazoa; phylum Chordata; class Mammalia; order Rodentia; family Cricetidae; genus Cricetiscus; species Cricetiscus sungorus. The sequence goes on along the minus strand of JANBXA010000738.1, from coordinate 13,089,062 downwards.
AAGGGAAATGTGAAGTGGTCCATGCTAGGAAAAGATGCTATGAAAAAAAGACACGAGCATTGTGGGTAACCGACAGAGGAACCGAGATGAACACAGAATATATAAGAAATGTGGCCCACGCTACATGAAGCCTTGACAACCAGGACCAATGGTATTGGCATCTGAATACTGGCCACATTGGCTCCAAGGCTCATCCCAGCATCCTTTGCTGGTCTGCTGGACAAAATGCTACAGAAGCTGTCCTTGAGCTCCGCAACACCTTACACCACAAGGAGGTCCCAAGTTACCCCATCCCAAGACACGTTCAAGTCCTAACTTCCTGTATCTGTGAACACTTTATTTGAACAGTCTGTAAAAGTCATCCAAGATGTGGCCACGTGGTCTTGAGTGGGCCCTGAATGCAATGGCCAGCGTCTTTATACGAAAGGGGGAGGGGCCAGGTGGTGATGGCAGGTGCTCTTCATCCCAGCACTCGGGAGGCAGAGGCAGGCGGATCTCTGTGAGTTCAAGGCCAGCCTGGTCTACAGAGCAAGCTCCAGGTCAGCCAGGGCTACACAGAGAAACTCTGTTTGAAAAAACAAGAACAGAAAAAGTGAAAGAAAAGAAAGGAGAGAGGGGGATACAGAGATGTAGGGTAAAGGAAATATGGAGACAAGGGCTGAGCTGAGAGTGATACCAAGCCGTAAGCCAAGAACACACCAGAAGCCATCAAGCAACAAGGACCATTAGCATCTTCAAGGAGATGTTTCTGTTCCACATGCCATGGCAGCCCTAGAAAGGGCACCCTTTCGGCTCTCCAGAGAGCAAGCATCCCATCGCATCCCTCCTTTCAAGCAGCTCCCACTGCAGACCGGAAGCCCGGAGAGGACCTGAGGTGTGGCTCCAGTACCAGAAGCTTTATTGGCTACTGCGTGTGTTTCGGCACTGCTTGCGTCCAGCCATGTAGAAGCTGCACTGTGGGCATGGGATTTAACACAGGCTCTGAAGCAAACCAAGTTTCGTGGTAAAAAGCATCACGTCGTTTCCCATAAGCATGTGAGGGGGGAAGGCTATGAATCTGTGCTTTTGATTGGTGAGTGATAGATAATTATCGATGTAATAGTGAAACGTCCTTTATGAATTCAAAAACATCTACTGTCATCCGATGAGATTACAGTAACAGCAAGGCTCTCTACTGCATGCAATGTATGTCGAGATGACTTGGACAGGGCGACTGTCTCTAAGACAGTATGAGAGGTGGTCCACTAAGGGAACGGAGACCACATTAACTAGGGGGCGCTGCACTGATCCCGCTCCCACCGTATCAAAGACGTTTTACCCAAATCACTCCACCTATAGCCATTCCAGACATTTGAGTTGTTCTCTGCAATAATAGTAGTTACGTGGCAGGGACTGCAGATTTGCTGTTTTTTTTTTTTTTTTTTTTTTTTTTGTTTGTTTGTTTTGGTGGGATGCCCATTCCACGTTGGAGAAATGAAGGCCTCCCTTACATTGCACCACCTCTGGGAAGGCTACTTGGATTAAATCTGGTTTGGGGTTGCACGTGGCACAGATTTGGGATGAGTTTTGTTCAAAGCCACCGGGGCGATGGTACCAAGCCCTGTTGCAGAACCTACACCCAGCTCCCTTTCCTCAGCTGTCACTTTCCTCCTGGGAACATGCTCTCGTGTTCTACTGCCTGCAAATCAAATTCAGACTCTGGTTTTATGCTTCCCACTCCCTCCTGTCTTTCGCTCTTTTCTCTTTATAATCCTCCGCTTTGGTCAGACCATCATTTGTGGTCTTTCTGCTCCTCCGATTGACACAGGACGTTGCTTCTGATTCAACCTTCCCAGCTGGAAACCCATGCCTGCCCACCACACCATGTACCAAGCAAACAGTACAAAACTGTTTTCAGGAACTGGAGGTCACTGTGGTTGCGTTCCACGTTCCAGCAGCAGAACAGCATGCTCTAACTTCTCGTTTTCTACAAACACTTGCTAGTATATTACCTCCTGTGAGCTTCCCAGAAATCCAAAGCAAATACCAGCGATAGATTGGAAAAAAAATCATTACAGTGTATGTGTGTGTGCGCGCATGTGTGTGTGTGTGCGCGTGCATGCGCTCATGTGCCAGTGTGCTTATGGAAATCAGAGGACAACATAGAGGCCCAGGGGTCAAATTCAGGCTTGGTGGCAAGTGCCTTCACTGGCTGATGAGCTAACTTGACAGCCCTAAGCAATATGATTTTTAAATTGCTTCATGAAAACACTCAACAGCTCACCCATCTGCCTCCTCAATGAACAAGGGATAGAGGAGTTAGTATAACATTGCTAACTCTTGGCAGTGCACATCTTACCCACTCCTGGGTGATGAGACAGGTAGGAATAAAGACTGTCCCATCGATAAGGCAGGTAGGAATAAAGACTGTCCCATCAGCAAGAATGATGGTGTTGTTTGTCTGAAAAGGAGACAGTTCTGAAAATGAAGGGGATCTCCACATGCTCTTCTAACAGGAAACACAGGCTTCTCTCAAATTTCCCATCAAAGCATGGTCTCCTAGCAACAGCCACGGAAAGGTGAAGCTTCTGAGATTTCGATTTTACTATCTGTTATGTATTCTTTGTGACTCAACCTTCAAGGGTATGAAATGTCAAACGAGATTAAATTTCCATGAACTGAAATGCAGTTTATTAAAGGAATTGTACAATTGTTGAAACAACGTGAAGTCTGCTGAAGAAACAACATGAAGGTTCTCACTCAGTCTACTAAAAATCTGGCCAAAATTAAAGTTCTGGTAAAAGATTAAGTTCAAAGCTTAAAGTGAAGTTATACTAATGAGCAACTTGGAATTCAAAGTGACTTTTAATACAAAACCTACTTGCTGCTCTTTCTTTTTTTTTTCCTTTCGAAAGGCAATGGAAAATATCAGTGAAGACTGATTCACTTAGTGTGGTAGGTGGCAGAAGGTTCTCAGCACGCACAGGCCCTCAGCTCAATGCCAGCATGAAAGGAAATAAGAGCTCACCTAAAACCCACAGAAGCGAGGTCTGAGATGCAAACACGGCCACTTATTGTACATAAGCAGTAGCAACACAGACCCAAGCCTGCCCTGTGTCTAGTCTAGGTACTTCACAGATGCAATGATTGGAAGTCACAGTTACCTGAAACCACCTGTTGAGGCTGTGTGCAGTGGTGCCCACCCTTAATCCTAGCACTCAGAAGCCAGAGACAGGAAGATCTCTGAATTTGAGGCTAAAGGCCTGGGAGTTCCAGGCCAGCCAAGGCTATCACCGTGTGAAGTAGCTGGGCGAAGGGCTCAGTTGCCAGAGGGCTTGCCTAGCACACGAAGGTTCAGTTCTCAGTGCCACACAAAATGGGCATGGCGGGACACATTTATAATCCCCGCTCTCTGGAGGTTGGGACAGGAGGGTCAGAAGTTCAGTCACACTCAGCTACGCAGTGAGTTTGAGGCCAGGCTGATCTTTGTCTACATAAATAAAAACAAAGAAAGAAAGAGAGAGAGAGAGAGAGAGAGAGAGAGAGAGAGAGAGAGAGAGAGAGAGAGAGAGAGAGAGAGAGGAAGAAAGAGAGAGAGAGAGAGAAGGGCTGTAGAGATGACTCAACAGTTAAGAGCACGGACTGCTCTTCCATAGACCCGGGTTCAATCCCAGCACCCACGTGACTGCTCACAGCTGTCTGAAACCTCAGTTTTAGGGGATCTGACACCCTCACACAGACATATATACAGACAAAACACATAATGCACATAAAATAAGTTATTTAAAAATCATAATAAAAGAAAGAAATCACCTGGTGAAAACCACAGCTTCTCAATAGGAAATCCTTGTATATTATCTTTGGGAATGTGAGTTACTATTGCCACTATGGAAAAGAGTGGAGATATTGGGGGGGGGGTCCCTTGAAGATAGCACAGGTTTAAATTGGAATGCTGAAGGGTTGTCTGTGCTCCCTGCTCATCTCATTAATTACAAACATAGGCTAGCTCTACTTGGCTAACAATATAACATACAGAGAAAATATGTCACATATACACAATGGGCCAATATTGTTTATCCTTTAGGAGGGAAACTGTCACTTCAACATGGATAAACTGAGAAGACATTACTACTGAATGATATCAGCCAGACACAGAAAGACACATTCTACGTGGCCTCATTTTTATGGGAGAGCTGAACTCAAGCATGAAATGATTCAGAGATTCAGACCCTAGGGTACAGGAATAAGTAATGTGGTTGGAATACCCCCGCCCCCACCGTAGGCCCATAGGAAGTGACACTATCGGGAAGGGAAGGGTGGCCTTGTTGGAGTGCGTCACTGAGGCCTCAGGTGCTCAAGCCAGGCCCAGTGAGGCACTTTCTCCTGCCACCATGCAATAATGGACTAAACCTCTGAACTGTAAGCCAGTCCCAACAAAATGTTTTCCTTTAAAGCGCTGCTGTGGCCATGGTGTCTCTTCACAGAAACAGAACTCTGATTAAGATGAGGAATGGAGGAGATTTGGGTCAAAGGCTGTATGTTTTTAGTATGTGAAAGGGAGAAATGTCTGAGAGGCATTGCAGATAAGCTACAGTTAATAATAATGGGATAGATTTCAGAACAGCTGAGAACAGACTTTGGCCAGAACAAAGGCAAAGTGAGCTGAAAACATTTGTAAATGGATTTACTCATCCCAGAATATGAACATATATCAAACATACTACACCTCCATAAGTATAAAATTACTGTCAAATATAAAGGAAAAATAAAACAGCTTCTCATCATTTGCAATATGTTTTTCCTTGAAATGCTCGGTGTATCAACTCTTACCATGTCAATATTCCAGAGCTATTATATCGTCTCAGTTGTCAGTAGGCAACTTCCTCCTGTTTCCAGTCTGTCTCCCTCATTTCCCCAACCACAGTTTAGAATCATCTGTGCAAACAATCACTCATTTCCCAGACCACAGTTTAGAATCATCTGTGCAAACACACTGCAGTTGCCTATCCAGGGTGGCTGTTTATTCATCTCTGTGTGTGTGTGCATGCACAATTCTGTACACATACGCGGAGGTAAGAGGTCAAAGTCTTGTCTCCCTCAATCATTCTCCATCACTTTTGAGACAAGGTTTCTCCCAGCCCTGAAGCTTCGCCTGCTCCCACCTCCCTGGTGCTGGGATATAAGCACGCACTGTCATGTCAGCCTCGTTATGCAGTCCCGGGAATCTTGTGACGCCACCGTCTCCCTAGCCAGGATGCTAGCGTCTTCTATTGGTGGTCAGGCGTGTGAGAGAATGAAGCAACAAGTGCCCTAAGCTCATGGTGGACTGCATGGTGGACGGTCACTCCTGTGCCTGCGCTGCTCTCACACACACATCCACATAACTGGGTAAGTTAAGCAACCATAGCTACAAATGCATTGAAATCCAAACAATATGGCTAGAGAGTACCAGGCCCGCACAGATGTTCACAGCGGCACTGCTTAGATAGCAAAAACTCACAACCGACTCAACAGCCCGTCAACAGAGCAACAGATCAACCGCACCATATCGATGGATGCAACTACTTAACAGTAAAAACCAGTCAACTCTTTCAAAAGTCACAGAAATGAACATACATACATTTATACAAAAATTCAAAACCATATCACACTAACAGCAGGCAGATCATTCCTGGGGGGAGGGGCATACGGAACTTCCACGGTGAGTTCCATAGCCTCCTCTTCCACTACTTACTATGCTTTATGCCTTATATACAAGTGATGGACTTCTGCGGCATGAAACCTTCGTTTAAAAAGGACTGAAAATATGAAAGAGGTTAAATATGAACGCTACCATGTATGTATAACAATACAACTTGCATAAAAACGTACACAGAAAACACCCAGCTCTCTTCCAGTGCCCACACCGTCAGTGTAAACCCGGAAGGCTGTGGCGGAGTTAGCTGTGCGGGCAGGAACTGGCTGAGTCTGTGAGGGCTCCAGGTCAGGCGGCAGCAGACCTGCTGGCCACGGACTCCCCCTCGTCCTGCTCATCTGTACTTAGATTTCTCTCTGTCTCTGGGTCTCTTTGGACTCCTGCTTCGGTCTCTCTTTCTACTCCTTTCCCCTTCATATGGATCTGTCTGGTACTTGGATTTGTGGCTGTTACTATAGTGACCATCCCGTTCTCGAGATCGGCTCCGACTGCGGTTCTGACGTCGGTCTCTCTTTTCATTTTTCTGTTTCTCCCAACAGCTTTCTTCATCTTCATAATGGCCAAAACCCATTTCCCTGTAGATATCCTGTCAAAGAAATGCAGTAAAAGTCAGTCAGTAAAATAATCTTCTATGAGCACCGTCAATTCATGAAGCCTAGAATAACCTGCTGCAACAGCTCAAATTATTATTATTATTATTATTATTATTATTACTACTATTACTATTATTATTGGTTTTTTGAGACAGGGTTTGTCTGTAGCTTTGGAGCCTGTCCTAGAACTCACTCTATAGACCAGGCTGGCATCAAAGTCACAGAGATCTGCCTGCCTCTGCCTCTCAAGAGCTGGGTCATACTCGTTTTTCAAAATTCTTTTTATTTTTATGTGCCTAGGTATTCTGTCTGTCTCTATGCCTGTGTGAGAATGTCGGATCTCCTGAAATTGGAATTATGGTGACAGCCATTTGTGAACAGCCACGTGGTGCTGGAAATTGAACTAGGGTCCTCTGAAGAAGCAGCCAATGCTCTCCATTGCTGAGCCCTCTCTCCGGCCCTCAGATTCTTTTTTCCCCCTTTTTTAAAGAAGAGTTCACGCTATGTGGCCCAGCGCAATGCGCTCACACTCCTCCAGTCTCAGTTTCTCTCAGCCACCTGTCCTCACGGCTCCAGTGCGCACTACCGCTGATACTAGCATCTCAAAACCATATAGAAACAAGTAACTAGAGGAGTTAATCATCTTTTCAGCTAAATCTAGTTGGTTTACATCTATTTCAGATGAGCTGAAGGATCAGATCCAAAACCACAGAACTGAGGAACAGTCCTTGTTTTAATGGTGCCAGAGAAACAAACCCAGAGTTTGTCGTGCCAGCTTCTACCACATCCCCAGCCCTAGAGCAACACCCACTGCTCTGATCACATAAATCACACTCCATTTTCTCATTCTCCACTTCCCCAAAATGAGGTCCTATCACTGAGCTGCAGTAAAACTACTAAAGTCCACTAATAACTCTACAAGAATATATCATTCAACTAACACAGCAGGAAGAGGATTTAGGTGAGTCAGCCAGGCTGAAATGAAAAGAAAGTAGATACTGCAGATTTTGGCATGGACAACCGCTGCAGGCTGGCCTTGAACTCCTAAGTGGCTGGAATTAGGACAGCTCTTCTGGAGGACTGGGGTTCAATTCCCAGCACCCACATGGCAGCTCACAACTGTCTGTAACTCCTGTTCCAGGGAATGGGACACCCACAACAAAACACCAAGGCACATAAAATAAAAGTAAATAAATTAAAAAACAAAAAAGACTTGTTTAAAAAAAAAAAAAAACTTTTAATGTACTCACTGAGTTCAGTCTCCAGTTCACCCTCTAAGAAGATGGGCATCTGGGACCTGAGACCCACTCTGACAACTCAGCAGGAATACTACTCGATTCCCCATAACCTAGGAAAACTCAGACTTCAACAACACAAAACCACCCATGGAATTAAGGTATAGGGTGGAAGTTAAACAGACAAGTTTCTGAACTGAGTAGTAAGGCTGCCACTCAACAAGCCCCAGATTAAAGAACAAGTCAGAGCAAGCACCCTCATGGGACTGAGGCCTCCAGCAAACATAGCACACAGGGACAGCTGCTACCCACAACTCAACCTGTACTCAAGCTCCCCTTAGAAATCATGTCTTTCAGACTAAAACAGCAAATACCAACACTGCACTTTCCTACAAAGAAAAGAAATTAGTGTAGCCATACTGTCAAATCAAAGTATAACCCCAAAGCTTACTCTGATATACTTATGGGGAAAGGGTCAGAAAATGACAATTCAGAACCTAACACGTTTATACTTAGAGACCTTGGAGGCTGTGTGGGAGTCAGAGGGCAACTCTCAGCACCCCACCATTGCTGAGACACAGTCTGCTCTCTGGTCATTTCTGCTGATCTGGAAGAGCATGTCCCTACACTGGTCCTTCAGTTTCTGGGAGACTTTCCTGTTTCTACTTCCCATGTCAACACAGGAGTGCAGAGATTACAAACGTGTGGCACCTCAGAACCCCACTCCCCCTTTAAAGGGAGGTTCCAGGGACTGAACTCAGGTCATCACGTTTGCTTGGCAAGGGTTTTTTTCTTACCCGCTGAGCCATCTCCTCAGCCCTTAAAATTCTTTTAAAACTGCCAACATTTCCTCCTCCTCGCTGCATGCCAAAAGAAAAAGACTGCGGCTCTAAAGTTCTGAGTGATCAGAAAGCAGGGGCTGGGGCGGCCAGGTCATAAAGTGCCTGCCTGCACAGCTGTACAAGGGCCTGGGGTCAGAGCCACAGCTCCCACATGAAAACAGGGGACAAGTAGTTGTCACCCTAGCACTGTTGGAGCACTGACAAACAGACCCCTAGAGCTTCCTGGACAGTGAAGTTAGCCGATCGCCGAGCTCTGAGCTCAGGCAGAGACGCTGTCTCAAAGAAAATAATATGGAGAACAACAGAGGAAGACAAATAATGAACCTCCGGCCTCCACGTACTGGAGTACGTACATGCACACACACCCCATACGCACTACACACAAATATACCTGCACATAAACATATGCACAAAAACATTCAGTGCAAAATTTAAGATACCCCTCCAGTAGAATAAAGGGCCCCGCTGTGGGAAAGAGATGGACTTACTGCATACCCAGTCTTTGCATTTCTTCAACCCGGCTTATCTCAGACACAGCACTAATCTCAGGCCTGGATTCACTGAAGATACATAAGAGCAGGTTTGAACACCTGTGGCTAAAAACAAGACGTGGTATGACAACTACTTTAAAAGACTGGGGTGGTCTAGACTAAATTAACAGAAATTAAGAAAAAGGAGGTAGGCTATGGAGATGGCTTAGTGGGAACGGCCTGTAAGTCCAGCACTGTAGATGTCAGAGACAGGAGGATTGCTCAAGTTTGTTGGCTACGGGTCTAGCTGCAGGTCTGGAAGGAGGCCCTGATATAAAGGATGAGGTGGGAGGTGACAAAGCAGGAAACCTGACAGCCTCCTTTAGTCTCCAGAGCACATACATGCATGTGTGTACTATCGTGCACACACATACATGAATAACAATTTTTGAGGGAGGGAGGACAGTCTCTGGTTAGATCACCTGGACACTGCACCATGGGTCAATTCTACTAGAATAACAACAGGGTTAAGGAAAGAAAAGGAAGGCAGCAGTGGACTAGTGAAGAGTGTAAATCTGATCTAAACTGTGGCTTCACCACTTACTATATGTGTAAACTACAGGTTGGTAATAAGCTCCTCCCTTTACAATGCCGTTGCTGTGAAATGAGGATGAAAAAGCTTACCTCACATTTTAAGGACAAAAAATGACTTTATTGCTTTTACCTTCATTTATTCATGTGAGGAACATTTGAAAGGATGGACAAAGATAGTTTAAAATTTATAGCAGAGGAGCTAGAGAAATGGCTCAGAGGTTAAAAGCATTGGCTGCTCTTCCAGAGGTCCTGAGTTCAGTTCCCAACAACCACATAGTGGCTCACAACCATCTATAGTGAGATATGGTGCCCTCTTCTGGTATGCATCCATATATGCCAGCAGAAGGCTGTATGCCTAAGAAATAAATAAAACAATTTGAAGAAGGAAATAGGTAGTGATGGCACATACCTTTAATCACAGCACTTGGGAGACAGAGGCAGGTGGATCTCTGTGAGTCTGAGGATAGCTCGGCCTACAGAGTGAGTTCTAAATCAGCCAGAGCTGTAACACAGAGAAACCCTGTCTTAAAAAGCCAAAAGTCAAATCTGTAACAGGACATAAGAGATGACAATATTTAAAAGAGCTAAGAGGCTATAAAAAGAAAACGATTATACTTCTATTAGATGACACTGAGGGATAGGAATGTATGCTATATAGGAATATTTATTAAATATATATTTGCTAAAATACTTTAGCTCTAAGGAGATACTGAGGACCTGTATTCAAATCACCAGCACTCACACAAAATCCACGTGTGAAGTACAACTCTAACTCCAGTGCTGGGGTTGAGGAAACAGAAGGATTTTGGGAGCCCCTAAGCAGCCAGTCTAGGAAATGGAAATACCAACTTCAGTGAGAAGCTTTCTGTGTATGTAGGAGGTTAGTACGGATGTCTAAGCACACATCCATACTAACCTCCTACTCACGCAGAGAGAAAACACTGTTAAATGAAGACCTACATAAAATACATCATCACCTACAAGAGAGAAAAAAGGGGATGGGATGGGGCTCAAGGTAAACTTTGCATGTGTCCTATTCTGAAGATTTTTCCTTAAGACAAACAACAAAGCAAAAAACAAAAACAAAAACAAACAAACAAAAAACCCTCAGAGCCTCACTATAGAGTGCAGTCTGGATTCAAACTCTTGGCCTTCCTGCCTCAGACTCCCAAATATTACAATTATAGATGTGTGCCACCACAGTGTTCAGTTAGATTTTTATTTTTGAACCTTATTGTTTTAAAAAATGCAAACCATTTCATCTCAGCACCTGGGAGGCAGAAGCAAAGGCAAGTGAGTTTGAAGCCACCTGCTAATGAGTTCTAGGCCAGCTGGGGCTACACAATGAGATCCTGTCTCAAAACAAAGCAAGTCAGAAAACTGTAAACCAGAAAGTCGTTTTGCGCAATCCATTAACATGAAATAGGATCCAAGCTAATGTCCTGGCTACAGGCAGACCACTGTGAGTGTCTTTAAAGCAGTACTTTGCCAGTGCCAGAGGAAGTGATGACATTAGCCAGACAGAGAAAACATTTGCACACGCTTGCCCGCACTTATTGTAACAACCTTTCTGTGAATTATTATCTCGTTCTCAAAGGAAACTGTGACTCAAAGTTAAGTTGCCAAGGTCACATCAATGGCAAGCAGTGCAGAAATGTCACTCAACAGCAGCCTAGACTCTGCCTCCCCTAAGCCATCTCTCCACCCGGGTCCCCTGCTTTACATTGTCACGCTCCTGTGTCCCCTGTCTCCTCACCTTAGTCTACTGAAACCTTTCTCATTTACCAGGGTCATCTCAAATGACTGACAAGGGAAAAGAAAAGCATGGGGCTATGATGGGGTGGCTCCTCCTCCTCCTCCTCCTCCTCCTCCTCCTCCTCCTCCTCCTCCTCCTCCTTTAATTTTACAAAGAGCCAAAATCGGCTAGAAATGATTTCTTTTCATTGCCACTGTTTTAGGACAGCTTTGGGGTGATGTTTAATTATAAGTGCTATTCTTACTTTATATCTACAGTATAGACAGGACACAGACTCAAAGGCCAGCCAAGGATAAGAGCTCACGCCTGTCATCCTACCAACTGGAAGATGAAGGCAGCAGGGTCAGGGATTCAAGGACAGCTCCCGCTACATATCAAGTTCAAGGCCAACCAGGATGACAGGAGACCCCGCCAATAAACAAACCAAACCAAAGGAAACTTCAAGTAGTGCCACATATAAAATACATGCTGACCATCAACGTTTATAGTAGCACCATTCACAATAGCTACATTATGGGCACAATTAGGTGTCTAACGACCGTGAAAAGGATGAGGAAAATGTCAATATCCACAAGGCAAAGTTCTTTTCAGCCATAAAGTGTGATGTCCTATGTAGTAAACGGGTGCAACCAGAAAGTCATATTCAGCACATTAAGCCAGTCTCAGAAAGACAAACTGTGTAAGTTTCCTCTCATTGGTAGCTCTACATTTCATACAGTCATGCATATATAGATTAAATATAGAAGTGAAAGTGCCAGGGCCCTGGGGACTAATGGGAAAGGAGTGGAGGGGATATTCACAACACAAATACACACATAGTAAGAAGACTTAAAATGAAGTTAAGGGGCTAGAGAGATTGAGCCTCAGTGCTAAGGGAGCAGACTGCTGAGGCTTGCTGCCTACCAGCCGCGCTCAGGCTCTCCTGACTGCCTGTAACTCCAGTCCCAGGACATCCCAAACCTCTCTGACCTCCAAAGGCAAGCACCACACATTTAACAGACATGCACAAATTAAATAATATTAATAAATCTTTAAAAAGTGTTGACAAATTAAGCTAGCAATTGAGAAGCAATTTTTCAACATAGCCACCTTTGTTTTTTTATGAAAATAGTATCCGTAGGTAAGGAGATAACTCTTGCTTACAATGTGGAAATATATAACAACTTAACTCTGAAAACAATATTTATATCCTATGGGATACAGTTCTTAAAATTAAAGCCCATTATCCTGTGTGTTCATTCTATACCTCAGAGCAGGGGATTTCGGTTCAAAACTATCCCTTACCTCCTAAATTACATCATCAAGATAGATGCACTGTACAAAAGGCTAAAATACTGATTTTTCCATGTTTAACCCCTAATGTAAGAAATACCTGATTAGGATTTTTGATTGGCATGTATTCTTCATCTTCTTTTTCTTCCGAGCAGTGACGTGTTTTCTTTTTGTGTTTTTTACTTGTGTGTGAGTGACTTGATTTTGAGTCTTCTGCCTGGTCATCTAATATAAGATCATATTTTGCACTGAAGCATTTAATTAAGGTCAAATAGGATAATAATGGAAGCAACACATAAGAAATATGGTAAGCAAGGGAGGCCACAGAGCTAAATGTAACTTTCAAATAACCTCTGAAAGCACAGGAAACATTTCTAAAACAAGTAACACAGTTACTCATTACGGCCAAGAGAAACGGGAGGGACCCTGGCATCAACCAGGAAATAACCACCAAGAAGAAAACTGTAAGTAGAATAGAAATTAAAATACATTTGTTGATAATGAAAAAGCTTAATTTAGAAAATGAGGCATGTCGTCAACTAGAAAAACTGAAGGCATTGTGAACCCCAAAGCGGAGACAGCCTTTAGACAGAAGGTGCATTGCACGACTCAACTCAGGTCAGTTAGGAGAGAATTCATCCATAACAGAAATTCTAGGAGTTTATAGCAACAAAACTAAGTTATGTGAACATAGATAAACATATTAGAACCATTTTAAATTGTTAGAAAATGGGAACAATATTTAATAATATATAATAAAATTAATTTTAGTATTGTAGCATGATATAAAATAAAAGGAGTTACTAATAGTTATTTCTTAAAGGTTAGGAAGGCCTGTATGAAAATTAAAAGTGGAAAAAAAGTTTAAGTCGAGTACTATATGTTTGATCCCAGTACTCAGGAGACAAAGCAGGCGGATTTCCGTGAGTTTCTGTATGTAGTGAATTCCAGGCCAGCCAGAGATATATGGCGAGACCCAGTCTCAAAACAAACAAGCAAGCAAAGCCACACAGACAGGAGGGATGGCTCAGCACTACCTACTCTGCTAAAGGACCTGTGCTCCATTCCAGCACCCATGCCAATGGGTTACAACTGCCTGCAACCCAGCTGAGCTCAGATCCAACACCCTCTTTGGTACCCACAATCACACATGCACATACCTATCCATAGACACACATACATAAAACAATTAAATATTTAAATTCATAAACATTAATACTTGTAATCCCAGCTACTCAGATAGCTCAGGCAAAAGAGATTAGTGTGGGACTAGCCTGGGTTACAAAGCAAAGCCCTGCTTAGAGGAAGAGCGAGGCCCTACACATACAATACAGTAATTTCAACTTCATCACACTTTATGAAAGATAAAGACTTAAGAAAAAATAAAAAGCACCATTTGTATATGTGATAGAAGTGAGCAAATCTTCTCTAAATTTTATATAAAATATGTTACTGGACGGTGGTAGCTCATGCCTTTAATCTCAGCACTTGGGAGGCAGAGCCAGGAGAATCTCTGCTAGTTTGAGGCCAGCGTGGTCTATGTGGTGAGCTCTGGTCTACACAGTGAGACCCTGTCTGAAAAAATAAATAAGGGAGAGCATAAACCAGCATAAGGACAATCTCACTCTCTTAGTGCTCTCTGAAACTGGGCTCTGGGATGTGAGGACTGCCTATGAGGAAGCCTCACACGCACGTGCTACTTCAGTTGTGTCTGGGACCAGAGTCAACACAGACATGTCCTTTAAGCGCCAGAATCTAATGTCTGCTTTCTTTTAATGTTGGTTTTCACAGTGGCACTGCTTAGGCTTTCCCTGCCCATATCCCATATACACATAAGATAAAAAAATTAACATATCCATCCTTTCTAGCTTTCCAAAAGATAGCCAGAGATAGACTGACCGTCAGTCTCATTATTACTTGATTATCTAAACGTTCTTTCTTCCTTTATACAGTGTTCTTCAAACTAATGAGTTGTAGAATTTGTGGTTCATAACTAGCAATTTTAGAAGTCACATAGAATAAGTAATAGAAACTAGCACCCCCCCAAAAAAAATACCATTGGCCAGGGTATGACTCAGTGGTAGGGCAATTGCCTTATATGTGCAAGGTCTTGGGTTCAATCCACGTCACTGTCAGAAAAAACAAAAACAAAAACAAAAAAACCCCACAAAACTTATGAAATTTCATTTCAGTTGTGTATGAGGGGAGTGTATATGAAAAAAAGAGGATATATGATTGCACTAGGTTAAGACATAGATTTTATTTTTTTAAGATACTAAATCATAAGCCTAATCATGAACTAGGCTCAAGCAATCCTGCATCATCTTGAGTAACTGTAACTTCATGCATGCACCCTACCCTCCTAAACTTTCTAAATGATGGGTAAAGAAAATAGTACCAAGGGTTGGAGTAAACTCAAAACATTTTGGTGCTACAAACTTTAAACAATACATTGACTTTCTTATGGCCAGAACCACCTCCATGGTAACAGCTGTATTTTATGCTCTGCAGCCACACTCCCCTGATTTGTCCCGTACACCCCCCCTTCTTAGTGGTTCATGGATGTGAAGACCACATTTGCACATATTCATCTACACCGTTATGATGCTGAGCTTCAAATAAACACATGCCTTCTAACACCCTTCCTTCTGTAAGGAGCGACCTCAGCTTGTAGGTCTGGCTGCCTGTGAGCCTCTTAGGTTGATGCTGTCAGCTCCCTTCAGACTAATACATCACAATGCATTGTGCATGGCAGACAGGCAACACATTTGAGAGCATGACTACCTAAAGGCTGACCTGATACTCATCTCTCCTTAATGAATATTTGGAGAAGACATGCCTACGTAACACAGGAAAAAAGCTCTTTCCATCAACAGAAATTAGGAAACAAAGATGCCATTTACCAGACATGATTGCCAAAGAAATGACCTTTGCAATGTGTGGAGTGATAGATTTATAATGGGAAAATCAGTCAAACAAATGAAAATGACATAATGTGAACAGTATGTTTCACTGCTTTTTACTTGTCTTAGTTTAAAACTTGGAAGAACCTGAATTACATGGTCAAGTTAACAGATTTGCCTTTAATCCTATAAACGTCAACTCTTGCACTAAACAAGGAGTACTAAAGGATTTAGCAAATCTTTGCTGCTAAAATGACAATGTATTAGGCAGAAAAAAAAGCAATCAATTATGTAACAAAGAACAAGATTTTGCTATCTAGATAAGAGAATGAATAACATAAAACATTAGTATATTAAAAATAACAAATTTACCTGAAGAACAGGGTAAGTAGGAAAGTATCTTTTTTCCTTTTTTTTTTTTTTTTTTTTTATTTGTTTTGTTTCTTAGTTTTTCAAGACAGGGTTTCTAGCTGTCCTGGAACTCACTCTGTACACCAGATCTGCCTGCGTCTATGTGCCACCACCGCCCAGCATAGGAAGGTATTTAGCACAAGAGTAGGAGGTAAAGTATTTAGGCCTAAGGTTTCTTTCAAACCCAACTTTCTCCATAATACAAAGTGTAATGAAAAAGCAAAGTCTATGGGAGACACCAAAAAGCTGTGACAATAAACTGTTCCTTCTCAAATGATCCACACAGTGGATGGTTCTGCATACCATTCTTGTAAAGGATACTCCTGTTTGGGTTTTACTTTTTCTTTCAGAACCAAATTGGATGGTTTATCTTGTTCCTTTTCATACTCCTTAAAATCACTCTTGGTGTATTTCCCACCTATTTATTAAGAGGGAAAAAGAATTAATACCACATAATGAAACACTAACAAGTTTACAGATCACAGAAAGACACTGTGTAAAAGGCATACGTTGTTGAGAACAAAGGAACCATACAAACCTGTCTCTGCTATTTAGCTCCAAGTGTATGTCCAGTTTCCTTGGTAGTCACATGCTGCCACCTACCGGCAACCATGAGTACTACATCAACTGAAACACCCAACTACATTGTTCAAGCAGAGCATGAAGTCAGCAGCTAACCCTACTCCTAAATAGACATACAATCCCCCCCTCCCCCCCCCACACACACACAAACCTCATAATTATAACACGTAAAACAAAAAGTGCAGGGACGGACACCATGCTGCTTTCCGCCATCACTTTTACAAAGAGCCAGTAAAAATCGTTCTGGTGAGACTGGTGAGCCAGATGGAACAGGTTTCTTCTTCAACCACAAGAGAGGATGACTCCTCAGCATTATGATTCAATGAACTAAAAAGTTCTTTTTGTGGAACACAGGAAAATATACTCCCCCCAAACAGTGGACAGAACATGAACCTGATTTACACATGGGAAGACAAAGGGTGAGGCGCTGGTTGGGAACCCTGCGTGTGTACTGAGGAAACAGCGTGGCTTCTGGAGAGGGGAAGGAACAACGGGGAGAAAGTCCTTCACAGAGACCAGATATTTATCTGCAATCAATTCATTTTGACAAAGCTGTCAAAAGAGCATTAGTCATGTATTCCAAGAGCAGGAAAGCAATCCCAGGAGAAACATCACTTCCTCCTCTCAGGTGCCGCAGCTTCCAGTGGGCCTTCCAGCTGCCAACTCTACTAACTGATTCCTCCCTCTTCTAAATCTGCCATTTACTACCCAACAGTCCTACTTATTTTTTACTTTTAAAATGCAGTAAAGTCATGAGAAACAAATTATAACCGGTATAAAGTAATCTTGAGGCTGCAGTGATGGCAAAATGGTTAAGAGCATTGCTCTTACAGAAGACCTGGTTCAACTCCTAGAACCCACATGATGGCTCATAATTACGTATAACTCCAGTTCCAGGGAGTCTAATACTCTGGTCTCTGCCAGCACCAGGCATGCACATGGTGCACAAACATACATACAAGCAAAATATTCACACATAACAAAAACAGAAATAAATCTTTTAACAAAGAGGAAAAATTCATCTTAATTTTCCTGGTAAAAATTAGCATCACATGTGAATTATTACCAAAGTGAAACCTTTTTTGTTGTTGCTGTTTTCCAGGATGGGAATCTGTTACCACACCAGGACAGTGTTGAAATAAATTGGTGTAGCTCTTGGGTTTCTCACTCTGTCATCTGGTGAGTGATGCACTACCTATAGCAGTAAAAAAATTGCTACTATCACCCCCAAAAGATGAACGATACCCCAGGTCAGCAGCAAGTAGTCCTGAGAACACGGTGACCTCATCTCCACCTCACCTGCTACCTCATCTTTTTATAAAAATAAAAAGGGAGGGATGTTAGTATTCAGGCATCTGTACTGGCCTGTCCTTGGGGTTCTGACAGGACACACCCTCAACTGCAGCCACTAAAAGCACCACCTGTGCACATTCACTATGTTCCCTTTTAAAAGGGCCCTGCCCACCTCCCATCCTCCTCTCCCTCTGTCTCCCCCTCCCTTTCCTCTCTCCTGCTCCTGTCTCCAGAGGCTGGTCTCCTCCTTTCCCTTCCCCATTATGCTGCCTCTCCCTAATTAAAAAAAACCCTCTGCTTAAAGCCTGTTGCACGGCATCTTTCTCTCGAGCTGCTTTTCTTAAATTACAACAATACTGAGTATGTAACCTGCAATCTTTGAATTTTTTTTTAAATGAAGATAAAAGAACATGTACATGTGTATACAAAGATCAGCTGTAGAAAGAACAGGCAACTGGTTACTTCTGGGAATAGAAAACTGAGTAGAACAGGAGTAGAAGAGAATTTATATAACAAAACAGGAAACAAAACGTTTAAGAAGTTTGCATGTAAAAGGACCAAATCATCTAAGTCACAATTATGTAAGTAATAGATCATGTCTTTCATAGGTACTCTGAAATAGTTTACAACATAAGCAAACATTAAAGAGGTGTTTTCATCCATCAACACATATACACACATTTTAGATAGCAGCTTTATAAAGTGACCTGAATTCTGTTGATGTTTCCCTTCATTAACAGCACAAAATTAAAGCACTTGTACACACACACACACACACACACACACACACACACACCCGAAGCAGAACATCAACAAAAGAACATAAACCAACATACCTTTCCCTTTCCATTTAACCTTTGCAACAGACTGGCTAAAATCCACATGTATTCTCCTGTCATCTATCAGAACGTTATCCATTTTGAAGAATGCTTTCTCACAGTCTTCTTCCTATTAATGATTACAAAAACTCAAGCATGAATGTTGACAGGAAAGATGTCTGCAACCACAACAAATACTGCAAATACAAGAAGGCTGTTATTACTAAAACTAATATTCAAATACTTCTTAAAAGCATTGCCTCTACTACCTCAATTAACCCTGGTAATAACCTTTCCAGGCCCCACCTATTATCTCCATAATCTCAATGAGCAAACAGAAGTTTAGTGAGGTACAGTGTAGAAGTAGCCAAAGGTTGGAAACGTCATTTGAATTGAGAAGGTCTGAGTAGTGAAGACACATACACTTACCAACTGGGTGACGCCTACAGCTACAGTCTACAACTGTAGTTACTCAATATTCAAAAGTACTATATCCCCAAAGTTAGTGTTGTCTTCATAAATTTGGTGTTAAAAGCAATTTAGCAGGGGTAGGGGATAGCTCAACAGTAGGACATCTGCTTAGCACACACAAAAAATGGGTTTTGTGTGTGTGTGTGTGTGTGTGTGTGTGTGTGTGTGTGTGTGTGTGTGTGTGTGTGTGTGTTGAAGGGTCGTCTCTATAACCAAATTAAAAACCGCTAGCAAGCCAGGCAGTGGTGGCATACACCTTTAATCCCAGCACTCCAGAAACAGAGACAGTGGATCTCTGTGAGTTCAAGGCCAGCCTGGTCTACAGAACTAGTTCAAGGACAGCTAGGGCTACACAGAGAACCCCTATCTCAAAAATTCAGAAACCAAACCAAACCCTGGAAATTTGGCAGCAGTATCTGACCTAATGGAAGAGTATGGCCATTTTCAAAATCAACTTAGCGTGACTAATCATTGTTTCCGTGAAGTATTTCTGTAATTGACTACAAAGTGCTAACCTGAAATACTCCACCACCAACAAATGGAATGTGGATGTCTGTCTGTGTCCACACACACAGTGCACCTGTATACATCCAGAAGCATATAAAACGGTCTGTGCAACACAAGAGCCTTTGTTTTACTAGGTTTTGTTTTGAGGCAGGGTCTCATGCAGCCTAGGTCTCACACTTGCTGTGTATACGACTTGAACTCTTGATCCTTTGCCTCTGTCTCCCCAGTGCTGTGTGGTCACCAGTAGGTGCCACCTCGACTAGTTGCATGCAGGGCTGAGGACTGAGCCCAGGCTCTTGCACTGCTAAACAAGCATCCTACAAACCAAGCCACATCCTTAGTGAAAAAGATATATTTCTCTTGGTAACTTCATGAGTTCTGAATCCATTCTGACATCTGAAGGCTACAGTGATGCATTTCAACCAAGCACTAATTAATTTCCTTCTGGATGCTTGGAAACATTCTTTGTCTGTTTACAACTTGCTAGAAACAATTCCAAGAGGAGTAGATAAAAAGAATTAGTTATAACCACATTTATTTACCATGTGTGTCAAAAAATTAAATATTATAAACTCTGCCTATTGCTTTTAGAGTACTTTTAGACACATGGTAGACAGCCAATACTGGGTCTAATTAATTAGCTTATTTATATTTGGATAAGCATAAATCAATCCATCATTATACTATTGCCCCAAAGAGAAAGTTTCCAGATTTTTTATAGAAAGATAGAATATGAAAACACTCAATACACTTAAGCCTAGACAATAAGAAATTTCTTCAAAAGTGAAATTGGATCAAATGTGTATGAGCTAATATCATTTTCTCAAAATTCCTCTTGCCTTCCAAAAGACTGAATTTTTGCTAGACCTGTGGCCAAGTTAATAACATACCTTAACAGATAAGTTGAGAACTATGTACTCAGCCTCTTAAGTGTAACATGCCTCCATATACCATGCCCTCAGATTGCACATGTAATCACCATTTACAACCAAAGCTAAATGCGTAGCTTTAATCTTAAACTACGTTCAATGCCCCTGGACCCAGAACAATGTCCATAGGTGGGCATGTGCATAGTGTGTGTGTGTGCGTGTGTGTGTGTGGTGTGTGTGTGCGTGTGTGTGTGTGCACGTGCGTGTGTGTGTGTGTGTGTGTGTGTGTGTGTGTGTGTGTGTGAAGACTACTCAAGTTCTAGACAAGTGCAGTAGCGCACACCTCTAATCAGATACATGGGAGGCCGCAGCAGGAACATAACTAGTATGACATCAGCCACGGCAACATAACAAGAACCCATCCTTAAAAAATACGTAAGAGAAAACAGAACCTAGTATATTTAGGCTATGACATACCTTTTCAAATTCAATAAAAGCATAACACAGGGATTCTCCTGTTTTCCAATCTCGAATAACTTCACAACTGAAAAGAAATTTTTTTCACTTTAAAAAAAAAATCAAAGAAAAAAGAAACCATTTGTTCAGACCAGAACAAAATAAGCCAGTTATTAAACTCACAGATGGCAAAGTTTTCAGGAACAATTCTATTTAAATGCACACACACACATACACACACACACACACACACACACACACACACACACACACACACACATCATCATCATCATCAATCTAGTAACTGAATTACCTAAATTCTATTGCAAATACACAAACTAGGCAATAGTGGTGGAGGTGGAGGTAGGTTTCCTTTTAACAAAATTAACCTGTTAAATTCTTTTCATTTCAAAATTATTTTATTTATTTTCACATTTTTGAGCCAAAATCTTGTGATTCATGGTTGGCCTGGTACTCACTATGAAGCCCATGGAATCTCAAACTCACAGCAATCTTCCTCCCTCAACCTCCTGTGTCCAGTAAAATCTTTAAATCATAGTCTTTTTTTAGTCCAAACATAAAAGAGTTAATGAGTATCTATTACATACATAAGTGCTCAGTATGTTTGCTCTCTTGAATTTGATGTAAGGACCCACTATGTAGTCCAGGCTAGTGTGGAACTCACTATGTAGACTGGGCTGGTCTTGATCATAGAGACCTGCCTGCTGCTGTCTCCTAAGTGGTTAGATTAAAGGCACAAGGCACCACAGTTTAGGCTTATGCTTTGGGTTTTAAAATAAACGAGGCTCAAATACTGTAAGTACAGTTCCCATACAGAGCTAATTTGCCAAACAACATCAAGGGAAAAAGGCCAAAAAGGTGGAGTTGAAAATAGCTAACTTGTCTCTTCCAAAGTATCACACGAACCATTTTAAAACATTAAATGAAAGAAGAACCCAAACACAGGACAGGCCAGTCAGTTAGAAAATAACCTTCCTTGACTAGCTTTGCTTATTTTTGCATTAATAATTTAGGGGAGGGACCATGAGATGGTTCACTTTTTCCTGGGACTGACGACCTCAGTGTACTCCCTGGCACAGGAGGGTCTCTAGGACTCAGTGTGGCCAGCCAGCACAACCTACTTGAACAAAAGTGGACACTGCTTGAGAAGACGCCCAAGGCTGTCCCCTGGCTCTACAGACCTGCACACGCAAAATAAAATAAAACCCACAAGTCACAACTTCTTGTTTTGAGGTATGGTAATGAAAACTTGTAATCCTAACACTCGTGAGTGTGGAAGATAGGTTCAAGACCAGAGAAGTACAACAGCGATACTAACACACACACACACACACACACACACACACACACACACACACACACACACACGGCTGAACACATAGCTTAACTGATAAGAGTTTGCCAAGCATGCAAGAAGCCATAGGCTAAATCCACAGAACCACAGAAATTGAGTGTGGTAGCCACCTATAATCCTAGCACTCAGGGGGTAGAGGCAGGAGGATAAGAAGTTCTAAGTCATCCTTGGCTATAAGATAAATTTAAAAGGTAAATATATAAAACTTGGAAATTTTAATGCTGACACAGACTGCTAATAATTTTAGGAGTTAAAAGAGAAACATTTTAGATATTAAATAAGGTTGTTAAGAGTCTATTCAGTAGACAAATTGTTCAACTCATATATTTCATTGTGAAAATGTGTTAAGAACTTCAGAATCACTCAAATATTTAATTTGTACATGTCTGAAAACATACTTTTCTTTCCTACTGTTGAAACACTCACCTGTACAAATCACCAGTATGAAATTCACCAAAAGGACAGGGATTATGTCTCAGTGGTAGAGAGTTTGCTTAACAGGCATGATGCCCTAGGTTTGATCCTCAGTCCCACAAAAAAATAAAAACAAAAATTTTGAAATACACTCAGAATTGACAACCTCACCAAAAATGTGTAATTAGAAAACCTCTGCTGAGTGTGGTAGCATGGGTCTTAACTCCTAGCACTCAGAAGGCAGAGGTAGGAGGATCTCTATGAGTTCAAGCTCTGTGTGGTCTGTATAGCATATTGCTGGCCAGCCAGGGTTACAAATGAGACCCTGTTTCAAATTGACAATCAATCAATCAATCAATCAATCAATCAATCAATCAATCAATCAATCAATCAATCCCCACACCAATCAAGAGACCCTGTTTCAAATTGACAATAAATAAATAAATACCCACACCAATCAATTAATACCTAGATAGTCCCAAATCCTTTCTCATTAATTCTGAGATTACCTTCTTATTGGCCCAAATCTTGAGAATATTATCTCCAGGTCCTCATCTGTAGTCACTGGATTCAATTTACACACAAACAACACATTTTCTGGAGGTTTAATATCTGCATCGGGTAGGTCTCCCACCTAAAGTTACAAATAATCAAGCATACAAATCAATTCCTTTAGTTTCTATTCCAAACATCTTGTTGAAGCCCACAGCATTGATTTCCTAGAACCATCTAAATTTACATCATGAAATTACGTCAGGGTGAAAACAAATCTAAAACATATTTCAAGGGCTAGTAAAAGTGCTAGCCATCAAGCTCAATGACCCGAGTTCAATTCCAAGGACTCAGATATGTTCAAATATGGTTCAAAAAAAGGAGTTGTATGAGATTACTGAGTGCTTATAAGAAAATTCCAAGAAACCAAGATGAGATTCTTGTGACCTCAGTTTCTTCAAAAGTATGAAATTTGTTTCAATTAAATTTTTTTCTATTAAAAAATCTGATACTAGGGGGCTGGAGAGATGGTTCAGTGGTTAAGAGCACTGCCTACTCTTCCAAAGGTCCTGAGTTCAATTCCCAGCAACCACACTGTCCTCTGACCTTCACACATACCCTAACATACACCCACACAAATAAAAATAATGCATTTTAGAATTAATTAATGAATGAAATAAAACTACCTGGCTAAGAATGAATATACTCTCTGGTCCAATTATCCTTTCTTCTCTCACAAAGATCACTTTTTAAGATTTATTTATATATTTATCATGTATATAGTATTCTGCTTGTATGTATGCCTGCTAGCCAAAGAGATATGACTCATTATAGGAATTCAATGATTAATCAGGTCAAAAAAACTATTCTCCAATATACATAAAATGCAGTCTAATAAACAATGCTTAAAACTTATATGAAAACTACAATTCAATTAATACTTATAACTTAAATAACCACCTCCTATTCTTTTAATTCCTGTTTTTACATTTATCTGTGTGTGTGTGTGTGAGATGTATGTTTGTGCATGTGGGCATGTGCGTGCAATGATGTATATACAGAGGTACAGAAGTTAGCTCTCTGCTTTCACCATGCTGGCTCTGGTGACCCAGCTTAGGTCATCAGGCTTGTTGTCAGCAAGCGCCCTCTCTCCCATTTTTTAAAAAGGCACTCAGTAATTTGTGAAAAAAAAAAAAAACCAGAACCAAATTCTTTTTCATGTTATTGTGCCCTACAAAATGTAATCCAGAAACAAACTAACAAACAAAACTCACTAAATTTTTACTAGTTTATTATCACAAAGCAGACAAACTCCTAAGAATGTGATACACAAGTAACATAATATACATTGCATAATGTGAGTTTCACAACAACTTTTTGACCAAAATTATCCTACCATCTCTAGAAGAATAGCTTGAGTTTTAGCCTCTTTCTCTGCCTTTATTTCTTCTACTTCTTCAGCTGATCTTCCTTTGAAGTCATCAATTTCTTCATCTGCTCCTATCCGACCACTCTGTAAAACAGAAGTTAAAAATCTGAGAGTCATGAAAGATACCATGTTTTACTCTTGGCATATTAAACGTTACAGAACAGAAACTTAAAGCCTCTGGGCACTTATTTAAATTAATTCTATAATATTTGCCAGACTTGGCTTCTGACTTACTGCAAAATCAAAAGAAATGTTTATATAGATACTATTTATTATCCAACTAAGTGTTCAATAGAAATAATACATAACTTTAAAATTAAAAAGCAAACGAAATTCAGCATTGAGAGAGCCTCATGAACACCTGAAATTTACACTGTAAGACGCCCAAGAGAGCGCTCCCTGCAGTCCACAGAAATGCCTGGGTGCAGCCTGGCTCCAGAGAATCCCCACTTAAAAAGTGTTTTATAAGATGGCCTTTCAGTTTCACCTTGAGGCTATTCCCAAACCACTGCTTATCTAAGGTTGAGAACTAAGACTTCTGGTGGAACAGAAACTAAAGAGAGAAATTAAGAAAATAATGAAACTACAAAAATAAGCATCCCTGGATGAGGAAAGAATTCTAAACTTGCTCTAGTAATGATGCACAGATTATGATACACGGGAGGAGGATAAAATATGGGTTATATATTTTATTCTGGGAGCAGTCACTTACATCCAGGCTGCTCTCCGTGACCCAACGGGAAGCAAGAGCTCAAGCTGGGATCCAGGACCCCAGACTTAACCTACCCTGTCATGTCTGCATCTGTGACCACACCCAAACGGGTGCAGTCCGTGCAACAGGTTTGGATGGGGTGGATATCTCACCACAATTCCCCTTTTAGTCTAAAGAAAAGATTTAGGCTTAATATAAAATTTTATACAAAGACAGCAAATATCAAGTATGCTCTAGGAGAAGAAAATGTAAAAACAAACACACTTAAGACCTATTGCCAGTGAAGCCACAAGAGCAAATGGCAAGAACTATACTCTAGTATAATAAACAATATAGGCAATAGAAATAAATGTTTTAATATACCTAATCTAGAAGGCACTACTATCTGGGTGTGGTAGTAACTCCTTTAACCCCAGCATGTGGGAGACAGAGGTAGATGGATCTTTATAAATTTGAGGCCAGCCTGGACTACAACACTAAATTTCAGGCCAGCCAAGGCTATATAGTGAGACTCTATCTCAAAAGAAAAGAAACAACATTAAGGTACTACTTACATCTAATTGTTCCCTTGTAGGTTCTGGTGATCGATCAGGAATTAATAAATCAGGAGGGTCATCAAATGGATCATCTAAAATCACTGTATGATTTATCCTTACAAAACAAATCCAAGTCAAATGTTATTTACTTCAGAATCCATACTTACTTTCACAGATTTCAGCACTTAAGTATTCTTAATGTGCAAAGACTCCAGTGCATGGGTATTGCTGGCCTACAGTATGCTTTTACAATGAGTAGCTCTGTGTCTCTTTCAACACCACCTTATGATGTAAACTAAGCTGAGCATGATGGCCGGCACCTGTGATCCCCAGCACTCAGGAAGTCAAGAGAAGAGAATCTCAAGTCTGAGGCTCTCCTGAGCTAGAGTCAAAGTTCCAAGTAAGCTGGGCTACAGAGTGAGTCCTTGACTCAAAATACATACACACATGCCATTACATGTCCATTACATGTCCAATATCACAGTGTTAAAACATTCTAATATATTAAGATAGTAAAGGTAAACACACCTGATATCTTGGTAGGGAACAAAATCCTTGTCTACAAAGGTCTCATTGATTTTCTTAACTATGTCCATGCCTTCTGTCACTTCACCAAACACTGTATGAACACCATCAAGGTAATCTAGATTTTCTCCTGTAGTGATAAGAAACTAGACCAAAAGGCACATAATAAATATTTTTTAAAAGTATAAATCTGAAATAATGTACAACTCTAAAGAACATACCAAGACTTAACATTTACTCTATCAATTACTGCACAATTATTTCTAGAATTAAACAAAAAACACAGACTGTGTTTATATCAACAGGTACACAGATGTTTCCTGTGTGGCCTCATGTGTACACAATGCCCATGGAAGCCAGAGAAGGGCATCAGATGCCTTGGAACTCTTAACCACTAGCTGTCTCTCTGGCCCCTTTTAATGTAGAAAAGAAATAATTTGATATCCCCCCGATAAAATCCTTTACTACATCTCTCATTACTGAATGACTCCTTCCTTCCAGTTCTTGACGCCTAAGCAAAGCTCATCCCCGCCCATGTCCTGACCTGAGATCCATGTTGATCACTGCCATTGTTCACCATGGACACAGTGCCTTTCTTCTTGTGCTTAATCCTTGGCACTTTTTCTGCCTCAAAAAAATTTGCTTGATCACCATACAGTTGTCTGAAAGTATACAATAAAGTTATAAAACTTAAACACTCTCAAAATGAAATACAGATACGGGAACAGTGTAATTGGGTCTTCATAGACATTCCACTATGTTTCAAATACGCCGTTTTCTTACAGGCATTCTGGGAACCCAGGGGACTACCCTAGAATTTGAATGATATTTTAACATGAAGACTGAACTACAGCAATTATACATTGCTCTTATTTAAAAATAAAAGGCTGAGGCCTGGCAGTGGTGGTGCACACACCTTTAATCCCAGCACTCAGGAGGCAGAGGCAAGTGGATCTCTGTGAGTTCCAGGCCAGCCTGGTCTACAGAGTTTCAGGACTGGCAAGGCTATAAAAAACAAACTAACAAACAAAAAATCCTGCCTCAAAAAATAAAATGTTGAACATGATAATAGACACCTTCAATCCCAGCACTTGGGAAACAGAAGCAGGCAGATCTATGAGAGTTCAAAGTCAGTTGGTGTTGCAGAATATCTGTTTACACTGTGTGAAGCTCTGTCACTGTGACTGGGATAACAAGGAGCAGAATGGCCAGTAGCCAGGCAGGAGAGCACAGATGGGACTTCCGAGCAGAGAGATAGGAACTCGGGTTGAGACACTGAAGAAGTCAGACATACGGTACAGAGGAGAGATGGCTGAGCCACAGGGCAAAATGTAGATTAATAAAAACAGGTTAATTTAAGTTAAAAGAGCTAACTGGGGAAAAGCAAAAGCTAAAGTCAAGCTTTCATAATTAATAATAAGTCCCTATGTTGTTATTTGTGAGCTGGTGGTCCAAAGGAAAGTCTGACCACAAATTGGGTCTATATTGTGAAATCCAGGCTAGCCAGGGCTACATAGTGAGAATTCTAAATAAATAATAAATAAATAAAGAAGGTTGGTGGCATGACTCAGTGGATAAGGGTGCTTGTTACCAAGCCAGACAACTGTTGTTAGGCTCCCAGAATTTAGATGGTAGAAAGACAGACCTGATTCCTTCTGATCTCTATGTAAACATACACAAACACACATAAAAAAATGTTAAAATTTTTTTTTGAAGAATAAGTTGTACTGCCCTCCACACATGGCATGCATGCCTATAAACAGATGTACACACGTAATAAAAGATTGAATAAATCAATGAATAAATAAGTAAATGTACATATAAACCTGTACTTGGGAGACTGAGGCAAGAGGGTTGTAACAAGTTTGAAACCAGCCTGGGCAACACAGAGAATTCCATAAAACCAAATAAATGATATAAACTGAGACAGAAGTGATGAGGCACATCTATAATCCAAAGCTCAGGAGGTTGAGGCATAAGAGCCTTGTATCTGAGCCAAGTCTAAGCTACATGGTGAGTTCCAGGCTATCCTAGGCTACAGAGTAAGACCCTATCTCAAAAGCAATCAAAGAACAGATAAAGAGGGTGGGGATACAGCTCAATCAGGAAAATATATGTTTGCACCATTGCGGATTCAATTGCTAGCATGTAGAACCAGGCATAATGGTGCATGCCTCTAATCCCTAAACTTGGAAAATGGAGGCACGAGGACCAGTTCAAGCCCATTCTCAGCTTGATAGAGATTGAGTTTGAGGTCAGCCTAGGCTGACATAAGAGCCTGTCTCTAAATACGTATGTACGTACATACGTACGTACGTACATACATACATACATACATACATACATACATACATACATACATACATACATACATGCAGTCCTGGTTGGGTTTTTTGTTGTTGTTTTATCAAGTTGACAGAAGCCCAAGTTAATGTTATCTGGGAAAAGGAACCGAAATCGAGCAAATGGCAAGTCTATGGGACATTTTCTTGATTAATGATGGATGCAGGGGAGCTCAGCCCGGAGAGTCAGGCCACCCTGAGCAAGTCATGAGGAGCAAGCAAGCCAGTAAGAAGTGTCCCTTCGTGTCTCCTGCTTCAGTCCCCCCGCCTTAAGTTCCAGTCCTGACTTCCTGTGGTAATGGAGAATTACCTGAGATAAATAGACCCTTTCCTCCCCAAGTATGCTTTTGATCATGGTGTTTTATCGCAGAATAGAAACCCTAACCAAGATACACACATAAGAACTTACCCAAATATAGACTCTCCTCCACGGCCAGTCCCTGTAGGATCTCCTGTTTGTATGATAAAATCCCTCTACAATACACAGAATTATTAGTTAGTCCATAGTTTGCTAGATGTTTCCAATAGCAAAGAGCATGATTAGTATCTACCAACTTACCTGTACATTGTGAATAAGGCAATAATTGTAATATTTTATTTTGCACAACTTCAGAAAATTCAAGCAAGCTGAAAGAAAGTAAAAAGTAAATTTATTACCGGAAAGCAAAAATTCAGTTTTAAACAAATTTGGGAAAGCAAATTAGTACAATTTAATCTCTACATTCACATTTTTATTAAAAGAAAAACAAGGTTCTGGTGAGATGGCTCAGTAGGTAAAGGTGCTTGCTGCCAAGCCTGAAAATCTAAGTTCAGTTCCCACAACTTCATGTCAGAAACAGAGAACCAACTCCCAAAAGCTGTCCTCTGACCCTGAAAGCATTCTGAGGAACATACTCGTTCACGTGCAAACAAATAAATCTTAAGAGGAAAAAAGTAAGTCCAAGGCCATAAGAAGGGGCACTAAGCCTTTTTAAAAGTCATCTTCTTCGAGGTGTAGTTACTGGTCTGTTTGTCATATTGCAGTGGGTGGTTCCACACCATGCACATGGGAAGTACCAGCTCGATGTGAAGACGGGAGGAAGACATGGGAGGGGATATGGAAGGAGTTATGGAGGAAATGGGGACTTACATGCTCATATTTCACTGTATAGTACGCATGGATGAAAGTCTCAAAATAAAGAAAATGAAAAGATACTATATTTTAAATACCATTTTATTTTCCTACTACCTTTTGGACATCAGAGCTAATGTTGGAAATATACAATTGTTTATTTATAGATTGGTTTTTCATGGAAAAGGTATAAATGATGCTATGACAAAAATAAATATAGCCGGATGTATGAAAATGAATGCAGATTATACAAATTAGAAAAACAAAAAAAAATCAAACACCTTTGGGACTTTTGTTCATTTTACAATTAGTAAAAAGTATTTCAAGCCAGGAGGTGGCGGTGCAGGCTTTTAATTACAGCACTCAAGAGGCAGAGGCAGTTGGAGGCCAGCCTGGTCTACAGAAGAGTTCCAGGACAGTCAAGGTTACATAGAGAAATACTGTCTCAAAATAAATAAATTTACAGACTGGGGGGTGTACCTCAGGTACAGTAATTATCAAGCAAATTGCACCTCTGGAATAGCAATCCAAAACAAACTCCTCCATAAATTACTTTTTGGTCATGGTGTCTTATCACAGCAACAGAGGCATAACCAACACAGCCTTCTAGATGCCTGGCACTGCCATCACAAACGTCATGAAAGTATGGTTCATGTCCATGAAGAACTCATAGCCTAATCACAGAGATACATGAAAGGATGGTCTCAAGGCAGACAGAAAGTAACATGCATGAGGCTCCTTGCCCTCAACAATTTTATATTTATGAGACTAGGGTCATAACCAGGTATGGTGGCACATGCCTGAGGAGAATCAGGAGAAAAACGAAATTAAGACCAGTACAGGATATACAGCCAGTCTCAAAAGCTGACAGGAAAGACAATACAATGAAAACAATGGCCACGATAGGTATTTCTCATACTATCTATGTCATTTAAATAGTCAATAATTGGTTCTGTTTTCCAAGACAGGATTTCTCTGTGCAGGCTTAGCTGTCCTGGAACTCACTCCATACACTGAAAAGAACTGAACTGGCAGAGGGGGGAGAGGAGGGAGGGAGAGAGAGAGATGCCAGTAGAGACCCCGCATGCAGGAGGGCCTGGGTTAGATTCTCAGACAAGGGCTACCACGCCTGGCTCAAGTTATACTTTTTTTCAGTCATCTTCTCTTATTGATAGATATACACTGAAGTAATTTAAGACTGAATAAATCCAGTGGAGGTAGAGGGTGAAACGAAATTAGCTATGTGTTGACAACCAGTAATGAAACTGGTCATGGGTACTTAACATTTCATTGACGATTATCTTTACTTGGTTTTTCTTTTCTTTCTTTTTTTCCCCCAAGCAAGATTCCTCTTGTGCAGCCCCGGCTGTCCAGGAACTTGCTTACTGGGCCACGCCCTCCCGGCCACACTCAGGGCCACGCCCCCTCCCTCCCAGCCACGCCCCTCCCTCCTGGCCACCCACGCCCCAGAAGACGGGACTCATCCCACCCGCTTTCACGCTGATAAGCAGTGTCACACCAAGCTGAGGGGACAAAAGCTCCTGGCACCGCCTGTGCGGGTCCTCTCACCCCCACACGACTAAAGTGCTTCAAGGGGCACCACGGCGGGAAGGAGTAGCAAGCACACGCAAGCGCACACACACACACACACACACACACACACTCACAAGTACTCACACGCACTCTTGCATACAGTCACATGCACACTCACACGCGCGCACACACTCTCACTCACGCACGCACACACATTCTCACACGTGCACAAAACACACACACACACACATTCACACACACACACTCTCACACTGACACACGCAGTCACACACATTCTCACACACAGACATGCACACACCCACACTCACGCACATTCTCACACACACTCACATTCTCACACACACTGACACGCGTACTCTCACACACACACTTTCACACTCACGCACACTCACAACTCACACATACATGTGACACACACTCACGCATACTCACACACTCACACGCACACTCACGCACCCTTTCACACACTGACACACGCATACTCTCACACACTGACACACGCACTCTCACACACATTCTGACACAGACGCACACACTGACACATGCACTCTCACACATGCACACACACTCTCACACACTGACACGCGCACACTCAGTCTCACACACACATACTCACACATTCTCACACACACACTGACACACGCATACTCTCACACACTGACACACGCACTCTCACACATGCACACACTCACACACACTCTCACACACTGACACACGCACACTCAGTCTCACACACTCACACACTCTCACACACTGACACACGCACTCTCACACACATTCTGACACAGACGCACACACTGACACATGCACTCTCACACATGCACACACTCACACACACTCTCACACACTGACACACGCACTCACACATATACATTCTGACTCACACTCTCACGCACGCGCACACTCACACGAACACTCACTCTCACACACTGACACTCACGCACTCTCACACACACATACACTCTGACTCACACACTCTCACACGCACTCTCTCAGACTCTCTCACGCACGCGCACACACTCTCTCATGCACGCGCACACACGCTCTCACTGACTCTCACGCGCGCGCACACACTCTCTCATGCACGCGCACACACTCTCTCACTGACTCTCACGCGCGCGCACACACTCTCTCATGCACGCGCACACACTCTCACTGACTCTCACGCGCGCGCACACACTCTCTCATGCACGCGCACACACTCTCTCACTGACTCTCACGCGCGCGCGCTCCTCTGGCCTCGGCCACTTCGAAGCGCTCGAGCCGGCACCGCGCGGCGGCCCTGGGCAGCGGGTTCGCGGCCCCGCCGGGGCGCGCAGGGCGCGGGGCTCACCGCGCGGCCGCTCTTCGGTGTACAAGTCGATGACCACGTCGCCCAGCGTGGTCTCCAGCAGCACCGCCATGGCGCCCTCCTCCTCCTCGGGCGCAGGCCCCGGCGCTGACAGGCGCCTGACGTCACTGGCTTGCGACGCGCTGCGTCATCCGCCGGCGCCGGCGCTCGGTTTGGTAGCGCAACTTCCGGCGGCCGCTGAGCGCGGCCTCGGGGTCGCCTGCTGCGCTCCCCGTGGCCTTCAGGAAGGTTCTGCGTCGCCCTCAGTGGCCTCCGTGGGAAACGCCAGGCCGCGGCGATCTTCTGCTGCCCAGAAAAGTGACTGACAAGCTTTGGTTTGTTTTTTAACCTACTGTTGAACGGGTAGCTCAGGACTGTACATGTCTTTGCAGCACAGGAAGGTATTATTGGAAAGTTTCTGCACCCCGATGCAGCAATCCAAAACAGACCAAAGCAAACCAAGTTAGAAAAGAAAAAGCTCACGTTTAATGGATACATCACTCCCGGAGACCGGAAAACCGCAATTTAAATGTCCTGTGGGAGTGGCTTTGGACTTCTCTGGGGCAAGCCTGTCTGAGACCCAGCAGGGTTTGCAGGGACAAAGGGGAGGGGTTTGGGTGGAACTTCCACCATGACATCCCAGACTGTGTGTGTGGACGACGACAGTTCACATCAGGCCTCTTCACGTTGCCAAGGGCAATGTGGGGGGCGGGAGTTGTGGGATCACACTCAGCGGGTGGTGTGAGTAAAGAGGCATTCCTTCCTTAGTTGCCGTCCTGTAGACCTCAGGCACCTGTTCCTTGAGAAGGCAGGTTGCAATGGTGACCCAGGTCCCAAGAGCTGATGCAGGTGCAAGCATTATCTGGAGGACCCTCTGTGGGCTCGACTTGGCCCGGGCAGGAGTGAACCTGTATGAAATGAGTGAAAATGGGTAGGGGTAAAAAGGACTCTGGAGGCTGGCAGTTTTCACCAGATCAGATTTCTTGATACGAAAGCAGAACTTCTCCCAGGAACTTGCAGGTATCTGTGAGACAGCTGGAACAGATTTACATCTTGGTGTCAGAGCAAAAGGGTATGGCTTTAGGTTAAAAAGCATGAACATTTTCAGAAGGCAATCAGGAAATTAAAAACTAAACCTCTGAAGTTACAACTGAGACCTGTTAATCCCTGACCACGAAACCTGGGAAAGAGGCACATCTGCCTGCACTTGTAGCAGCTTAACTAATGAACTAATGAGGTACAGGTGCCCTAGTCATCAAGCGCCATCAGATAGATCTAAGAGGGATAAGTGGATGAGCTGAAATGAGACAGCTTCTTCAGCTAAAGCAGTCGAAGGTTTTTCTGAAATGGGAAGGAGGGGGGCTTGGGTGGAACCTCTACCATGGCATCCCAGACTCTTTGAGTATATGGATGCCAGGGGCTGGGGTGAAGCTTCTACCATAACAATTTTGTGCAGCAAATGAGAATGCAATAGGCATCAGCCTTTTGAATATATAATTATTTTAAAGTTTTTACTAGTTACTTATGAGGAGGGCACCTGTTGGAGAACATGAGTGTGGTGGTCAGAGGATCTCCGCCTTCTACCGTCTGTGTCCTAGAAATGGCTGTCAGGTCATCACGGCCATCTGTCTGACTTTCCTATTGTTAACATTCTGGTAACACACTTCCATAAGTTTTCTACACTCATCTACCCAAACATATTTTTTGCTCTTGTGTAGTTTTTAATGTGTGAAAGTCAGAGACATGATATGACAAATCACAGACATATCCAAGAAGATAGGGAGAAAGAACTTTCTACGGGTAAACTTTTTTTAAAATTGTTTTTGAAACAATTTCCAGACTTGGAAGTATTCACCAAACGTGTGTTTTATTGTATTACAAGGAAAATAGGGAATAGAAGTTAGTAAAGAAAAATAAATTCATTTGCAGCTTGGTCCCATTTGGAAGGGTCTAATCCAAAACCCTGAACCTGTGACCTCCTTATAATTTAGAAAGGCATGGGAGAAGGGCTATAACTCATGCACACATGTAGATTTAACACATGCAGGTTAATCAGTGACTGGATTACTTATGTCCCACTTATTAATGAAGCCAGATTGAAGCTATGAGTTACAGGCATCGGAGAACTCCATCACAAAGACGATATAATCATATATATTTGATATTATATGTAATAATTCAACATAATTATAGCATAAGAGTTCCCAAATCTAAGGAAGGAAAGAGCTTATGGAACACCAACTAGGAACAAAAAGGAAATTACCATAGCCTTATGGTTAAAACACTGAATGTACAAAACAAAGGTGTATCAAGAGATCATGAGAAAAACAAAAACAAAAAACACACCAGGATACATACAAAAGCAAGCTCATTAGAATACTAGCTTAGTTTTCAACAGGAACATTGAAAATTCAAAAGATTGTCTATGAAAAACCGAAAGTATTGTAGTTGAATGGCCTCACAGATCAAATGATAGAACATTCCATCTGCACCCTTCAGGATACACTTCTCAGCAGCCTATAGAACTTTCTCTAAAATAGATCTTATATTAGGACACAAAGCAAGTCTGAACGAGTACAGAAAAATTGAAATAACTTTGTATTCTACTTGACTAGTTGAATACAAGCTAGAAAGCAACAAACTACAGGAAATTTACAAAGTAGAAATTAAAACTATCAAAACTATATGACGAGCTGCTGAAAAAGAAATTGAGGATAGAACATGCCAAAAGCTATATATACAACAGATGGTAGCCTTAAGAGGGACATCCGTATCCCTCCTCCAAGGCCCAGGGACACCGGGGAAGAAGGGAGCAGCGTAGAATGCTGTCTTCAGGCATGACATGGCTGTAACATGGCCGAACTCGAAGTAGCTGTGATTATTTGCTCAAGTTTGGGCCCATAAACACTGTCATAAAAGGGAAGGGTTCACAGGGCTCCTCTTCTCCCTGGGGATTTATATAGTTAATGATTAGAGAGACATTTTCTTCAATGGTGTAACCACTGGTAATGTGTCCACACCCTTGAAAACAAACCCATGTCCATGTAAACCACTCTAATAAAACCCACTGGGCAGGAAAATACTAAGACATTCCTTTTTAAAGGCGTATTATTCTGTGTCTGTCTGGGTCAGTGCGTGGCACACTTGTGCATGTCAGTGGACGGTTTTGCAAAGACATTTTGTTGCTTCAACCTTTACACGGATTCTGGGTATCAAGCTTTAATCACCAGGCATGGACAGCAAGTACTTTTGCCAGCTGAGCTATCTTGCTGGCCCTACAATATTTCTGTTAGTCACTTATTTATATGAGTATAGCATGTTATTACTGAATCTAATAAAATTCATTTCTAGCCAGGCATGGTAGCGCACACCTTTAATCTTAGCACTTGAGAGGCTAGCCAGCGTGGTTTACATAGAGAGTTCCAGGCCACCTACAGCTATATAGTAAGACTCTCAAAAAAAAAAAAAAAAAAAATATCAAAAAAACCCTTTTCATTTCTAAGCACATGAACAATAAGGTTACAGTAAAAACAGCTCAATTTCTCAGAAAGACGAAGTAAAATTTATAGATAACTTTGAAAATTGTCTTAGATGTGGGTTACTGTTGCTATGCAAAGCAAGTTGGAGAGGAAAGGCTAAGGCTTTACTTGACTTGATGCTTCTGAATCTCTAGTTGGTTACTGAAGGGAGTTAGAATAGGAACTCAGACAGGGCAGGCACCTGGAAGCAGGAGCTGATGCAGAGGCCATGGAGAGGGGTGCTGCTTACTGCCTTGCTCCCCATGGCTTCCGCAGCCTGCTTTCTTATAGACCCCAGGACCACCATCCCAGGGATGGCACCACTTAACTATGGGGCTGGGCCCTCCCCAATCAGTCACTAAGAAAACTTCCTACAGATTTGCCTACCGCCTGTAAGCATTTTGACAGCTCTGATGGGATGGATTCTGACAGTCGGGAGCCAAAGAATATTGAGTGTTACGGCTCAGATGGAAAGGTATTCTGGCACTAGGGAGCGAAGGTCACAGTAAGCATAGTAGCTTACTACCCTGCTTCAGGGAGAGGCTTCCCCAGTGTATCAGCTCTGCTCTGGCAGGAGGTATTTTTCCTGGTGAAGTTGTTACAGCAGTCTCCCTGAGAGTGCAGTGTAACAACTTTGCTTTGCCAAGGGAAGGTTTCCCTAGTAAAGTGTTAACAGCCCTGTTCCATCCGCTCTGGTCAAGGTCATCTCTGCATCTCTGCTCTGGGGAAAGGTCTTACCCAAACCTTATTCAAGAGATTTATTGGCAGGGAAGAATTCAGGAGAATGTCTGCCCTCTGCCAGGGTGGCAGAGGAGGGCAGCCCGAACAGCCATGAGCTGAACAGACACGGGGTTAATATAGGACTTCTTGGAGGGTGGCATTTTCCCAGAGAGATTTCCAGGGTGGAGACTGGTTAGATTTCAGTCCTTGAGTTCAGACTGGCTAGGTCTCATACTCAGGGATTGGTTGGTTTTCTGCACAGGTTTAGGGCGGGGAGTTGGCTCTGGCTTCAGGGCCAAAGTGTGTTTCTTTGGCTCTGTTCAGGGTGTGTTTCTTTAGTTGGCCCTTTTCCCTTACAGGAAGTTTGAAAATAAGTAGTCGGCTAACTCTGTAAAACACCGTGTAAAGTATGTTGTACCAAAAGCCCCATGACTCACAACATTTGCAATCAGACACTGAGCAAGTCCCGGATTTCCCTTAAGTGTCAAGCTTGCTTTACATCACAGAAAATGATAAATTCAGATTTTGATTGTGAAAATGATGAAAACAACCCTGAAATCAGTTGCTTAAGAAGCAGATGTATCAGAGACTGCAAAGATACTGCTCAGTAGTTAAGAACATTGGCTGCTCTTTCAAAGGTCCTGAGTTCAATTCTCAGCAACCATATGGTGGTTTGCAACCATCTGTAATGAGATCTGGTGACTTCTTCTGGCCTGCAGGCATACATGCAGGCAGAACACTGTATAGATAATAAATAAGTCTAAAAAAAAACTGATAAAAAGCAGATGTATCCACATTTGGGTTCAAAGGTTTTGGTTTGTTGTTGTTTTGTTTTTTGTTTGTTTTTGGTGTCCTCTTTCACAGCAAAGGTTTTATTTCAGAGAAAGACTAGATAAATTTCTTCTTATTCTACCTAATAGGCCATATCTACAAATACTTCTCAACCAATATGCAGTCCTGTATTATGAAAATTCCTTCCCGGGGGAGCTGTGAACATTCACCCTTACTTCTAAGGTCCACTGAAGTTCACCCTGGGGAATCATTGAGTTCATTGGGCTCACGCGTATGGCAGCAGTGTGGGTGGCCCCAAAGCAGCCATGGGAAAAGTCACCAAGCATGGCTGAGGGCTTCTTGATAGCCTCATAGTTGGAAACTACTCCTACTCTTCCCCAGCCTAAATATTCTATCTGGCCCCTCCCTCACATTCAGTGCCATTGGGGCAGGCTTGCTTTCCACCAAGCCTAATGACTGGAATTGGATCCCATAACCCACATGGTAGAAGCTGAAAACTAGCCCCATCATGATGTCCTCTCACCTCAACATGAATCCCTCCTCCACAATAAATAAAAGTAAAAATTTTAAATATGGGTTTGGAGAGGTGACTCAGCAGTTAAAACCACTTGCTGCTCTCACAGAGGACCCAGGTTCGATTCTCAGCACCTACATGGTGGTTGAGAACCCATTTGCATAAAGTTTTAAAATTAACAGATCAAGGAATAGAGCAGAATGTGGAGATCTGTGCAGCGGGCTTCAATCGGGAGCATTTTCTCTCATTACCAAAGGTATAGTGGAACATTTAAGGGGAGGGCCATATCCTCAACCCCAACCCAGGAGTCGTTTGGGGAACTGAATCTTTTCTCCAGCCCTAGTGTAAACTACTAATTAAATCAGATACTTGGGAACATAAAGAAGCCCCGGTACTTCATAAAACTACTTCAGAAACTGTCATCTGTAGCCGAAGGTGGCAACTGTTGAGTTAACATTTGGCTGTAATCTCAAAACTCAAGAGGCAGAGTCAGGAGGATTGTCACAAGTTGGATTCCAGTATGGTGTACATAGTGAGTTCCAGCCCAGCCAGGGCTGCATAGTGAGAATCTGGGAAAATGAATACCTCCTGCAGATGTCAAATGTTTTATTTTTCATTCATACGTTTATAAAATGCCACCTGTGTTTTCTTTTTGTAAATGTATGAACATATTGGTGATACTAGTGAAAAAGTCATGGGGCTGAGGAGGTTAGAGTGGTGCACTTGTGTAATCCCAGCACGGAGGAGGTGGAAGTAAGTAGTACCAGGACAGCCTAGGCTGCGGGAGACCCTTTGCGAAAAAGAAGACAAAACAGAAACACCTCTGCAGAGGTAATGGCGTCGAGAAGAATTGCACTTACTTTGTGGGAACGCCAGGCGCCCCAGGGCTGCCCCAAACTTGACTCTGCCTCACGAGCACAGACAACCTCAGCGGCTCAGCTAGCCTTGGGGATTTGGGAAGGAGTGCCCCGCCCCTCCCTCCCCGGCCCCGCCCCCCTCCCCGGCCCCACCCTCCCCCCGCGGCCCCGCCCCTCCCCGAGGCCCCGCCCCTGCCCCAGCGGCCCCGCCCCTCCCTCTGCTCCGTGGCCCCGCCCCTGCTCCCCGCGGCCCGGCCCGCCCCTGCTCCCCGCCCCCGTGGCCCCGCCCCTCCTTCCCCCGGCCCCGCCCCTTCCCCGCGGCCCGCCCCGCCCCTGCTCCCGCGGCCCCGCCCCTTCCCCAGCGGCCCCGCCCCCACCCCAGCGGCCCCGCCCTTCCCGGGCCGCCACGCCCTCACCTCCCGCCGCCCGGCGCCGGTGTTGTTCAAGATGGAGGGCGCCCTGCCGGCGCCGCTGCCCGTCCGGCTGCTGCTGTTGGTGGCGCTGCCAGCCGCGGGGTGGCTGAGCAGCAGCGCGCCCGGGCCGCCGTCCCCAGCTCGGCAGGTAGGGCAGGGCGGGCGGCACGGGGCCGGTCCGCCCGGACGGGAGGGGAGGCTGGCCGGGACGCCGGGGCGCGCGGGCGCCCAGCCCAGGGCCGCCGAACCGGAGTCGGGGTCGGCAGCGCCCCCCCGGAGTGTCCGCCGCGGGCCCTGCCCTGCCCGGCTCCGCCGCCC
Organism: Cricetiscus sungorus; assembly: GCA_030556225.1. Taxonomy (NCBI): domain Eukaryota; kingdom Metazoa; phylum Chordata; class Mammalia; order Rodentia; family Cricetidae; genus Cricetiscus; species Cricetiscus sungorus. Next base: position 13,049,364 of record JANBXA010000738.1, on the reverse strand, counting down.
AAAGCGCGCCGTGGCCGCCGACCTCGGGCGTCTGTAATGGCTGCTTCCTGGGCCGGAGCCCAGCTCCGGGCCCGGCGATGTTTGGCTCGCCCAGCCGGCAGCTCTCCTGGCCACCGAGCCGCGCCTGCCTGCCTGCCTGCCCGGCTGCGCCTTTCCCGGCCGCTCCGCTCGGGCTGGCGGGGAGGAAGGAAGAGGCGGAAGACCTGGCGGTTCCCGGCGGGGCTTTTTATTGGATGTTAGCGGAGGGGTCCTCCCTGCCTGCGCGTGGGTCACGGATGAGCTTCAGCATCACTGGGCAACCGGATCCAGTCGCCCTGTGTCACAAGCCTTGCAGGTGACAAACCTGCCTGACTCGGAGAACCAACCGTGGCTTTGCGGTATTCAGTCTCAGCCCATTTTTTTTACTCTTGTTGCCATGACACTTGCCTTTCTTAATCTGTATGCCCCGAAGAAGTTTGGAGATAATAAAATTCGGGTTTTCCCCAAAGGGCATGAAACTTACGCGATTGAACACCTTACTATTTTGGTGGCAACGCGCTAAGTACAGAAGCGACTGACATGATAAATGTCAGTTTTTATTTTTAAAGGCGTCGGTGTTCCCTGTGGTCACCAGGTTTCTACGAGTGGAAGCCTTGAGCCATCTCTCCAGGCCTTCGTTTCACTTTTAAAGTTTCAGAGTTATGCTCTAACTCCTCTGGGTACAGAAACATGCTACCCTGTCAGTTTGGACACATTCTGGGTATTGCAACTAAAACTCTTGGTCATGAAGTTGGACGTGAGCCGAAGTTGCTTCTGGGTGAAAACAGCAATGCTTATGCACAAGCCTCAAGAATAAATTCTGGGTGAATTTCAAGCTACGGAGATAGGGATGTATTTCCTCTCCTTACACTTCTGAAGATTCTTCATCGTCACTCATGAGCCTAGGAAGCATTCGATCCTACCCACACAGTCAGGAAAAACATCTTAAACCGCAAGGTTAAGCCACAGCACCGTGGGCTAGACCCCGATGACGTCACCATTTTCCCTCTGCCTTTCTTCGTCCTCATTCCACTTTCAGAAAGCAGGGGACACCCATATAGTGAAATACAAATAAAGGTTAAAATGTTTTTAGAGCTTTCAGAGGAAGAGCTGTGATCTGAATCTAATGTCAGATGCAAGTAAGAAATGGGATTTTCTTTTGGCAGCGAGAGCATGGAAGACCATCACAGTGTGTGTGTGTGTGTGTGTGTGTGTGTGTGTGTGTCAGACGTTGAGCCCGGGGCCTTGAACCTTCTTAGGCTCCACCACTGAGGTACACCTTGGGGAAAACAAAACACAGCTGTATCTTTCGTCTTTTATAAGCCATGACATTGCTAAGAAGACCATAAGATGCTAAGTGTGGTGTTTGTTAACTCTTGAAAAGTAGAAGCCGTAAAAAGTTTCTCAAAGAAGGCTTTTTCTGGGCTGGTAGAAGAATGATGGCCTCTGTTTAGCAGATCCTCCCATGACGGGCGGAGGCTCAGCACCAGGAGTGTGTAGCATGGTCAGAGTGCACCCGCTTCAGGAAACAAAGGGTAGCCGGTGCCCGGCTGGCTCCCCCTTTCTCTTTATGTTCTATCCAAAGTGGTCCATGCTCTGGTCCTGCCCACACATCAGGATGGATCTTAGACCTCTGGAGATGCCATTACAAACATACTCAGGTCTCCTTGGTGGTTCTAAATCCACTCAGCTTAACAGTGAGGATTAACTATCACATACCCAGTCTCAAAATAAATTTTCAAAAGGGCTGAGGGTGTGTGTGCTGTAGTGAGATGGCTCAGCAGGAAAAGGTACCTGCTGCCAAGCCCCCGCTCCCGGACATACTAGACCAATTAGCTACATCCCCAGTCATAATAGAATTAGCTACATCTCCAGTCCTAATAGGAAAGTGTTCCCTTAGCAGTAGCAGGTCCCTGTGGCCAGCAATGCTTTTCTACAAAAAATGCCATCAGTACGTTTAAGTATTTGGGTAGATGGCTGTTGACGTGACCCTGAGCAGCAGCAAAAGCATCTGCCCCAGACACACATGTGAAGTCATTCAAGAGTATCAAAAAGGATTAGTGTATGCACACATACACACTCACATACCCAAGAGGTGTGCCCGAGCAGGGTCAGAGTGGATTCTGTAAGAACCCACTGGCTATCCACGGGCAGTGGAACAGTAAGTGACCCTCTGAGTCTACACACATGAGTGTCTTTAATGAAGGAAGGGAGTGTCTAAACGCTGCTTCTATCATGCTCAGAAACAAATACTGCTAAGCGGTGCATTGTTTAAAGAGACACAGCTAGTAAAATAGAAAGAAAAGTTATAGAGACCGGAACGGGGATCTCTTCTGTGGGGTGGGGGTAGTGGGCATGAGTAACATTCTCCGCTTAAACTCCAGCTCTCAGGGATCCAATGCCTCGGATATCCGAGAGCACGTGCACTCATATGCGTGCACACACTCACGTGCACACACAGCAGCCCTAATTTAAAATCATAAAAATAAATTAACAATAACAGGCTGGAGAGATGGCTCAGAGCTTAAGAGCACTGCTGCTCTTCCAGAGGTCCTGAGTTCAAGTCCCAACCACCACATGGTGGCTCATAACCATCTGTAGTGAGCAGTGTGCAGGCAGAACACTATATGGATAATACATTAATAAATAAATCTTTAATAACAATAATAATAGTAACAGAAGACATGAAAAAAGGGTTGGTTATTCTCTGGGTAAGTGGTTCAGCAATAAAGACACCGCTGCAAAGCCTAACGACCGGAGTTTGATCCCCAGAACCCAAAGATGCAGGGAGAGAACGGACTCCCAAAGGTTCTCTGACCTCCACACATGCACCGTGGCAGATTGTGTACACATACAGTGATAGCAAATAAGATGTTTAAAGAGCTGGGTCATTTGCAATTTGTAAACGTGTACCTACCCAACCTATACGTTTGTTTTACAGGATGACATCAGAATCAATGTAACTACCCTGCGAGACAGCGGGGAGGTTTCCAAAGAACAGGTCTGTCTCTTTTTGACTATATTTTTTAGTGTAACATTTAGCCAGGAATTTTTACTGATTGTAATGGTCCATTTTGTGTTATTACCATGAAATGCCTGAAGCAGGCTACTTTATGAAGAAATAGCCATGTCAGCTATAACTGACCCGGTTACCCACTCTGCTGATGAGGCTGGGAGTAGCAGCTCATGCCTGTAATCATAGCTTTGGAGGCTGAGGCAGAAGGCTTACCTTAAGTTAAAAGTCAACCCAGACTTCTTACGTAGTGAGACTGTCTTAAGAAATCAAAATCCAAGGTCCGAGAAGATGCCCAGGGGTTGAAAGCGCTGGCTGCTCTTGCAGAAGGCCCAGCTTTGATTCCCAGCACCCACACGCACCTCACAACTGTCCGCAACTGACCTGGACCAGCTGGTCATTCTTTGGTGATAGGGTCGTAAGGGATGAGAAGGTAAAGAAGACAGAAAAGTTGGGGTCAGGAGGTCTTGCATAAGCTATGTCTTATTAAGAAGTTCAGTATTGGCTGGGCAGTGGTGGCTCACACCTTTTAACCCAGGATTTGGGAGGCAGAAGGAGGCGGATCACTGTGAGTTCAAGGCTAGCCTGGTGTACAAAAATGAGTTCTAGGACAACCAAGGCTGCACAAAGAAACACTGTCCCGGAGGGGAGGGGGTGATGGGTGGTACTGTATCTTGTATGTGGAGCTTTAGGAGAGAGATGGGACAGTGTCTGCAAATCTATGGGGAGAAGCTAACCAAGCCGAGCTGCACCGGGAACACAGGATGTTTCAAGGGTGTCAGAGTAAAGCTGGCACTGATAACTCTAGCCCCTAGGGTGGGAAGAGCGGGGTTCTTACATCGCAACCCATAGCTCTCCCAAGTCCCTGTCCCAGGACCATTACTGGCTCTGCTGAGCATACTTGCAGTGTAGAGGGGCATTGTGCCTTCTCCATACATCAGCGGAGCCTTCAACATGTGACTGCAGATCCAGAGGATCTAGTACCCTCTTTGCCTCTTGGGCACGACACGCGTAACGTGCACAGACATACATGCGGGCAAAGCATCTGTTACAAATAAAATAAAAAATTTTAAAAGGAAGCCAAACTAAAGAGAAGCCTCAAACAAAACCAAAAAGGCTTGCTTTTGTTCGTGTTTCACTTACAGAGGTGCAAGAGCATATTGCTGGCATCAGTTTGTCTCTGGTCTCCTGTCAGATGGTACCACAATGATAAGAGCTCACAGGAGAACCAAAGTCTACATTGCCAGATACCAAGTAGGACAGAGGCGGGAGTCCCACGGGTCCTGTGAAGACACTCCCCAGAGATTACACATCTGCCGCTAAGGTTTATATCTTAGAGGTCCCCACCGGCACGTCATACTGAGAGACTAAGCCTCCAGCACATGAGGGACAAAACGTATCTAAACTATGACACCTACCACACAAGGTTGGGCAATGTATTTTTGGCATGAAGAGTTTGTTGTCGTTTATGAACTGTTGGAATTAATGTATGTGCTGCTTTGTTTTAAGGTTGTTCTTAACATAACCTATGAGAATGGACAGGTATACGTAAATGACTTACCTGTAAATAGTGGTGTAACCCGAATAAGCTGTCAGACTTTGATAGGTGAGTACGAATAATTTTCCAACATTGCTCCATCTGTAATACTACTAAGTCAGTACAGGATTGCTAACGTTCCACCTTAAAGTGACAGGCTGTCTCTGTAATGGTAGAAATGATAGCTTCAACTAAGGCATTTCAACTGTTGATTGTTGCCACACTGTTCGCTTGTCCCGTCATGAGACTGGCATATGGTTCCCCATAGGTTACAGTGTAAGAGTGGGCATAGATGTGGGCTAGCAGGAGCCCAAACCCTGGACACGTTCGCATCTTATGCAGAAAATGGACAGATACTAATTGTGTGTATGGTCCTACTTTATTTCCTTTACGGATCACGTGCTTTCCTAAGATGCGTTTTATTTTTATGCGTATGGTGTTGTGTCTGCATGTGCGTCTGTGCAGCACTCGTGTGCCTGCTGTCCCAGGAGGCCAGAAGAGGGGGTTGGACCCTGGAGGTGGAACAGGGGGCGGTTGTGAGCTGCAGGGTGGGCTCCGTCCAGGCACTGTCTCTTCGGGCCCTGTTTTTCTTTTTAAACTTTAAGGTTATTTGAAGAGTCGGATAATAGTACCATTTTATTTGAATAAAGTAAAGAGCACGGGAGATGTCACTCGTGTTTTGTGGCTTGTGAGAAGCAGTCACTGGGCCCAGCTGGCTCTGAGGTAGGGAGTTAAGCAAGGGTGTTCATACCTGCCAGCAACCATAGTTGCGGGCATCGTTTGAAAGCTGACTACTGTGGTGAGAGGGTCACTGTGGGGCTTTTGTTGGTCTGAGTTTATCCGACAGTCAGGGTGTGAGATCCACGCACTAGAGTTACCCTCTGATGTATGTAACACTGTTGACTCTCATGTGCCCTAGGCGTAGGCTTAGACCTGCTGACCCGGCTGGGATAGTAGTGAGTAAACGGTTAACACACTGGTTTGTTAAAGCAGGTGCTATGGAATCGCACTTGTATTTCCATAGTCCCGGCTACTGGGGCGGCTAAGGTGGGAGACTCACCGAGTCCTTGGGTTTGAAGCAGATGCTTGCCGCCCGCTCCAGCCCCAACCATCTTTAGGGTTCTGGAGCTATGGCTCCGTGTCAGGACGTTTGTGGAACGGACGACTGGACAGCCCACAGCAAACATAATAAAGCACTTAGTAAAATGGGTTTTTTAAGTCACGGATGGTGAGTAAGGAGCACGAGGGAGTTAAGCATGGTAACTGCTCGGAGCCCATGGCAAAGAACCTCCTGAAGGGGGTTTCTCAGAGAACCCAGGCTGACTGCGCTGGACCGGAGCCGGCATCAGTTACACCTCAGTGGCGGATTCTGGCTGGGGCCTGACGAGGAGAGTAGGTTGTAACTGACCACAGTAGTTAAACGGCTAATGAACTGGGGGTCAGCTGATCTGGGTCAAAGGCATTGCCCTTTGAAGGCTCACAGTGAGTTTGTCACTGGATTGGCATTTAGAATGTGTGTCTGTGCTTCCTTGACAAATTAGCCCTTATATTTGGGAGGCAGCAACTAAATGCTCATCTTGCAACAGATTGATTTGTGTGTGTCACTGTAGAAAATGTTGTAAGGTTTATTGTATGTGTGTGTACAGGTGTCCACAGAGGCAAGACCCTCTCATTTAACCCCCCTCTCACCGTCTTAGAGCCATATTAAGCCACCCACTGTGAGTGCTGGGTTCTGAGCTCAGACCCTCCAGTGAGTAATGAACCCCCTTAATGGCCGCACCATCGACGTAGCCCCTTAACACACCTTGTCAGACGGTTTGTTGTGGGCTCTGGCTGGCCTTGTCCTGCTTCAGCTGCCCAAGTGCTAGGATTTTAGGCATGCACCCCGTCACCATGACAGAGGGATTATAAGACCCCTCTTGTCCTCTTCCTACCCCTGTCCTCTCTGTGAAAAGTCACCTCTGGTGCAAACGATGGAGAACATTAGAAAACAAAAACAAAATAGAGGGCAAGTCAAAAGTAAAGCCACACAGCGTGTATGTGGCTTCTTCTCTCACTGACTGCACCCTGGGTGAACACAGGATGGTTTACTCCGTGAGCGATCGTGGGGCGAGCGTGGGGCTGAGCCCCTGAGGCGTGCTTTCTGTCTGTGCCGACAGGAAATCAAATCAGAGGCTCTGCCACCGTAGCCTGTGTGGCACACAGATGCAGGCCAGCAAGCGCTTCCTTTCTGATGCGTGGGTGCCACTGGGAGGCCTCGCCAGCTGTCTCTGCTTTTAGAAGCCTGACACTGTTAAGGTCAAGCATGAATGATGCCGGTTAAATGTGTTTGCTGCTGTCGTGTTCTGTGTAAATGTCATAGAAACTGCCAGCTACAGTAACAGTTTTGATGGTAATATTTGTTCAAAATCTCACTCCTTTCTTCTTCTTTTTTTAATAGTGAAGACCAAAAATCTGGGAAATTTGGAGGAGAAAGAATATTTTGGGATTGTCACTCTAAGGATCTTAGTTCATAAGTGGCCCATGACATCTGGTTCCAGTTCACGGCTAATTGTTATTCAAGAAGAGGTGGTAGAGGTTGATGGAAGACAAGTGAGATGATGTGCTTGTTAATTGGGGGTAAATTTGTGCTGTGTTGAGTGGTTTTGTCTCTGACTCGAAGGAGGTTACTCTTCCGTTGCCGTGAGGAGACACCATATGGTGACAAGGGCAACTTTTACAAGAAAACATTGAGTGGGGCTTGCTTACCGTTTCACAGGGTTAGTCCATCATCGTCATGGTGGGGACTGTGGCAGGAGGCAGACAGGCATGGTACTAGAGATGTACTTGAGAGCTACATCCTAATCTGCAGGCAGAGGCAGGGAGAGAGGGAGAGAAAAGGGGAAGCAGGGAGAGAGGGAGGGGGGGGGAAGGAGGGAGGCAGGGAGGGAGGGAGGGGGAAAGACTGGGTCTCAGAGCTCAGAGCTCACTCCTCCTCCAACAAGGCCACGCCTCCCAAACAGTTCCACTAACTGGGAACCCATCATTCAAATGAAGGCGCCTGTAGGGCATCCTCATTGAAGGCACTTCAGAACCCTAGAATTGTCTGGATTTAATCATGCAGCATTTTTGTTATTTTTGCGTTTTACTTTGTAAAAACCTCGCACTCATACCTTTATATCATTCAAAATGTGATAAACATGGCCAAACAGAAAGTGAGGGTCTCGGTTGTGATCTTGGTTCTGTTGCTGTGTCCTCAGCTGTGTGAGAGCCTCGCTGGTGTAAATGCCTCGAGTGGGGGAGGGAGTAAGGAGCCATTGGCTGAATGAGGAAAGTTCACTGTGAAACCCTAAGGCGTTATTTAAAGTAAAAGGTACTTATTTTTTCTTCCGTAGGCTCAACAAAAGGATGTGATTGAAATTGACATTTTAGTTAAGAACCAGAGAGTACTCAGACATTCAAAATTTTCCCTTCCTTTGGAAGAAAGCATGCTTTATTCTCTTTCCCAAAACAGTGACATTTTATATACCCTTCCCAACTTTCCTAAAAAAGGTAACTTAAAAGACCATTATTTAAAATACTAATGAAATTGTTTTGCCTTATATGCTTTTTTTTGTTTGTTTTCTCAAAACAGTGTTTCTCTGTGTAGCCCTGGCTGTCCTGGAACTCACTCTGTAGACCAGACTGGCCTCAAACTCAGAGATCCTCCTGTCTCTGCCTCCCAAGTGCTGGCTAATATTAAAGGCATGAGCTACTGCCAAGCTTGCCTTCTATAATTAAAATAAAAAGATTTGTGTGTGTATGTATGTGTGTGTGTGTATGTGTGTGTGTGTGTGTCTGTGTGTGTGTATATGTGTATGTGTGAGTGTATGTGTGTGTGTGTGTGTGTGTATGTGTGTATATGTGTGTGTGTGTGTGTGTGTGTATACACTTCTAGAGGCCATGAAAAAGTCAGATCCCTGGAGCTAGAGTAACAAGGTGGATGCTGGGAACTGAACTCCTGAACTCTTGTCTTTCGGAAGAGCAGCTGGCACTCCTGACCAGGCCAGCCCTCTAATCCCCTATATGCTCTTAAGACTGGGTTTCTCTGTGTAGCTCTGGCTGTCCTGGAACTTAATCTGTAGACCACTACACCTGGTAGAACTTTTACATTTTATTGTCCGTCCGTCCGTCCATCATCCCTCCTTCCCCCTCTCTCTCCCTTTCTTTCTTCCTGTCTGTCTTCCCTTCCGCAGGGTTTCACCCTGTAGCCCAGCCTGGTCTGTAATGGGATAGGTAGACCAGGGTGGCCTTGGATTTGCGTTACTCCTGCTCCACAGGAGTGTGCCGTGCCCGTAGACTGAGAATGTAGACTGTGTGTGTGGCAAAACCATATCTTCCGTAGCCCCCTGAGTGTTTCTTCTGATGGTAAATACGTAAATAAAATTTTTGTTCTCTCGTGGTGAAACACGCTAGGATAGTAATCGCAAATGTCCTTGGTGTGCTATATTAGAACTTACAGAGGGTGCCAGCTTGCTGCTAGCGTTTGCTAAGTTTGTTCTCCCCTCTTCAGTAGGAAGCGCTACTTCATTGCAGACCACCAGCCATTACCTCGTCGGGAGTGTAGAAACCACGGTGGAGGGAAATGCTTTACCTGGAAAACTGCCTGAGACTCCTCTCAGAGCAGAGCCCCCATCTTCATACAAGGTAAATCTAATACTTGGTGTTTCCTCTTCCAGGCATTGGGAAACAGTCCTGGGTGTTTTTCAACTCACTCTGTAACTCTATAAACCAGACTGACCTTGAACTCACAGAGATCCCCCTGCCTCTGCCTCCCGAGTGCTGGGAACAAAGGCACGGGCCACTACCGCCCGACCTTGGTATTATCTTTATGTGGTATTACCATAGCAGTTATGTTTATGGTAAAGAACATAAATGTATCCTTAAAACGAGGTAGAAACCATAAAGATTAAAATCGTGGATCGTTTTTAGTGATTGTGTTTCTTTCTTTTTTTGTTTTTATTTTTGCTTTTTTTTTTTCAGTTTGTAGCCTAGGCTGACCTCCAGCTCATAATGATTTCCCTGTCTCCGTCTCCTGAGTGCTGGCTCTATTTAAGTCACCACCCCTGGTCCTCTCTGGGGTTTTGTTGTTGTCGTCTAACATTCATCCTCTCTGTGTGTGGCTATGCATGCATGTGCCAGAGGACAACTCTCGGGAGTTGACTCCCTCACTGAGTTGGCCCCAGGAACCATACTCAAGTTATGAGGCTTGGCCACAGTTACTCACTGAGCTACCCTGCCGGACATTAATTTAATCTTAATGTGGTATTCAAGGTGGTGGTGTTATCTTCTGTAAACTGCATTTAGTGATAGAGGCAGATCATGATTATCAAGGCCCTGGGTGTCATTTGGTTGGGAATCTTCAGTCCCATAGTCCCTTCTTAAATCTCCTTTCAACTCTCACCGCGTGTACACGCAGGCGGTGTGCACCCTCAGGGTCCTGCACAGTGACGGGGTGTGCATTGAAACTGATCTGCCTGTTTCTAGTTCTGTAACCTCGGGTCAGTTCCTAACTAACCTCTAGCCTCCGTCTTCGGTTAACCTGTGCTCAGGCTGTCAGGTACTGCAGAGTATCCCATCAAGGCGTGAGGGGTGGCTATTCCAGTGAAACACAACACAGGGGTCTACTGAGAACATTTATGTTACATCCGCCTTCAGATACAGTTCTGGAAGTAGCCTAATGTGTCTGCTCTCGAATAGGTAAGCTCTGTGCAGTAATTCTCACTGAAGGTCAGATGGTTGATTTGAGGTTGCTGCAGTCTCGATTACTCGGGCAGTTTGCACTGTGGTATCTCCAGCCCGTCAGCCTCAGAGGAGACTGTGTCTTCACAGCCCACATCATCAGTGCCCATATTTGGTTCCCTCCTTGCTCTTAAAACATGAGGCTTTTCCAGAGCAGTGAACCTTCCCCGTTCTAAAAGTTGTGGAGTTTGTTTCTCCCTCTCTTCTGGACAGTTCTCACTAGTCTGTCAGCATTAATATTCCCTGTATCTGTGGTTACACAGCAGGGTAAACAATTTTTGCACCTGTGTCTTCGAAACATAATTTTTAAGATTGTAAAAACATTATCTAGGTAAATTTTAAAATAAAATTTTGTTGCCATGTTGTAAATGTCCCGCAGTCACTCCATCCCATTCCTGTGAAAGCAGGGGAAAGCATGCACTTTTGAGCTGTTAACCCCAAACCAGGCTCCTTTCTTTCTTTAATTTTTATTTTATCTTTTGAGTTAGCTTTGACACACATAACACTACTATCATCAAGACACAAGTTGTTTCTGTCACCCAAACCCAAAAACATTAAGAAATTTTGCCAGGCATGGTGGCGCACGCCTTTAATCCCAGCACTCGGGAGGCAGAGGCAGGTGGATCTCTAGGAGTTTGAGGCCGGCCTGGTCTACATAGCGAGTCCCAGGCAGCCAGGGCTACAGAGAAAGACCCCCATCAAAAGAAGACAGACATTTTAAGTTTTAGTTGCTGAGCTGGCCTTTCTGATGAAAACCCTCTCCCCAGGTAATGTGCCAGTGGCTGGAGAAGCTCCGGAGAGCTCTGTGTCGCTTCTGGGGCACTGTGTTCCCCGTGTTCTTCATGTTCCTCAGCGTCATGGTGGTTGGAGTTTTGGGTGCAGCAGGAGTCCTATTCGTGTTAAAGGTGCTTTTCCCAGTTTATGAGAACAAGTAAGTGCTTCGTGTTTTTGAGACGTTTTTAATCTTAACTGTTCAAAAGTAAGTTATAGTAGTGGTGCACACCTTTAATCCCAGCACTCAGGAGACAAAGACAGGAAGATCTCTGCGAGTTCAAGACCAGCCTGGTCTGCAAAGTGAGTTTCGGGACAGCCAGGGCTACACAGAGAAACACTGACTTGGGGGGACAAAGTTATATTCACTATATTTTATATATTTGAAAGTATAAAATTAGGATAAACAATGGGAGGGGGAAGCCCATTTTCCAACTGTAATGGAATTAAAATACATGTATGTGTTACCTGAGATTACAATAGTTTGGGAGAGTCAACCATGATGAGAATTGTTGCTAAGTCTCCATGGAGCAGGAAGCGAATGGGAACCCAGGGACACTGCATGAGGCATCAGTAAAACCATTGTCCCTTTCTCACCTCCACAGCGTCAGCCAATGTCAGGAGCCCAGCAGGCTCTTCTCCGCAGCAACATGCAGGGCAGAGACAGACACACCAAATGCCCTCTGCTACCTGTATGGGGCAGGGTCACATGTAGCCCAGGCTGTCCCCGAACTTGGCCAGGTAGCTGAGGATGGCTTTGGACTCCTGACCCTCCCACCTCCACCTCCCAAGTGCCGGGATCACAGATGTGTGCCAGCAAGCCTGAGTGGCCTTGGTACTTTGTGGCCACTGGCAAACAGGTTCTTTCATCCGACCCTACTCTAAATTACACCTGGCCCTGAGCTCTCTCGTTACAGCTCATGTTGCTGAGCAGCCAGGACAGGGTTACGTGGCCACAGCATTCTGAGGGCAAGAGGCAGAGAGCCTGTAGAGACGCAGCCACTGCCCAGTATTAGCAGCACAGCCCATTAGCCATTAAGACACTGACTGCGCTGCCAAACTACAGTGCTGGCTCTAGGCACAACGCACCTGTGAATGGCAGGTCCAATAGGTCTTGTTGAGCGGGAACAGGTCTGTAGAATTAGTTACCTGTTAATCCTAATGGCCTGACTGCTTAGTGATGGGTGCAGCCATACTCCAGCCTTAAGTACCTGCTCGTTTTGTAGCGTGTTTCTAGATGGGTCTCCATACGTAGACCAGGCTGGCTCTGAATTCATGAATGGCTCCAGCATGTGCCTCATGAGCATGGGTCTGGTATGCCTGGTAACTTCACTGGCCTGGTTTCTCTAAAAGTTTGTAAGCCCCTTTGCTTCTGATTTGCCAAGTTAGGAGACTTTGCCATTTCCCTGTGCTCAACAGCTGGCAGTGACCGAGTTGTAAGAGCAAGGCAGAGAGAGTCCTGAGCATCAGCACTGGCACTCAAAGTGAATGAAAGCTGCATCATATAATAAAGGGGCGTGTGCACCTTGAAAACTGCTGCTGTACCATACAGACTGATGTAACATAGAGCAGCACAGTCTGAGCACCACGTTACAGTCGGCTGGGTTGCTGTTTCAGTGGGAGGAACTTAGAAATGGTAGCTTGGGATCTTGGGTTTAATAGTCACGCAGATTCTAGTGCCAGAAAGAGACATCGACTAGAAAGCTGCCCAGGCTTTCCTTTCATAACTGACACCAGTCTAGAGTAACGAACTCTTGCCCTGCAGACAGCGCTTTCCTTCCTGTAGGATCAGGCAAGGATCTCTGTTCCCTTCTAGTTGCTCAGTGTGTTTGGTTAAAGAGAACTCGGGGCCAAGAGTTTGTACAACCTTCATAACCCGTGAGAGGGAAGGTGGACCGTCATCCTGAAGCGGTGGTGTTGCACATCAACCTCCTGGAGGTGTGTGACACTGGCAATAATGACTTACCTTGTATTTCAGAGGAATTCTGCAGGTGGATAAAATGAATGCCATGCCTGTGGTACCTATCATCTTATATCCAGATGGTCCTGACAAAACAGAAGAAACACTTACAGACAAAACGTGTATTTAAGACACCATCTCCAATCGTGGACTCTGAATTAGTCTATTGTCTGCAGACTTGCCATTTGAATACCGTTTTATTTAAATCATTAATCAGTTTGTATGTAGACATTGCCAAATTCCTAAGACTGTCTGAAAATTGACCTTTACTGTGCCGAGTTAGAGTTCACCTCGTCCCACACATGGGCTGGCTGTTCAAGACATGAATTATTAAGGGCAAAGTGGAAAAGGAGATGTGACTTCAAAACAGCACCAAGTGCCAGTAGCTTCCAGGTGTCTTTGCTGCAGAAACTGTCTGTTGATTACTATTGTAAGCGTTTATAAGAAGCACTTTATGAAACTGTAATTTAAAAACGGAAGAATTTAACACTTTTTTTACTCAGTACAATGTGCCTTTATGTCACACACAGGACTCGGGGTGAAATCACTCAAGTGTATCATGTCTGTGCTTGTGCCAAAACTGCTTACCTTGACGGCAGCAGCATTTCAAGTAGCAGTGACATATCCTCGCTCTACAATAAACGTTTTTAAAAGAGTTGCTTTATTTTTAATTATGTGCACGGGAGGGGTGCTGTGTGCATGTGAGTGCACGTCGGTTGAGGCTGAAAGAAGTCACTGAGTCCCTGCCGCTGGAGTCACAGTGGTCGTGAGCTGCCTGGAAGGGCGGTCTGGAAGAGCAGGAAGCACTTTAACCAGCCATCTCTGCAACCCTCCTCTCCACATTAACAGGATACGAGTGTAGCTGCTTGGGTTAAGTTTGTCTAAGTGAGAACACTCACTATATAGCGGTGTCGTGTAGCTTTCATTCACACGACCGACTGAAGCTCAGCCTTTCAGAGAAGCCGTCGCTTCATGGAATTAAGCCTCAGCCTTCTGGCTGTAAGGAGAGTACTGTGTGTAGGCATGCTCCATCTTGTTTGTAGTGATCACTCAGATTGGCCTATTTGAACGATGCTAATGTAGTACACACAACTTACTCCATGAGGTTTTTATTTTTTCATTAAGAGTTCTGAAAGCCAGGTTTGGTAGAGCACATCTGTAAGTGACAAGAAGGAAGAACTCGACAAACCATTCAGTGGGACTCTGTCTCGGGTTTTTGGCTGTAAAACATGGCCCAAGCTTGGTGTTTTGCTTTTTTTTTTTCCCTACCGATAGTAGGACCTTGAACCCATGAATGCCAGGAAAGGACTATACTACTAACAGCTCCAAGCCTACTGGAGAGAGAGAGATAGAGAGAGATAGAGAGAGAGAGAGAGAGAGAGAGAGAGAGAGAGAGAGAGAGAGAGAGAGAGAGAGAGAGAGAGGGGAAGGAGGATGACAAGTGTGACAGTGAAGTTTAACCTTGTCTGGTTATTGGCATTTTTTGTAGGTAGTCCAGGCTGGTCTCAGACTTACCACGTACTTAAGCAGGACCTCCATCTAGCATTCTCCTATATGAGGGAATTACAGGCAGGTCACGCTCTGCTTGGTTGTTTGCAGAGTTGGAGACCAAACCTAAGGCTTCATGCATGCCACGCAAGAACCTAGCAATGAGCTATATCCCCTAGCCGTAACTGGATTGTTTTAATTGGTGTTGATGTGTGTGTGTGTGTGTGTGTGTGTGTGTGTGTGTGTGTGTGTGTGTGTGTGTGTGTTGTGAGCACGTGCGCATGTGTTTCTGAGTATGTGCACATCAATGCAAGTTCAAGGATGGCAGAGCCACTGTATCCCCTTGAAGCTTTTTCAAGAGCAGTATGCACTTAACCACTGAGGCACATCTCCAGCCCCAAGAGTCCTATCCCTACCCCAACAGAAAGGGAAGAGAAGCTACCATGCACCAGAGAAGGAAGACACACTAATCTGGCTATGCTTTAGTGAGCTGCAGTTTAAGAGTGTTTACTAGCTACCAGTCATTACCACAGAACAGCAAAGAGGGGGAGAGATGCTGTACTTAGCAAAAATCAAGCTAGTGCTAAATTAAAATAAGGTACAGCTTAAAAACAATGCCTTTATTCAGATCCAGGAAGAATTTAAAAATCACACCATTATGAAAGTTTAAAAAAATATAGCACTCAGTGCAATGAAATATTACATTTAATTATTTTTCAAAGACGTAAGGCAGATTTCTCAGTTTACATTGTAAGAAGTTAGCATGATCCAAACTCAACTATCCATTTCTCGTATCTTTCAATGTCTGCAGCTGACACTGACTTAGAAACCTTCTTTAAAGCCATTTCAAAATCCTCCATGGTGGTAGGCATATGCATTTCTTCTCTTGAAAGGTTTCGGATTTCTTCTGGAGTTAGACCCTCAATACGCCTTCTCATGGCCATCAAGGATGCATCCCTAGGTTTTAAGTTTTAAAAAGCCCGAAGTGTTACTTTAATTGGATTAAAAGAAAAAAAAAATGAAAAAAAAACCTGCCAAATTCTCTAAGATCTTATTTATATATATTACATATATATTATTAATACTGCATTGCACCTTTCATTGGAAAATAAGGCCTGTTTTGAGTTGTTTTTTAGCAGCTAAAGTTCCATAATAAGTATACTAATTAATTCAAGTAATAAATGCTGAATATATAGTCCAAGATACAATAAAGAAGCTTGCAATTTTATCTGCTTATGTGCTCAATAAAGAATGGGTATTCCCCATGGAGACAGAACTGAATGTTAGACAGAAAATGAAACATTTTCTACATATAAGGAAAATCAGGTCAGGCACACCTTCCCCTTCCCCTTCTATTACAGAGACTTCACATCAAGAATGTCTTTTATGAGCTGGGCAATGGTGGTATACACACGGGGAGACAGCCTGATCTACACAGTGAGTTCCAGGACAGCCAGGGCTACACTCTCAGAGAGTTTCATTGGCCTAGACTGCCAGAAACTGGCGGTGTGACTGAGGGGACCTTGTACTTACGATTCCCCTGCCTCCATGCCCTGATGCCACGATTATAGCCCTGCCCCACCACATCCCAGCGCCACGTGGTGCAAGGCCCAAATCCAGGGTTTCATGTAGTTTCTTCTCTGACCAAGTTCCTTATGGCAGTCACTATGTATGCACAGAGGCAGTAAACACAATCTCTGACCCACATGATCTGTGTAACGCGCTCACTTAGCAATGAGGAAGCTTAGCAGTCAAGCCCCTGAGACAGAGACAGGTCAGGGCCAAGCCTTGCTGAGCCAGCTGGACCAAGAGTCACATTTAGGACACGGTGACTGAAAACAAGGCTATAGTATTACACATCGGTCATTTCCTATCTAACACTACAGGGATGCAATGCTTCTTGAACTTCATTTTCAAATGGACTATGGACCGTCAAATGCAGACACCTTGACAACACCTGTTAACGCTAACTCTAACCATAAACTATAACTGTAACCATAAATATAGTGTGGGGTCTTTGTAGTCTTGGGATAAAATTCAGGGCTGGCACATGCTAGGCAAGCACTAAAAATGAGCTACATCTCCTGGCCAGTGCAGGTCATCTGCCTTAACATACACACTTACAGTTGAAGTTTATGCTTACAAAAAATGAGAGAAATACACACCTGCATACATTGGTAATGTCCGCACCCGAGTAGCCCTCCATGTTTTCTGCTATGCTTGCAAGGTTGACATCATCAGCCAATTCCAGCTCTCGAAGGCTTATTCTCAACAGTTCTTCCCTGCCTTTTGCTAATGGGAGAAACATTTTAAAATGTAAGCCTTCAATGGGAATAGAATAGTGCTGATTTCGCTCAAACAAAAGCCTACTTTTCTGAAATAGTTATAAAGATGTAGCTCAGGCTGGCCTCAAATTCATTATCCCCCTGCCTCAGCATAAACACACTAGGATTTATAGGCATAAGCCACCCTCAAGGCCACGAAATATTAGGAATTGTTTTCCAACTCTTGAAGCAAGTGTGCTTATTAAGTTATCAAGGCTTCCAGATTCTAGACTTGGCCGAACAGTCACACAGGAAAGAGCATACATTTGCCTCCTCAAGGAAGGCTACTATCAATTTAAAATATAAAGCCTTGATAACTGAAGCTCCCTGAAAGGAGTCATGATACCTGATGGTAAAGGAATGTAGATTCTTTTTTCAAGGCGCCGTCGTAAAGCCTCATCTATGTCCCAGGGAAAATTCGTAGCTGCCAGAACCATAACCATTTTGGAAGGGTCATCGTTTTCTGAGGCACCTCCAACACCTTAAAAGAGGCAGGAGAATAAGTTACTGAGTGGGACTCCTGAAGTAAAGCTCATTCTTTACAGACAGTGAACTCTTACACAATGGTGCCAGCAGGGTACTTTCCCAGCCTCCCTAAGACATCTGACCCAAGGGAAATGTAGTTTTGTGGTACACAAAATACGACGTACATGGGATTTAATGAAAACACCAGCTCAGCTAATTAGATATTAAAAAAATAATAATAATCAAGGGCGTGGTGGTGCATTCCTTAAATCTGAGCCCTTGGGAGGCAGAGGCAAGCAGATCTCTGTGAGTCTGAGGTCACCCTGGTCAAAAGCCAAAAAAACAAAAACGAAAACAAACTATTAGGCTGGAGAGATACCTCAGTGGTTAAGAGCACTGCTTGCTTTTCCAGAGGACCTGAGTTCAATGCCCAGCACCACGTGGCAGCTCACCCTCTTCTGGCCTCCTCTGGCACCAGGTATGCACAAGATGCACAAACATACACGAAAATGAGCACTCATAAACTGTGAATACATTTCCAAGTATTCCAAATACACACATAACCTCTAACGACAGTCTGTTTGCATCTTCTGTCTACTTGTTCTGTGGCTAAAAATAAGGAGTCACACACATATACATACACATAGATGCATGCCAAAGAACGGTGTGTGGATGCCATTATTTCTGACTTGTCATCCATTCAGGAATATTCATTCACTCCTCCTCCTCTCTATGCCCTAAACGCCTGCCCCCTCATCCTCCTGAGCGCTAGCACATACTGAATGTGCTGGGCTAGCACTACGGCCGGCTTGACTGACAGGACGAGCACACAGACAGCTCCCATCCCAAGTCAATGTCTGCACAGACGTGTGTACCATCCATTTGAACCAGCAGCTCAGCTTTCACCCTTCGGCTTGCTTCATGCTCTTCAGAAGTCCCTCGGCGACTACAAATGGAATCTATCTCATCAATAAATATGGTAGCTGGAGAGTAAAATCGAGCCTAAAGGAAGAAAGCAAGCAATACCAGGGTTTAGGGTTTTGATTTTTGAGAGTGGGTTTCAACCTAACGGTAGGGTGCTTGCCGAGTCTGCTTCAGGCTGTGTCATTGAAATAAACCATTTACAGATTAGGAACTGGGAAGTAAGAGGCTGGGGTGACGACAGCTTAAGAGCACTTGCGGCCCTCGTAGGAACCTGAGTTCAGCTTCTAGCATGCAAATGGGCAGCCCACACCTTCTCTAGAGACTGCAGTCACGGGCACCTGACACCCTCTTCTGGCCTTTGTGGGAACCAGCACACACACATCGCAGAGACACACACACAGGCACTCAGGCTTACACAGAAAACAGGAATAAACAACTCTCTAAAAGAGACTGGAAAACTAAATAGAGGCTGCCATATACTCCTTTCCTCTTGCCTAATGGAAGAAAGAAGCCATGACATTGTATCTACGTTTGCTTTAAGTACATTTATTTGTGTGCATGCATGTGTGTGGGGGTTTAGGAGAGCCACAGAGCATATTCACACAGGACAACTTGCAGATGTTCAATCTCTCCCCCACATGGGTCTCAGGGATCACAGTCAGATTGACAAGCTTGGTTGCAAGTACCACTGAGCCATCTTGTCCTATCTTTTTCTCTTTTGGACACAGGAACTCATAAACCCCAGGTAACCCCAATTTGCTATACAGCTGAAGGTGACCTTGAGCCCATTTCTCCTGCTGGGATTTCAAATGGGCATCATCAAGCTCTAAAACGCACATAGCTTCTAATGAAAACACAGATACCATCTTTTTTCCATTATATAACCGCTCTCTCTCAAAACAAAAACAACAAACAACAAACTTGTGTGTATGATAAATACAAGGTTATTCCTGAACCCTATTAATGATATGAACAACTGTGGTAGGACATTTAGGGGTACTTGTAGATAGTCTCAATTCTAGAAAAAGCTTGGCCAAAACCATTCCCTTAAATTATAGTGTCCATCTAATAGAGAAATTATAGTGACATGATCATTTTTTTTTACATAAAAGTCACTTTATTTTACATAAAGTATATTTTAATGCTTCTAAATAGACCATTAGAAGAGTAAGTTTTTATTGTTTTGTTCTAAGCCCATCGACAAAAAATTAAATTTCATTCTGTATGTTGTCACACCAAGCAAAACCCACCATTTCTGATTCTTCTCAAGCACCGAGTCTCTACTTCAAGCAGAGGCTACAGGACACATGCCGAACTGGCTTTACTTGGCTTGGGAGGGCACCGTGGAGAGGGTTCAATGGACACCACTGGTTCTGCCTTCTGCTAAGGGCAGCCTGCCATGTGTAATCACTGTTGTAACATCCGCACCATCACAAAAATCCCTCCTTCTAACCGCGATAACAGTGTCAGGCTCAGGCTTGGGACTCAGGACCAAGTGCCGACCCCTGGGCTGGCGCATCAACCACTCAAGTGAGGATACGTCTCTCTGGCTTACTTCTTACCTCAGGCACCTCATGGGCTGCCCGAAGCCAAAGCTAGCCACAGCGGAGCGCTGAGATCAGAGTGACCGCTAAGGATGTCTGAACTGAGGCCTAAAAATGGAAAAGTAATTTAAACAAGCCCTACAGAGGACACTTGCTGCTTAAGATTAAAATAAAAACAAACCAGACAATCACTTGGTGTGGGGATAATGCTCTTGTTCACTGTAAAGATTTGTCACTCGTGTTGCTTTAATAAAACGCTAACTGGCCCGTAGCTAGGCAGGAAGTGTAAGTGGAGCTAGCAGACCAGGAGAATTCTGAAAAGAGGGGGCAGAGGGAGAGACGCCACGTAGCTGCCGAGGAGGCAGGAGACCCAGGCATCATCAGTAAGGCAACAGCACGTAGAGATACATGGATTAACAGAAATGGGTTAATAACTAAGAAAGAGCTAGCCAATAAGAAGCAGTTTACAATGAGTACAAGCCTCTGTGAGTTCATTTGGGACTAAACAGATGTGGGACCAGGCAGGACAGAGGCTTCTGTTTACAATCACTTTTTTATATCCCTGGGTGCTGGTGGCACATGCCTTTAATACCAGCACTTGACAGAAAGAGGCTGATGGATTTCCAAGTTCAAGGCCAGATTGGTCTACAAAGTGAGTTCCAAGACAGCCAGGGCTACAAAGGGAAAAACCCTGTCTCAGAGGGGAAAAGTAAAATAAAATAAAATAAAATACATATTAATTTATTTTATCCCAAGCATTTTTAAATATGTAATATAAAGCTCCAATGAGTTAAGATTTGTATTAAGCAAATTACTTATATCAGTTGAATTTCTAATATCACACAGATAAACTGCATGTGTTTGTGTATACACGAGTTTATGTGTGCAAAGGCGTACGTATGCTATGCACGTAGAGGTCAGAGGTCAACCTTGGGTGTCTTACCTCAGATGCTGTTCACCTTGAATTCTAAGTAATGCCTTTCACTGGCCTGGGGCTCCACAATGAGGCTAAACTGACGAGACAGGCCAGCGCCTCAGGGATCTATCTGCCTGTCTTTGCCTCCCCAGCTCTGGGACTACCAGGCACACTGCTAGGCCTTGTACTACACTTTCCCACTTAAACCATCTCCACAGCCCGTAAGTTATACATTAATGCTTTCTCAATGAAGGGATGGCAGCTCAGAAAGGAAGGAGCCTGCTGGAGGCAGCTAGGAGAGTGACTGACATGGACTAGGGACCCAACGACTTAAGCTTAGACCTTTTAACACTTTTCCCCTTTCTCTCCAGCATTTCGAAAATCATCTTTTCAAAATTATCAGAGATTCTCCATTACATGGACACTGTGTTATGAACTATTAATAAGCCATTAAAAGTCTGTTCAAAAGAAAAAAAATCACCTCCTGAATTATGAACTGCCTATACCCAAGAGGAGGTAGAAATAAAAACCAAAATAGGAAGTTTCCCAGAAAATGGATAAACTCGAAAGGATGATGCTAGTTTGTTCATTATTTACTTATTTGAGCTTAGAACAAGTAAGATCTAGGATGGTATCAGCAAGACCACCTAAGATGACTTCTGCTATGATTAAGAATTCATGTTTTGGGGCAGGAAAGATGGCTCAGTGGTTAAGAGCACTGGCTGCTCTTCCAGAGGACCCAAGTTCAATTCCCAGAACGTGGTGGCTCACAAACATCTAGAATGACATCTGGTGCCCTCTTCTGGTGTGCAGGCAAAACACTATATATACATAATAAACAAATCTTTAAAGAATAAAAAGAAAAGAGAAACTCAAAATAACAATGGAAGAAATTAATTCAAACACTGGTGATTCAAGTCAAGGTGGCAGCTGGTTCCCTGCAGCCACAAGAGGGCACTCGCAAACGCCTTCTGGCCTCCTCAGGCATATGCACTGTACAGAAACCCTCACACACATACACAAATGCACACAATTACAAGTAACATTAACCTTAAATGCAAGACCATTGGCACAGCTGATAAGCTGAAGGTGATCTAAGTTCCACAGCTGCTTAAGAGTCCCATCCGGCTTGTTAAAGCGTAACATGTCATAGCTAGGCACGCTGCTTAACAAACGTAGGTATGAAGCTGGCAAGATGGTTCGAGCTAAGTAAGCAGTACGATGGGTTCCCTGGAACCCATATAAGGGTGGGAGGAAAGAACTGCTCAGAAACACTCGCCCTCTGATGTGCACCTGAGTGCGGTGGTGTGCGCCACATACGTGTGTGATGGAGCTGGGGTGGGTGCGCACAACTATGTGAGACTCTTACATAGTGTACACATGCTCAGAAACTAAGTCGCTCATGGTTACAGGCGTCCTAGGCGGAGTGTCACCCTACACATGTAACGGAGAAGGTCGGGGTCAGGAACCTCCAGACATTACCATCTCAAACAGAAGACGGACAAGCTTCTCAGACTCTCCTCTGTATTTGGAAGTCAGGGTTGATGAAGAGACATTGAAGAATGTTGTCTTGCATTCTGTAGCAACTGCTTTAGCAAGGAGGGTCTTCCCAGTGCCGGGTGGGCCAACCATCAGCACTCCCTGGGGGGTGTGACAGGGCATAACATAACAGTGTAAGCCAGGCTTCGTCTGCCACTGCTACTGCCTCCCCTCTACTGGGTTTTGAGGACGATAAACACAGATGGGGCCTTGACCTCCTGGGCTCCAATGAGCCTCCTGCCCCATTGTCTGGAGGAGTGGCACTCTGAGTGACAGCACACACCTGTCCACTAGTTTGTCCTTGTTCTAATTTCACTGAACGTGTATGTAACAATGAGACAAGGAGCAAAGAGCAAAATGAATGATATCTCACAACAAAGTTTTATTTATTCTTTGACATAGGGGCTCATTAACCTAGCACTGGCTGTCCTGGAACTTACTATACTGGAGACGAGGCTGGCCTCACACTCACAGAGGTCCAACTGTCTCTGTCCCCCAAGTGCTAGGATTAAGAGTACACGTTACCACTACTGGCACAAATACCTTTTCTATTACACAAAAGGAAGATAATCACACTAAAAGTTTGGAACGCAGGAAAAAAGATAATTATTAATTTATTAATCACTATGAAAGTTAACTGTTAACCAGTTGGTATTTTAAAGAAGCAGACAAATGTTCACTCTTAGCTTACATTCCTTTAAATAACTCCTTTTCATACTATCCCAGAATTTTAAAAAAATGCTCAGTGAGATAAAAATATTGCTGAATTTGTCAAAAACAATCCCAAAACTACTATGACAAGTTATGTTACGTGAGAAACAAAACGTATTAGCCAACTGGGTCATATGTACGAAGACAAGTTCACTCTATGTGTGCTACGCGTGCGTAGAATGATCCTGAACACCGAGCTTCTCACTCTAGAAACCTTGCATTGGTTTGGTAAAAACTAAATTCTGACTAATACAATAAACTTTTTCTTTTTCTTTCTTAGTTTGTTTTCTTGAAATAGTCTTAACTGTCATCCAGGCTGTCTTGGAACTCGGATGCTCCTGCCTAAGCTTCCTGAGCCTGGGCTACAAGCTTGAGCTCCTAGCCCCGGCTTAAGCTTTCCCTCATTCCACTCTCTGCAATGTGAGTAAGCTGTGACTGCCCACAGCGCGCAGGCATTCCCTGTGGCGACGGCTGCAGGTGTAACTTACTTTCCAGGGCCTCCTGATGCCCTTAAAGAACTCTGGCATCCACATTGGTAACACCACTGCTTCCTTAAGCAACTTTTTAGCTTCTACTAAATCAGCAATGTCATCCCTGGAAGAGAAAGATACTTTGTCAGCCAGCCCCTTAGATTATACATCCAATCCTATCATCTTCACCCTGAAAACCATCTTCTGCCAGACAAAATGCTTGCCTTACACACCGATCAGTATGCACAGAGGATAATAGACTTTGTTGTTAGTTCTTGGCAATAATGGGTTCCAGTTTAACTTAGGAGAGCATAGACTTCATTCATTCATTCATTCCACACCCTTAACTAAAAGGACCGGGACCATAAACGTTTGCATATACCTTCCCACTTAAGCATTCTCTAATCCAAAAACCGTTTAAATTAATTTTATCGGAAACTCCAAACTTTCTAAGAATAATGTATTTGTTTGCTTAAAAAATGTGGCTCAACACCCTAAGTTGAAAAAAAAAAAATGATGCAAGCCAGCACTTAGGAGATCTTCCTGCCTCTGCCTCTGCCTCACGAGTGCTGGGATTAAATGTGTGAGTCACTGCTGAAGGACATTAAGTTTAAAACAAACAACAAAAACAAAACCGCATTCTTTTCAACTAATGTAAAGGAATCACGCTTCGCAGTGGTGGCACACGTCTTTAATGCCAGCACTCAAGAGGCAGAGGCAGCCAGATCTTTGTGAGTTCGAGGCCAGCCTGGCCTACAGAGTGAGTTCCAGGACAGCCAGGACTACACAGAGAAACCGTGTCTCAAAAGACCAAAGCTCTCAAGGGGCTGGGAATATTCAGTTGGCAGAGAGCTTACCTCACATTGGTACGAGACCCTGTATTTATGTCACCAGAACCAAAAAGCGGCTGGGGAAATGGCTCAGTGAGCTTCAAACTCAAGTCTGGGTAACGTGGCTCAGTTGGTGTGGCACTTGTCTAGCAAGCGCTAGCCCTGGAGTCCTCAACATCACCATATAAACTGGTCATGGTGACGTGTGTCTGTCACCTCAGCATCAGGGAAGAGGACTAAGTTTAATGCCATGCTAGCTACACAGCTAACCCTGTCTCACAACTAACAAACAAAAATTACAGTCTCAGGACAACATACTGGTACAGCCTCAACGCTGATGTGGTTTTTACTGTATGTCCTGCTTACACTGGATATTCTCTAGCTCTGTCTCCGAAGACAGGTCTTTAGCACATGCCCATATATCCACCATTGTCTGTTTCAAAACTATCACCAGCTCAATTACCCTGTGATGTGACTTACCACCGAACATTGGGATTCTGAGAAATTATATCTCTTTCCAAAGCTTCTACTAAGTCCTTGTCATAGCCGGTGCTGTCAAATTTATTTGCCTCTTGCTCTGTAACTGCTGCAGGTGATTTGCTCTACATGAGGAGATAAAAACACAAGAACTTTTAACTGACTGAAATTTGGTATTTTCTTTCTGTGAGTCAGAAACAATGACCAGCAGTGATTTTGTTCACTGAATGGTCTTCTGGTATAAACCCAACACCAGACAAACTTCTTGCCTCCCAAATCTCTGATATTACCACCACACCTGGCCAAGGAAATCCAATCCTAATCAATGTAAATTTTTCGAGAAACCAAAAAGGCCAGAAGGGATGCATTATTTCCCAAGTGTGCAAAGAAAACCCAGAATCCTTCCAGCATAACATCATTCAGAAATGAAGAGGCTATCAAGGCATTCTCAGAGATGGGCATGGGAACACATGCCTAGAATCCCAACACTTGAGAATTACAGACAAGAGGACTGTGAGACCACCTCACAAATTCAAACCAAACCACCTTCCCCTCCCACCCCCCCAAAAAAAAACCAAAACAACAACAAAACCTCAGATAAGAAATAGAACTTTATCAACCTTGAAACACCGGCAAGCCAGGAAACAAAACATGGAACTATGTCAATATGACAGACTTTATTTCCCCCTGAGTTTTCTAAATAATACTGGCTAGCAAAAGGAAAACATTACAACAGTCTGATGCAGTTCTAAATTAACACAGAGGAAACTTTTATATTGTAAATAGGAAGAATAAAGGGATATAGAAGGTTCTGTACTCAGAAGTCAGCGACTATCAGTAAATCACTTCACACATACCATACCAAGAAATCGATAAATAGATGTGTATCTACTTACATTTAACTTAAGCAAAAATTAAATTAAATTTTCAGTTCTGGCCAGGCGGTGGTGGCACATGCCTATAATCCCAGCAGTGGGGAGGCAGAGGTGGGTGAATCTCTGTCAAGATCAAGGCCAGTCTGGTCTACAGAGTGAGTTCCAGGACAGCTAGAGCTATTACACAGAGAAACCCTATCTTGAAAAAACAAAACAAACAACCCAAAAGCAAAAAAACAAAAGCCATTTTGTTTTGAGGGCCTTGGAGAGAACACTGAGCAGCTAAGAGCCCAGACTTCTCTTCTGGAAGTTTGAGCTCAAGTCCCAGCACCCACATGGCCCTTCCGACTCCAACTACATTGCCATGGGACCCAGAGCACATAAAACATTCACAGACACACAAAATCAATAAACCTACACATTTTTGTTCTCGCTCGTTGTTGGGGAGTGTGTGCTTATGTGTGCCCCATGTGTGCCGCTGCCTGCAGGGACCAGAAGGGGGGGTGGGGGCTGTGAGCTCCCTCAAGTGGGTGCTGGGAATCAGGAAGAGCAGCAGCGAGCGAGCGAGCGAGCGTCCCTCACGGAGCCGTCCCCCAGTGCTGGCTTTCACTACCGCTTACCTTTTCCTCTCGGCCTTTACTCTGCTCTTTCTTTTCCCGGCTCCGCACAGCTTTCCCTCTGTCGTTGTGAAGAGTCTGGGCAGATGGACGATGCGCTCTGACGACGGTGCCGGGGCGGGTACTGTGTGGCTTAGGGTCATGGTACTGAGAAGACTGGCGTTTCCTAGGTCCTGGCGAGGGTCTAAACAACAGAAGACACTAAAACCGCAGGCAGCTCCCCAAGGAGCTGGCCATGCGCCCAGCTAACGAAGAGAAGGCAGGAAGTCAAGGAAAACTAAGCATGCAACGGGAAACACGCTTTAGGATGCTGAGACCCAGGCTCTGAACTTTAAATCTGAAGCTGCTATGACCAGTTACAGTAATACAGCACTGTCGTATTTTAGGGACAATTAGGGGACGTAAAAGTCACTTCTACTTAGGACATCACTGTACAACAAAGAGAATCAAAAATTAAGCCTGTTTGCTGGAAAGTAAAAAAAGAGCAGTTATCAGAGAACAATGTTTTATCAGAGGAAGCAAAATGCAGTGCAAATGCTACATTTCTTCTAGCTACCTATAGCTACACATGCAATTCAGTGTGGCTTTACTTAGAATATATTATACTTGTGTTGTTTAGCTAGAGGCTTTAATAATCTTCCCATTCTAAAAGACCAGTAGGAAAGAAGGGTAAGGTGGTAATGACCTTTAATCCCAGCATTTGAAGGTCAGAGGCATGTGGATCCCTGTGAGTTAGAGACCAGTCTCAAAAAAAAGATGAGGGGGCAGGGGAGGGGGAGGGCCTGCCTCTGCCTCCCAAAGTGCTGGGATTAAAGACACGCACCATCGTCATCACCTGCCACTTCATTATGTGATTGTCTCTTGGTGTAGAAGGCATTTATATGCCAAAGTAAGTCAAGCGGGCTCAAAAGCCTGCCACTCTAAATCCCCCACTTCACACATGAAAAAATCCGAGGTAGAGACAGCAAACCCGATTGCCCAGCAACTGCAGACAGTAGATAGTAGCTCCCAGATCCCTCAGTCTGGATGCTGAGTCAGCTACTTTCAGCTGATGGGCCCTAGTTCTGGCGACTTTCCACCTAAACTTGATACACACTTAATTCTCAAAGGACATTACAGTACAAATGTCCCCCATGTCCCTGTCTCCCAGCAACCCAGTCCATCCCTAGATAGGGATCAAGATAAGGCTGTCCGCTTCTTGGGCTATTTTCTTTAGAGGGCTCAGCTTACCTTCGCTCAACAGGTACAGGCAAGGACCACACTTCTCCTTCAGAAGCCGGAAGCTCACGCTGCGCAGCTTTTAAAGGGGTGCTGTCCAGTTTAAAGCTCTCCAGTGTTTTCATGATATCCTTAACATGCTTAGCTTCCACGTTTATTTCCTGCCAAACCTGATTCCAAAGAAATATTATGACTGCATTTCTTGAAGAAACCACTGCCAAGCCAGGCTGTGGAGGCACACTCCTTTAATCCCAGTGCTCAGAGGAAGCAAAGGCAGGCGGATCTCTGTGAGTTCGAGGCCAGCCTGGTCTACATAGCGAGTTCCAGGACAGCCAGGAATACAAAGAGAAACCCTGTTTCAAAAAACAAAAACAAAAACCCCAACAAACAAACAAACAAACAAACAAAAAATCATGATCAAATGCTATTATATGGGGTAACGGTCACACAGTTTAACACTATTAAGCTTCATACATTTAAAACTTTATAGAACTACACATTTAAAGTGATTTATATCTATTTTAAAGTATTTTGCCCTCCCAGTAACAAATATCAACAGCTGGATGTAAGGAACGTATTTTCCAAAAGAGGCTTCTCTTTTGCAGACAAGTGTGGACCATATTTAAACAGCAGCCAGGAAGTAATAGTTCACAACAAATTCAGCCCAAAGGATTCCTGTAATAGTCTACAATGATAGCTGAACTTTGGAAAATGCTGCCCTGGACTAGATTATTATGGATTCTACTATTTCCAACTATGATTTTCTCCTGGTCCTCAGTGTCTAAAACTCCTTAACTGGTATTCAAATATAATCAGCTTTGTAAAGTTCTATAGGAAATAAGGTTCTACCAGAATCTGCCGTCATTCACAATTTCAGCAATGTCATTATAAAATGAACTTCGGGGCTTGGGTATGGTGGTACATGCCATTAATCCTAGGACTGGGCATAGGGACAGAAGACTGAGTATGAGGACAGCATAGCCCACATACTAAATTCCAAAGAAAAAGGAGGAAAAAGACTATTACCTTAAAACCATTACTGAATTACAATAATGAGAATAATGGAGCAGAGGTCGTAACACCGCTGATGGTAAAAGGGCTGTTGCTCACGGTGACTCGATTGTCAACCTGAGTACACCTGAGATAACTTAAACCCACGTCACTGGGCACACCTGTTAGAGATTTTACTTGATTGGATCATCTGAGGTTAAAAATCCCACTCTAAATCTGTGCCACACCTTCGTGGCAGCCTGTATAAAGGACAAAGCAGCAAAGCTTTTGCTCTTGGCCTGCTTGCCTTCATTCACTGGCATTAGAGCCTCCCTACTCAGAACACCAATATATACTTCAGACCAGCCATAAGCTCAGCTCCAGCCTCGTTTGCAGAACTAGTTCTAGGACAGCCAAAGCTATACAAAGAAACCCTGTCTCAAAAAACCAACCAACCAAACAAACCTATACTCTTTGAATGCATGTACAGCATTGAAAACCAATCTACATTCCCTGAGTATTAAACACAACAGCCGTGCTTCTTACCTGCTGCCATTTCTGCTGGAGGTATGTATCTTTGACTGAGTATAGATACTTGTTCATTTGGTCAAGAACTCCCTGATAATAGACCATGGCAGAGTCATAGTTTCCCAGCAATGCATATTCACGGGCCAGTTTTACATTCTCACTTATCATGAGAAGACTCATGCTCATATGTAAGCTACGAAAAGAGGAAACAAGACACATTTTCATGTTATGCACCTCTCAGTAGTAAGTACAAATATACTTCCCAGGACTCCTTCAATGAGGAAGTTTACAATGGGGTCAGTGAGACTATTTAGTAGACGACCGGCTTTAACCCAATGAACCCAAGTAAAGGAGAAACAAGGAAAGCAAGTCCACAAGGCTGTCCTGACCCCCACTGCACATACCACAGGGTACACCTGCCCAACACTGACAAAATAACACGTTTTCAAACGGCTCATTCATCACTATATGTATGAGTATTTTGTCTGTAAGTCTACGAATCATGTGCATGCAGAGTGTGCAGAGGCCAGAAGGAGGTGCCTGACCCTCTGAGACTGGGGTTACAGATGGCTGTGGGTGCTGAGAACTGGATCCTAAACAGTTGTGGGAACAGACAGGACAGAAACTCCATCAAAAAGGATCTCTGAGTTTGAGGCCAGCCTGGTCTCCAAAGTGAGTTCCAGGACAGCCAGGGCCATACCACAGAGAAACCATGTCTTGAAAAACAAAAGCATGGATTTGGGGAGAAAGGGACCCTCACAGTTTGTGAAAATAAAGTTACATACTCATTTGGGAGAATAACCAAGCAATACTTGGTTATCTTCTATCCATATATCAATGGCCCTAGGTAGAAATGTTATAAAAGAACACAGAGAAAGCCTCACAAAGATTCAGAAAAGGACATGGTTCTGATAGTGATAGAATTATTTGAATTATCAAGGAATTGGAGGCAGGGGGAATACAATCAAAATACATTATGTAAATGTATGAAATTGCCAACCCATATCATGTATGATTTATATATTCAAATATGAAACACTACAAAAAAGTTGGAGACAAACTGTTCTGTTCGGGAACTGCTCGAAGAACACAGTAAATATATAGTACATGGAAGCAATAAAACAACTTCATAAATAGCAACAAAAATCGTAGACATAGAACAATGTCTAATTTGAATATCATTTGATTAAAGTAAACATTACCTATGCGACATAAACACTCATTTTAAAATATACATTCATATCTGAGAATGTATATGGAATGTACCAATGTGAATCAAAGAATCAGGCACAGGGGCCACACACCTGTGATCCTAGCACTTGAGAGGTCAAAGCCACCTCAGTTGGGTGCTGAGCTTGAAGCGAGCCTGGGCTACATGAGGACTTGAATTCATGATTGTATACAAAAAAGGATGGATAGATGCTCCTCCTGGGATTAAACTGTGACTTCTATGCCACTCACTGTCTCCTGCTAATCCACTCAAAGGAAAACCAGCTATTATGCGGCAGCATCCTCTGTGAAGAGACTGACTCCACAAGGAAAAGAGGGTGGTCCCAGGGCAGCAATGAGTGATGAACTGAGGTTATCACACCATGAACCCACGGGCCCTGACTCTGGTTAGCAACCACATGAATGAGCTTGAACCCTCCCTTGGTTGTTTTGAGATGACTGCAGACCTGGATGACATCTTCACTATAGCCTGATGACAGACTGAATCAGAGGCACCACAAACCCACACACTCCAGAGCAACCGTGAGGTAAGCGTGTGTTTTAACACTAAGCTATGCAGTAACTCACAACCGAGGTTAGGCCACATTATCAGCAGCTCAAGATCCACCATCTAAATAATGGCTGCCAGAAGCTGTGACCACTGAAGTTTCCCTAATAAAGGTTCCGCAGCAGAGACCCCCACCTTTGTTAACTGCTGTACCCTCAGCACCCAGGACACACAAATCTCAAAATGCCTTTTTCAGTGGGTTGCTAGCGTTGTCTTAACTACAAAACCCCTTCCTCTTTGTCTAGCTTCCGATCCCCAAGACTCTCACATTCCCCCATCGACCCTCAGTTTAACCCACCAAGTTGGGACTACATTTGATTCATTTTTTGACTTTTTACTTACGCGTTTAGGCATCTTGCCTGAGTGTATGTAAACCAAGTGCACGCACTTTGTCCTCAGAGGATAAAGGAAAGCATCTAATTCCCTGACACCGAAATGCAGATGTTTCTAAGCAGCCATGTGGGGGCTGGGAATTGAACCTGGGTCCTCTGGAAGAGCAGCCATCTCTCCAGACCCATTTGATTCCTGCGTGATTACTTCTATCCTGAAACAACCTTTGCCTACTATGGCGATGCCTAGTCTGGGCAGCGGCATCAGAAGGAGGAGCCTGGCCTGTTCTGGAAGTGTACAGCTGATCCTATGACCTTGGATAAGTTTCTCTCTTTTTAATTTTTTTTTTTGGGGGGAGGGGGTCATGGTTCAGGGCTCAAAGCTCATAAAAGTTATTCCTAGCCTTCTTCAACTGTATACTGTTTTGGATTTCTCTTTCCAGTCTGACAAAATTGCTTTCAAGCCAATTATTTTTCTTTCTTTTCTTCAGGTTGGGAGAGTGGCTGGGTTTCACACTAGCTCAGGTTGGCCTAGAATCCACATTACTTTTCGTGCTCAGCCAGCCATGTGCTGGGATTACAAGTGAGTTACCATGCCCAGCTTGAGATTCTCCAACAGACAAATAAGAGAAAGTCAATCCAAGGCCACATTAACAGACAACGTGTGAAGTCTTTGGCTACAAGAAAACTAAGTGTTTACACATATACTGCCAAAGTGCCCTTACTTCACTAAGTATCAGACACAAAAATCATTTTCTATTACTGTAGCAATACCTATGCCAGAATATTTTCTAATAATTTCTAATTTATATGCATTGGTATTTTGCCTACATGTATTTCTGTGTGAGGATTTCAAATACTCTTGGAATTGGAGTTAGAAACAGGTGTGAGCTGCCATATGGGTGCTGGGAATTGAACCCAGGTCCCCTAGAAGAACAGCCTGTGCTCTTAACCACTGAATCATTTCTCCAGCTCCCTAAGCCAGAATATTAACACTGCTGAAATTCCACTGCAGAAGAACAGAAACTGGGTTTATCTAGTGTAGTATCTGACAGTATTTGAGCAAAAGAGTCTACATAGAGGAAAAAAGCTAATATACTAAGTTTTCAAAGAATAAAAAAAGGCGACGGGGTAACTGCCTGTAACTCCAGCTCCATGGGATCTGACACCTTCTACCTGACTCCTCAGGCTCCTGTACTCACAAATTCCCATTCCCCAACACACACACACACAGATACACATGACTGAAATTCTCTCCTCCCACCCTTGCTGGGTTCCAGGCTTTGAACTTGGTTGTAAGGCTTGCCTGACAAAGTACTTTCAAAGGCACTACAGGCAGACAAGCAATTTCAGGAAGTGTACAGAGAATCACTACATGATAATTTACATAGTCATTAATGACAATGAATAAGCACAAAAAAATGACAGACCCCCCCCAAACAATTAAAGCATGGCATAGGTTTTTTTTTTTTTTTTTTTTTTTTTTTTAGCTTTTATAATCATCTTAGGATAAGTACTCAAGCATAATAAAGTTGTCATTACTAAGAGATGGATGCATGCATACATGCATAAACCTCTTCAGAAAAAAAAAATCCACTCTACCGGTATTAGTGTTTTCAGTTCATCTTGAACAAAACAAATTAATTACTAAGTGTAACAACTAAAATGTAACTTTAAAAGCAGCATTCAAGCCCTATCAAGAAACACCACAAGCAAAATCCATTTAGCGTATTATCTAAATGGATCACACTGATAGACATGCCTTCTTTTTTCACAGTTAAGTAGAAAAGAAAAAGAAAACACGTGCTGTTTCAAACAGAAATACAATACAGTAAATTCAGTAAAACAAAACAAAACAAAACGGTGAGTTAGCTCAGCTGGTCTTAAAGGCATTTGCCCAGCAAGTGTGACGACCGAACTCTGAGACCCTGCAGAGGTGGATGGAGGGACCAAACTCCACAGCGAGTCCACATGACATCCTACACACAGAATAGCAACATATCTCAAAACCACACATAAAATCAATCACAGAGGAGAAATAAGTAAACCACCCATAAGCACTGGACACCACCATAACAAATCGTAGGAAAAGAAGCTGAACCCCGATGTCCAAACTCTGGAGATCTTACAGAGCGGAGGTTTCGGGGTGGGGGCGAGAGAGCTCCCAACCCGTCCCCGGATCGGGTGACATCTGCACGGACGGGGCACCCATCACCAGGCTCCGCGGGCGGACCGTGCGCCCTGCGGCCCGAGCGAGCACTCACCTGGCGCTGCCCGCCGCGTGGCGGGGGACGAGGCCCGAGCCGCAACGTCGCGCTCGCCCCGGCCGGGGTCCGCGGGCACCGCTGCCCCTGCTCGCGGCCAATTCCAAGTCGCAGCCGGCAGGGCCACTTGCAGCGCCAGACCGCCTCGGCCAGTCCCGCACCCGCGGGGCCACGCCCCGGAAGTGAGGGCGCCACCGGCGTGCGCGCGCAGGCGGAACCCAGGGGGCGTGGCCGAGCGCTGGGCGCGCCTGCGCGTTCCGCGCGCGATCGCTAGGGAGGAGTGGGCGTGGCGAAGGGCTCGGTCCTGCCTGGCTCTTTCGGAATTTATACCTCTGTGGTCCTTAGATCTGTTCCCGAGGTTCGTTCTCCTGGCCTCGGGGTCAACTTTGAACAAGCTGCTCAGAAGTTAGGGAGTCAGGGGTTCCCTTACAGGTGAGTGTCTCTGGTCAAGCCATTCGTTTATGACAAATCTTGCTTTAGAACCCTCTGCTTAGACTATGTAGGACACCATGCCTCAAATATGTATATGTATCTGGCAACTCCTCTCTCCCTTTGAGATATAGGCCGAGAGGGTAGAGTGTGGTCATAGGAAAGTATCTTCACAAAGTAGTAATACAAATCAGGAATATTGCATTTGGGCCAGTCAGATGAATTTGGCCTCATGTGTATCAGATACTGGATTTATGAAGGGATTGTAAACTAGTGAACAGAAGAAAGCAATAGTAATGGTAATGCTTAAAATGTTTCATGTCCAGCTGTTTGAGATAATGTCTAAGAATCTGGTTGGCATTTCCTACGATTATATGCAAAAGGGAAGTGTCAGGTATGTTGGGAACCTGCTTTCTCCAGACCCTGTTGGGCCACGCCCAATCCCCACCTTTTTAATAACAATAAGAGGTGGGAATGTTGGGAGCCTGCAGTCTCCTGACTCCGCCTCTGACGATGGGCAGGACGCCCATGGCAATGTCATCACTATGTCAGGCTTTATCTGGCTGTTCAAGCCTTTACCTGGCTGCTCAGGGGACCCAGTTACGCATGCGCAAGCCCTCCTTTTAAAGCAAGCGCGCCTAGCGCACCACTCTTTTGCTCTTTGCTCTCTTTCTCCGGGGCCCTTTCTCTCTCTCTCTCCCCTCTCTCAATAACTTCACGTTGGGCGCTGAGTTTTGTGTTTGTGTTTCTTAGGCAATAGCTGCAGCAAAAGAACAACAAGGTATGCATTTAAAAATTATAAAATATAAAATATGCCTGGAGAGATGGTCCTGAGTTCTATTCCCAGCAACCACATGGTGGCTCACAGTCATCTGTAGTGGGATCTGATGCCCTTTTCTGGTGTGCAGGCAGATGTGCAGATAGAACACTCATATACATAAAATGAGTAAGTCTTTCAAAAGCGATAAAATGGCCTGGTGGAGGTGGCACACGCCTTCAATCCCAGCACAGGGGAGACAGAGGCAGGCGCATCTCTGTGAATTCCAGGCATACTGATCTACAGACCTAGTTCCAGGACAGCCAGGGCTACACGAAGAAATGTGAGCAAAGTTAGCATCTTAACAGCCATCTTTCCCACTACTCGCTTAGATACTAACAAACTGGGAATTTTCCATTCCCCTGTGACCGCTCTCTTAAGCATCTATGACACAGCCTGACCCTGAAACAGTCCCAGCTGCAGACTTACCGTATAGCCACTTATAGCAGGACACCTGCATCCTGCTTGGAAGGACATTCGGCCTCCCTCACATCCTCCCTTTGGCCCATTCCCTCATTTCTCCACTACTTAAACCCTGTGCTTATATTCAATAAATGAGACTTGATCAGAGTACTGTCTTGTTTCCATCTCTTGTGTCTCTTGTCCCCTCATTCTCACTCCCTCCCTCAGGGTCCCGTCGACTGACCCCGCCGGCCAGGGCAAAGAAACCCCATCTCAGAAAAAAAGGAATTAAAAGTATATAAACATAAAAAAAAAAGAAAAATTTAAATTAAAAATTGGCGTGAAATGGCCTCCCCAGGTAAAGGCACTTGCCTAATCCTCAGGAAGCACATGATTGAAGGAGGGAGCTGAATCCGACAAAACATCTGATTGCCACATAAGTGCTGTGACATGTACATACACATATACACAACATATAAATGTCAAAAAGAAAAGAATGAGAAAAAAGGGCTGGCAAGGTTGCTCAGTGGGTAAGGTTCTTGCCACCAAACCTGAAGATGCAGGTTTGATCCCAGCACCCACAGGGTCAAAGGAGAGACTGACCCTTGAAACTTGTCCTCTGCCCTCTGTGTGTGCATTCCCACGCCCCCCACAATAACACAAAATAAAAAATTAATGTAATTTAGCTTTCCACACATGATTGAAAGATTTGAGTTTTGCTTTTTTTATTATCCCAGCAGATGTTACACTAAAGGAAATGATTGGGAAAATACAAATAGATTCATTAAAACAGACTGATTAATTGTTCTTCTATTACATTCAGAAATATGCAAAACAGCTGTTATATTGCAAAGCTGTAATTCTTTTCTCTAGCAAAGCATTACTTTATAAAATGGTAGTGTTGCCATTGATTTCATTTTAATACAAAATACTTATATACATAATATAAAAGTAAACTTGGAAGTGCCCTCCACAAAAGATATACTAAGGCACTTTACAAATATCCCCATATGTTGACCCAAATTACGTTTTATTTTAGATTAAAAAACAGACTTTCACTTTAAATACCAAAGGGATTTTTTGTGTTGTTGTTTATTAAAGAAAAATTTCTAAAGTACCTTGGGTAACAGCAGCAGCATATCTAAAAACTCCTCCCACTGGGTTTCTAATTTCTAACATATTATTAAGTCAGAATAAAATATTTCCACTCACAGCTCTGCACTTCTCAACAGCAGAAGGAAATAACTTTTTAAAAAAGTCAATCTCAAAGTGACTTCTTAGTCATACATTCTATAGTTTCTATTACAAATAGGAAGGTAGGACAGATACAGCAACAGGGCCTGCCTCAGGATGTCACTGAACAATACACAACAGTATGTACAATTACATAATTATAGAACGCATTTTATAAATACTATCGATACCCATTAAAGGGGCAAGTACACAGACAGCCATAAGGGACGGCATGGAGAAAAGCATCTTCACCCTGCCTCAGTTCAGAGTGTCAGGGTTTATGCTCCAGAGTACCAGCTTCTGTGCTGGAAAAACGGGATGTAGTCAGGGAGTAAACTAACCAATATGATATCCAAATATTAAAATCGTGGGTAAAATACTAAAATTGCAGACACAAATGCTTGTATACTGCCTCCAACTAACACTGGAGGCTTCCACCGCCAGAGGAGTTTAGAAGGGCAGAACCCGCAGCGTTTTCATTTGAGGGGACACGGTTGTGGAAGGGAAGACAGCACCTTTATTTTCCTGCAGTATCAGCATGATGAAATTGGTATTCTACTGTATTGCACCATAATCCAGGAGTAAAACCACTAATGAAAATGTAAATCTGAGTGAGAAAGCCCACTGAACAAGAGGCCTGTCTTATAAAGGTGGGGACCAAGTAAAAATTTCTTGAATAAGTATGTTTTGCATAGGATTTTACAGACTGTTCAACTGTCCCATGATTTAAAGACTGTTTTGAGATAGCACATTCTTTCAGTTCTCATTAGAAATCCTTCAAAAACACCAAGCATTTCAGTGCCCTCAAAAATAATGTTTAAAATATGTCAGTGTTGTGCCAGCATTCGTGGGGTCATCAGCTCATACTCTAGAAACCCTTCCAATGACAGATAATTATTCTTAGAAAATGTGCTCATCTGAGAGTACTGTGCAATAAATCAAAAGTTTTCAGTTTAATGCAGCAATTTATCTATAGGAAGTAGGTCTTTAGCCTGTTGTCTGTGAGGTTTTTGTCATATCGAGGGGCCCCTGGAAGTGCATGTAACACCTTCTGTGTATGAGTTTGATATGCACTTTTTACATAGGGCCAGAGTTCACAAAGCCTTCCTTTCAAAAGAACCAGTGACCCCAAAGGCCCACCCTTACACTGCAACAGGTTCTAAATTGAACATCAACGTGTAAACTAATAAGCTAATAACTTTTCTCTCTCCCCAATTCAACCAAATAACTTTGCCTTTAATTTTATTATACATATGGTTTCAAACAAATTAACTTTTATAAGAAAGCTAGGCAGGTAAATATCATCCCTGTCCACAAACATTAAGTCTGATAAAGCAATTCATGTCAATAAACCTTAAGAAAAGGAAGTAACATACAAACGTTACTAAGGTCAGAATACAGCCCAATTCTTCTTCCTAAAAGATGTCACTATGCATTTTGTTATGAAGCCACAATTCTTCCTTAGAACCTAAACATTATATAAATAGGCACATTAATCTTAAATAAGTTAGGAGTTCTTTAATTTCTAAACCACTATGTATCTTCTTCTAATTAGGAATGGTCATCCCAATTAGGAGTTAATTAATAATTACCTTTTAACCAATTAATCTACTCTTAGGTATAATAGTGCCAAATAAAAACATTTTCCAGTGTCAGTGATTTGCATTGTAGCACTGTCCAGAAAGGACATCTACAGCACTGACAACACAAGACGGGTCACTATACTACAAAGGTTCCTTTGGGGGACAGGGGTGCTGGGGATTGAACCCAGGGCTTTGTGTGTGTCAGGCAAGTGCTCTACCACTAAGTTGTATCCCCAGCTGCCGGAAAGTACTTTCTTAGTGAGTACATACAAATAAATTCTAACCAAAGTTTTATAAACTGAAAATAATTTCTCTGCTTAGGAGATGGAAATTTTTCTTCTAATTTTAAGATACAAATATTACAAACCTTAGTTTTCAGTGTTTGAAAAATTTGATTTATGGCAACTTGGTTCCCTTTTAAAACTGGAAGCAGCATTGATACCAATATGGAAACAAAACTGGTAGTGCTCTGACTGCTCCTGTTACAGCCAGTAACTGAGAGGGAACGCTAGGTGAAAGGCTCCCTCGGGGAAGGGGTAAACTGTACTCTTTCTAGTGAGCTCACTGTTTTCTGCTCTCCATTTGTGACTCTGGGACATAGCGTTCCAGATTAGCATTAGCCTAGGTACACCTTCTAAAATGATGGCTTAATGTCTTTAGCTCATTGTGAACTAAAACCAAAGTTACGGGGAAATATGGATGTTTCGTATTTGGTTAAAGCAAGATAAAACTGTCTTTCAAAAACTCTTGAATTTTAAAATTATTTAGCATATATACAAATAGATACCAGGCTTCTCTTTTTAAACAGAGCACTATTTTTTAAGTACTTTAAGTACCAAGAATTGACTATAATACTCAGTTCATAATTTATTTTCCTTATAACAATTTATTCTAAATTACTGAATTAAAAGGGTGGAATAAATTAACATTTTAAAACAATTTTCCATAACTTAGGAAAATAAAATATTGTACACAGAGCATACAAACTCTGTCACATTTGCATAATCTTCTCAAAACTTAACAAAACCCTGAATTTCAGGTCTTTCTGCAAATTCTTACAATTACCTCCTAGTCTATTAAACATACACTAGATCACGGCTTTTTACATCTGAGCCTGTGTGTTGGTCGTCATCATCAGACTGTTGCTCTGAGCCTGGTGAATTAATGTATTCATATTCAATAGGCTTTGGATAATTATATGGGTAGCCATTGTCGTCAAAAAACCTCCGAAAGGTAAACTCATAGAAAGCGTGTTCTGGGTGCTTGCCGTTTTTGTACCATCCATTCAGGGTGTCACTGACATTTTCTTCCTCGTTATCATCGCTCCACAATTTGTCAGGGTCAACAGGGTCAAAGTTGGACGTGTCTGTTGGGTGGGTGATTTTGGGGATGTAGGACGCAGACTGCTGTCTCAGATCACTAGAGAAGTCGATGGTTTTAAAAAAAGGATGGGCCTTTATCTCATCAGCACCATTCTTGCCTAGGCGGTCTTCCGGTCCTCGGCAGAGTTTGATGATGAGGTCAGAGGCTTCAGGACTCAGCTTAGCTTGAGGGGGAATGTGAAGAGAAGTTTGCCAGTTGATAACCTTTAGAGAAGAATTTTTAAAAATTAGGAATGGAGAGATGAAAATCAACAATTGTCACAAGTTTTATACCAAATGCCTCACTGGACTACTTGTTTTTATAAAGAATTTGCATGGTATTTTGCCTTTAATAATAAATCGCTGCTAAAAAAAAGCATACTTTCTCCTATCCTTGCCTCTTGAGAAGACTCAGAGTAAAGTTGTTTATTTTGTTTTGTTTGATTTTTGTTGTTTGTTTTTGAGACAGGGTTTCTGTGTGTAGCTGCGGCTGTCTGGAACTCACTCTGTAGAACAGGCTGGCCTTGAACGCAAGAGATCCTCCTGCCTCTGCCTCCCAGTGTTGCCCCCCACACACACACACACAATGCCTGGCTATTTGTTTTATTTTTAAGAAAAGGTCTCTCTAAGTAGCCTTGGCTGATCTGGGACTCAAAGTGTGGTCCTTTGACTGGAAATGGCCCCACAGACTCAGGGATTGGCACTCTTGGGGGGGGGGTGACCTTGTTGAAGACAGTACGTCACTGGGTCTGAGTTCTGCGGTCTCAAAAGTTCAAAGCAGGCTAGTGTGTCTCAGTCTCTTCAGATCGAGATGTAGAACTCCCAGACTCCTTCCAGCACCATGCCTGTCTGCACTCTGCCCTGTTTACCACCATGAAGACAATGGACTAAACCTCTCAACTATAAGCCAGCCCCCAATTAAAGAGTTTCCTTTATTAGAGTTGCTGGGGTGGGGGTCAGGCTGGAGAGGTGGCTCAGTTGTTACGAGCACAGGCTTCTCTTCCAGAGGACCCCAGTTAAATTCCCAGCACCCACATGGCAGCTCACTGCTGTCTGAACTCCAGTCAAAGCAAATCATGCATCCTCACACAGACATACACACATGCAGGCAAAACAGCAATGCACATGAAATAAAAATAAATTATTTTTAAAAATGTGTGGTCATGGTGCCTCATCACAGCAACAGAAACCCTAACTAACCTTGTAAGCCAAGCTGGCCTGGAACTCACAGAGATCCACCTCTACCTCCCAAGTACTGAGGATAAAGTTTTGTACCATGCTAAGCTTAAACATGTTGACCATTCCTATCAGAAAATTCAAAACCTGAAATACTTCTTTTTGTTTGTTTTATTTTTTAAGACAGGGTTTCTCTGTAGCTTTGGAGGCTGTCCTGGAATTCACTCTGTAGATCTGGCTGGCCTCAAACTCAAAGATCCATCTGTCTCTGCCTCCCAAGTGCTGGGATTATAGGCGTGCACCATTACTGCCCATCCAAAATCTGAAATACTTTAAAATACAAAAGTTCACGGTTAAGAGCACTGG
Organism: Cricetiscus sungorus; assembly: GCA_030556225.1. NCBI lineage: Eukaryota > Metazoa > Chordata > Mammalia > Rodentia > Cricetidae > Cricetiscus > Cricetiscus sungorus. Next base: position 13,008,652 of record JANBXA010000738.1, on the reverse strand, counting down.
CTGTTCTTTCAGAAGACCTGGATTCAATTTTCAGCACCCACCTGACAGCTGTAAACTGTCAGTAACTCCAGTTCCAGAGTATCTGACACTGTTATACCAATGCACATAAAATTAAATAAATTCTTAAAACTAAAATAAAAACTCACAAGTTCTTCATGTTGACATGGTGTGATAAGTAGTGCCCTCCACAGCTAGCCTGTGTTGGTTACAACTCAAAAGGAGCCCACAAGGGCTGGGACGCAGCTCTGTGGTAGAGCACTAATCTAGCCTATCGGAGATCCTGGGCTGGAATTCTACCACTCCAAAAACCAAACAGAACCATAAAAAAATAAAGGTGCACTAAACTATTGTATAAAATTACCTTCAAGCTGTTTGACATATAAATGACTTGCATGCTTAAACCTGCTATCTATTCCTACGAAGTCTCAGCTATGTGCAGATGTTTAAAAACCTGGAGGGAGAGGCAGATCTCTGAGGTCAGCTGGTTTACATGGTGAATTCTAGGCCAATGAGGGTGACAGACTGAGACCCTTTCTCAAAACAAAACGTCTGTAAGAATGTGAACTGCTTCTGCCTCAAGTGTTTTAGACAGGACACACACAGGCACTCTTAAGTACAGCACACAAAGGCATCTATGGTAGAAGGGCTGATTGATGGTGCGGGTCCTATAGCTTACCTTCATTTGTGTTTCTAATGGGGTTTGTGCCAAGAAAGGAGGTTGTCCCACCAACATCTCAAAAAGAATAACACCAACACTCCACCAGTCACACAACTGTGTATATCCTAAAGGTACCAAAATTATATCGTTACTCACAAATACTTTTAAAAATACTTTTAAAAATGCTCAGAATACAAACAACATTAGCATTAAGTCAACAACTTAATACTGTAACATCAACTTTTATCTTAACCCTGAAAAGAAATGAAGTATATTCTAGTGTAAGTCTGGCTGATCTCAAAGACTATGGAAATGATTATGAGACAAATAAATGCTTTGCCTGTTCGTAGCAGTACTTCAGGTGCAATGTAATTGGGAGTCCCAACCAAAGAGTGTGCTAGACACCGCTGGTGCTGGCGTGCGGCTCTCCGTTCTAGTGGCTTCAGTCTGTCCCCACACCGGCAGTTGGAGGGATCTCCCCATTCATTACTGAAATCCATGCTATCTTGCCGTGGATGGTCCCCTGTGCAATAAACAGGAAAAAAGTAAACGAAAGCAACAAGGACAAACGTAAACCTCATGTCTGCTTAACTGCTGATATCATGACTAAGAGCTAGTAAGTTCTGCTTTCCCTGTGATGAATTAATGCACAAAAGATGCAAAGTCACTGGCGGCATTACTATTACTGATGAGGGCCTGTCTGCTGAGATACTGACAGGAAAAGATATGCACTGAGAAAAACTGAAGACTCAATTATTTTCTCTGTGTTAAATGGTAATAATAGTTAAGTCATGAGGAGGTAGGAGAAAGTATCTCACTCAAACTATTGTTATTTTTCTGAGGGTATTTTTAAATACATGTGATCAATTTCATTCATTCAACAAAGACACTAAGATTTTTCATCGAGACAGCTCTCACTCTGGCAGGGAGAAGCACACAAGCATATACATGTAAGAAACAGAGATGACGGGGGGGGGGGGGGGCTGGGGTGACCTCAGTTGTTAGAGGGGGCTGGCCTGGCCCTGGTCTCCATGGCCAGAACTGCAATCATCTGGCTCGGTGCAATATACCTGTGAAGCCGCCACAACTTTGCTGCCCCTTCTAATTATTTTAAGATTTATTAATTATGAGTATACACATGGGCATGTGCACAGGACTGGGTACAGTGTCCTCATAAGCCAGCAGTGTCACGTCTGCTTGCAGCTGGAGGTGTAGGCAGGTGTGATCTAACTTGCGTGGGTTCTGGAAACTGAACTCAGGCAGACATTCTTGTCTCTAGCCCTATTTATTTCTTCCTCTTTCTTTATTCCTTCCCTCTCTCTCTCTCTCTCTCTCTCTTTTATTTTTGGAGACAGTGTCTCATTGTAACCCAGACTGTCCTCAAATTTGCTATACAGTATGATTTTACTCCCAGCACTTGGGAGGCCTCTGTGAGTTCAAAGTCAGCCTAGTCTACATAGTTTCAGGAAAACTGAGCTATGTAGAGAGAACTTGTCTCAAAAACCAAAGAGGACCCAGCAAGACAGCTAGTCCTCATGACCTGAGTTTAATCCTCAGGAACTATGTGAAGGAGAGAGGCAACTCCAGCAAGATCTCTACTTCCACATAAACAAATAAAGGTCTGGTCTTGGTTTTTATTATTTTTTTAAACCAAGAATTTAAAAAAATGGGGGGGGGGCTCAGTTGGTAAGGTTACAGCTGCACAAGCTTAAGCACCTGACTCTGGATGCCTAACACCACCGTAAAAATTAGGTGCTGTAACCCTCCCCTTGGGAAAGCAGAGACAGGTGGGTCCCTGGAACTATTGACCAGCCAGCTTACCCAAATCCATGAGCTCCAGGTACAGTAAGAAACCTGGCCTCGAAAATAGGGTAAGAAAAAAAAAAAAATGGAGGGGCTGTTGAGATGTCTCAGGTGGTAAAGGACTTTGCCATTTCCCAGGTAAATGACCCCATCTGGATCACTGTAACATACAGTAGGACAGAGCCAACTCCCACAAGTTGTACTCTGATCTTTAAACATCATGCCATGTACACACTGTGCCCATAGACACATATACTATATAAACTTAAATGTAAAAATTAAAAGATGATCATCAAGGAAGATTCCGGACATTGGCCCCACCCCTACAAGTGCATATAACCACATCTGCCCACATACACATGAAAGAAAAAAGATGATGATGGTGGTGGCACTGAGGGTACACTTGGTGGTAGACACGGGGAGAGCACATGTTCAGCATGGAAAAAGCTCTGGGTGCCAGTCCCAGCACCACACACACACATACAAAAGGTATGGCACGGGTCTGCAGTCCCAGCCTCACAGAAGGCAGAGGCGGGAAGGTTACTTGAACCCAGGTATTGAAGACAAGTCTAGAGAACACTGACTCTTCTATAAAGACAGTATACGAGAGGACACAAATGAGACTTGACAGTTATGTTAGATTGGATGGCAAAGAGACCAAATGAGAACATTTGCTAAAATGTAAAACACAAGGACTCAATCACGTGAAAGGACAAGGCTTTCCACAAAGAAACGGCAACAGGAGACAAGCCAGTGCAGGGGATAAGGGAGAGACGCAAGGCAGTACAGAGATCTGACCCATGAGGAAAGGAAGCAGGTCCCACAGCATGCAAGGCTGCAGCAGGACGAACGCTGCTGCTGTGCTGCAGAGCAGACTGGGGAAGACACGGAACTGCAGGAGCTTGGCGGAGGGGGGTAGAATGCAGCTGCTGAGGGGCTCAGCCACCTGGGCAGGTGCCAGCACTCCAGGGTTCTAGAGCTGAGAAAGACAAGTGAGCACTCAGCTGTGGCAGCTCTTTTGTTAACAAAGTTAAACAGCTATTTGAAATCCAGGTGGAAACAGGGAGAAACCATTTCTAGAGAGAAGGGAATCATTAGCATATGTAGGGTATTTAAAACTACTTACAGTACTGAAATTAACCTAATTGAAATAATCACCTGGGAAATTTCATTAAAATCTAGTACCCAGGGCTGGAGATGGCTCAGTGATTAAGAGCACTAATTGTTCTTCCAGAGGACCAGGGTGCAATACCCAGCACCTACACAGCAGCTCACAGCTGTCTGTCAAGATCTGACACCCCCTACACAGACACAAATGCAGGCAAATCACCAATGCACATAAAAAGAAAAATTATAAATAAGTGAATGTATATATAGTATGCAATGTAATATAGTATGAATTAGTGCATATACAATGTATATAGTATGCAATGTAATATAATATGAATTAGTGCATATACAATGTATATAGTATGCAATGTAATATAGTATGAATTAGTGCATATACAATGTATATATAGTATGTAATGTAATATAGTATGAATTAGTGCATATACAAAGTATACTATACATATTTCCCATTTTCCAGAGAAAAATCAAAAGTCCGAAACAGAGGCTAGGAATTATACTTTTCCAGAGAATCAGAGGTAATAAAGTTAAGTGTGAGAAACATTTAATTCTGTCCACTCAATGTGTTGGGTATGGAAGAACATGCCTATGATGCCTGAGGCAGGACAATGTGAATTTGGAGTAACCCTAGGCTACACAGTATATATTTCTCTGTGGGTTCAAGACCAGAACCCACAACGCAACCCTGGGACAATGCAAGTTCCAGGACAGCCAGATATGTTACACAGAGAAACCCTGCCTCAAAAAAACAAAACCAAACAAACAAAAACAAAAACGAACCAAACAAAGCAAATCAAAAACCTGGCCTGTGCTACTGAAGCCCTGCCCCAAAATCAAATAAATAAAGAAGAGATTCATCTGGCTAACACTGACCTTAGAAGATGCTGTAAGCACTAGATTAGATTATATGTAAAGCACCTATGATATAGAAAGTATCCAACAAACATTAGATCCACTTACACTTCCATTAGCGCTTCAAGGGTTCTTGGTGAGGCAGTGTGGTAGAAATAACATGGGCCCTGTAATCAGACAAACCTGGGTTCAAAGCCTAGCCCTTACACTTGATTTCTGTCTGACCTTGGACAAGTTACTTCATGTCTTCATTCTGCCTCACAGTGTCATGATTAAACAGAATCATGTGCCATGTGTTTAGGGTTAAGTAGGTTGTGTGATAGTCAAATATAGTACCCTAAATAGCAGTGAGAACAAATATATACAGTAACATGGAGAAATCTCCAAAACAAAAGAAGTAAACAAAAAGAAATAAGAAACACAAAAATACATATAGAAAGACTATATTTAAATAGTTTTAAGAGTAGGGAAAATGAAGTGATATATTATTGACAAATATAATACATAACACTATAAAATACCATGTCCAGGCCTAGAAGTGCAAGCCTGTAATAATCCCAGCTACTAAAGAAGCTGAGTCTGGAGGATCCCGGGATGAAGGCTTCCCTGAACTACTGAGGAAAAGTTCAACTGACGTCAGTGTGACCTAATGAGAGCTTGTTTCAGAATAAAAATACCAAGTGGTGAGGGCACAGCTCGGTGGTAGACTGACTACCTGCCTAGCAGGCAGGGGACCTGGGAAACAACAGCAGCAGCAAAACAGAGAAAGGTGAAAATGGATCACTAAGTTCTAAATAATGGATGTCTCTGGAGGAAAGAAGGGAAATAATTATTAAGGGCATCTAACAACTACTGGTTATCTTGCTGGACACAGAAACTTCATTCCAAAATTACTTTAAAAACTGATACATTTCAAAGGTGACAAAATTTTGTACTTAAAAAAAAATTTTAATGATATCTAAAAATAAACGTTATACAATCTTTCACTTTATAGATGTAAGTGAAAGAAATTCACCTAAATTTAAGGAGAGTTTGAAGCCATGTCTACCTGTGTCTACTGGTCTCAGCCAGTGCTGAAGCCATCTTACACTGTACTACATAAACAAGTTCTAAAATGGAATTTACACACTCACTTACCACTCTGGTAGTACTTGGAATCATGTGTCCATCTGAAGCCAGTGCACAGACCAAAGTCAGTCAATTTAATGTGGCCATCTCGGTCAATCAAAATGTTATCAGGCTTAATATCTCTATGAATAAAACCCATTTTATGAACACTTTCAACTGCACAGGTAAGCTCTGCTATGTAGAACCGTGCCAGATTTTCTGGAAAGATGCCCATTCTAATTAACAGGCTCATCATATCACCCCCAGGAATGTAGTCCATCACAAAATACAAATTGTCCTTATCTTGGAATGAATAATACAATCGAACTACCCATTCGTTGTCAGCTTCAGCTAGAATATCTCTCTCAGCTTTAACATGAGCGACTTGATTTCGAAGGAGGACATCTTTCTTTCGCAGAGTTTTTGTTGCATACAAAGCTTTAGTATCGACTTTTCTTGCTAGGCAGACTTCACCAAACGCTCCTATCCCCAGTGTCTTTATCTTCACAAACATAGACTTGTCCATTTTAGCCCTCTTAAGACGAATATAGTTAGACTCTTTCTGGCAAAGCATCTTTCTCATTTGATCCTGGGCATCTTGAGACAATCCAACCTAGGTAAATAAACTAGAGGTTAAATAGGGAATTGCATTGAATAATAAGAAATAGCTTAAGAGAAAATTCAGGCATATTTTTGAAAGTTAAATGCATATAATGACTTTTAATAAAGCATGTTAGAATTCTAGAATCAGAGAAAAATTAATGATCAAAGTCAAGCTTGAAAGCTAGTAAACAATACACAAGGTTGAGTATGTATGCAAATTCAGCTGTGGAACAAGTAGAAGAGGGTGTCAACAGTCAGGGTTCTATTCCTCTCTAAAGCACTCAGAGCAGCTTCCCAATACCCAGTAAAACAGATGTCTGCCAACATGCACTCTCAACTCTCTCCATGCATATCCCCAAATTACAGCAGCAAACCGCCTTCACAAAACATTTCTGTAGAATGTCTAGGCCTCAAATATTTTCCCCCTGATTTTATCTTTCACAGAGAGAAATTTTTTTCACCCAGGCTCAATCAAAAAGGAAGGAAGGAAGAGAAGGAGTGAGGGGAGGTGGGAGAGAGGAATAAAGAAAGAAAGGAGGGAAGGAAGGAAGGAAGGAAGGAAGGAAGGAAGGAAGGAAGGAAGGAAGGAAGAAGGAAGACAGACAAAAGGCTCAGTAGGTAAAGGCATCTGTGACCAAGTCTGACTCTCCTAGTTTGATTCCTGAGATGCACATGGTGGACAGAACCAACCCCCCCATGTTGTCCTCTGACCTCTACATATTCTCAGAGGCTTGTGTGTACATGTGCATGAACACACACATACACAGAGAGACACATATGAATAAAAATGTAGCTAAATATTTTTTTTAAAGAAATATACAACAGGCATGGCAATCTTTGTTTTTCTGAGACCACCACTGTAAGGATGAGACTCCTAGTACACGTCTAACAAAGTGCAAAGAGACAACCTGCCTGGCATCTTTCAGATACTCTGAAATAGTTTCTAAAATTATTGTGATTGAGGTATTACCAATCAAAAGCAGATAAACACAAAGCTCAGCTTCTAAGCAGGGACGGGACACCTGGACTTAGAAGGTAAGGGGTCTTTGGCTACTTCAGAACTTACTGTTTAAAAAGACAAGTCTTAGAAGAGTAGAGGCTAATTCTAGAAATGCAAGACTAATCTCAAACAGCAACCTCATGCTTCTGTTAGGATGTGCATTTGCATGCAAAGTCTTTTCAGAGTGGTAGCATGCCAGACTTAGTACACAACTCTTTTCTCTTAAAATCTTACTTGCCTACACAGTAATGGAGGCTACAGAAGTCAGCAAAGCTTCCAACACCATGAAAGTTTAAGTCAGCTATTAGTGAAAGTGGAGAGGAAAAAGGAAAAATAAACTAAGAAAATACATAGACTTTAGTAAGAAATTCTAAGAACAATGTGAATAAAAGAATTTGTGGTAATTTTCCTTGAACATAATTATTTATAGTAAGAAAATATTGGCCGGGCAGTAGTGACATACACCTTTAATCCCAACACTCAGGAGGCAGAGGCTGATGGTTCTCTGTGAGTTCCAGGACAGCCAGAGCTACACAGAGAAACCCAGTCTCAAAACCTGTCCCCCCACCCTCCCCAGTACTGAACTAAAGAGAGACTGGAAATAAGAAGTAATCATTTTACAGCTCTTTCAGTATGATGAGAAGCACAATCTTTTGCACTTTGAGGATAGATGTGAAAGGAAGGAGAACCAAAGCTTTGCACTCTGAGCAATGATACAACCATGATGGTGAGGGTTCAACCACAGCGCCTACCAATGACATGTGAAGGGAGTGCTCAGTACTCTGGTCTCAATGCTTCCAGTAATTTAAGCCTATTTTCCTCAAGCATAATTAGAAGAAGAAAATGACTGCAAAGAGATGATTTGTCACTTCCTTTTCATTTCTTTTTTCTGGTTTGGGTGACAGTCTTGCTACATAGCCTTCGCTGTCTCGGAACTAGCAATGCAGGCCTCTGCCTCCTGATTGCTGGGATGAAGGGGGTAGCCACCATGCCTGGTGACTCTGTCACTTTCTAATAATGTGTATATAAAGAATAAATGCCAAATTCTCAGCAAAAAAGCAATCATCCCTTTGTGTACTGAAAGATCACCCAGATATGTCTGGTTGACTTTTGTATGTTGTAAAATAATACATAAAACCTAGAAATTAACCCTTATTTTAATTTCCATATCCCACATACTACAAATAATGTATTTTAAATTTACACAAGAACTTTATTATGGGGAATGCTAACTAAATCACTGAAATTCTACAATCAAAAATTCTCTGGAAGTTTACTCAAATTATCGGCAACACATTGCATTGCTCTACAAGAATACTGGAGCATGTTATTTTAAAATACCATGGAGAGAGAAGGTCAAGTGTGGAAATATTTGTGAAAGTTTTACCCGCATCATTTCATTTTCCAACTGTTTTTTCCGATGCAGGCGCTGCTGATGGGACTTCAGGACGTTTTCCACATGCTGCTCCATGAAGAATTTAAATGCCTGAGGTGAGTAGCTCTGAATCCCAGACTCTCTTCGTTCCTCATCTTTCTTGTTTTTCCTAACAGTGATAGGTGAAGTTGTAATCTGTTTCTTCTCTTTATCCCCACTATCAACGTTTTCCATACTTTTCTCACCATCGTCTTCCTTGGGTAAGTTAGGCTGATCATCTTTGCACGGCTTACTTATTGACTCATAGGGAGGAACAGATGGGTTCTGGTGTAGCAGATGTTTTGGATAAGGTGGTGGTGGACCTTGATAGCTTGGAGCCTCAGCAGCTGGTGGAATGACAGGCACATTTGAAGCTGTGCCCTCAGGAAAAGGGCTAGGCTGAACAGTCTGAATTGGCTGTGGCATCCAAGAAGGATGGGTAGGGGCTAAAGCAGTCTGCAGCTCTGGTTTCAGGACACGAATGCTTTTCACAGGCTGCTGAATAGGAGCTGGTGTGATGGCAGTGACTGTAGTGGCTGAAGGCTGAGAATTAGCACAGTGACTTGCTCTACTTCCCAACGGGTTATTAAAAGAATTTGACCGCACTGGTATGTTGGGTTGCCATGTAGGAATTTCATGCCCACTGCTTGGGGATGATTGGACAGGAGCAGATGATGACTGGGGCCAAGCTGTCTGCAGTCCAGGTATATTGATATTATAAAGCTCCATGTTGTGACTGTTCCTGTTTGGCACCATCATCGTTTGGGGAATGTTTCCATTTGCATATGACGGAGGAGCAGCAGATGCCCCTGCTTGTAAAGCAGAGGGGCTCTGTCCATTAGTTGGGGCCAGAGGATATGGAGGTGGTGGCTGCCGATTGACAGCCCCAGTGGAGACAACATTTTGGTGCATGATAAAATCAGTCTGACCACCACCATTCTGAACTCCAGGTCTCCCTGGTGGAAAGGTAAATTTGTTAGTACTTTGCATGATGATTGGTTGTCTGCCAACAGGAACAGAATTAATGCCTCTCTGTCCCTGGCTAGGAGGATTCATGGGAGAAGTGTTAAGAGGTGGTGGAGGGTAGCCCTCCTGCCATGTCCCAGGTGGAACAGGAGAGATTCGGGAGATTACATATTCCATGTTCCCAGAATAGCGCTTTGTCTGTGAGTTTGGTTCCCATGATGGGGGAGGTGGAGTTGTACCTCGTGGAGGGGGAGTCTGGCCTCTTGGAGGCGGTGGAGGAGTAACACTCCTAACTTGAGGTGGTGGTGGGGGATTCACTCTCTGTCCATTGCTTGGGTGAGCTTGAGCAAATGCTGTAATGCCAGATCCAGACAGGGGTCTTCCTACATCTGCCTGTGAGTTGGGGCTTTCAGATCGATAGACCACATTTTCTCCCAGAGGTGGGCCGTGTCTCTGAGGAACTAAAGACTCTTTAGAACCTTTCCAGCTTTGTTTTCGGTTAATTGATTGTTGCACATTTCCTGTGATTATAAAGAAGAGAATAGTCATGTTTTTTTTAACCTGTCTTTTTAAAAATAATTTATCTCAGAATTCTGATACTAGTAAATGATAGTCAAGTTAAGAATTGTAACAAGGGAGTCAAGAGACCAGTCTTACAACATGTTGACTGTAGTTAATAACAATGCATTCTTGGGGCTGGAGAGATGGCTCCGTGGTTATAAGTGCCCACTGCTCTTACAGAGGACCTATATTCAGTTCCCACTACCCACAGGGCAGTTTACAATGGTAACTCCAGCTCCAGGGCACGGAATACCCTCATTTGAACTTCACAGGCACTAGATACATGAGCCCACATAAAGACATGCAAGTAAAACATTCATAACATAAATATAACAAAAACCCAATGCACTCTTGGGAACTACCCAAAATAATGAACTGACTAGTTATTTCAAGGGTCTCATTTGTCACGCAGTGTAAGCCGGCCTCAGATTCTTGGCCCTCTTGCTCTAGACTTCCATGTACTGGGAAACAAGGGTACACCAACCCTGTCCAGATCTAAGAGAACAGATTTTAAGTATTCCCATCACATCCCCCCAACAAGTACAAGGGTTAGTTAGCTTGATTTAGCCCTACCCACAATGGTTATGAAACATAATTCCAGCAAGCGATTTTACTTAAAAACATGGTTTTTGCATTTCATTAATTTTGTTCCTTTGTGTGAATGTACATGTGCCATAGCATCTTGTGTAGGTCACGTGTGTAGGTTCTCTCCTTCCATTACGTAGGCCACAGGGATCAAGTTCAGTCAGTTCCTCAGGTTTGAAGGAAAGGGAGAAGGCAGGGAGGTATGTCTTAAAGACATCCAGGCCTACTTAGAATTTATAACGCACACGTCAAGTTTGAGGCTAGTCAAGGCTCCAGAGGCCTTGTCTCTTTTTTACTTTGTAACTTTATTTTTATTAGTAATCTTACTTTTAAAATGTTATTTATTTATTTATTTTGAGACAGGGTTTCTCCCTGTAGCCCTGCCTGTCCTGGAACTCACTCTGTAGACTAAGCTGCCCTCTAACTCAGAGATCTGCCAGCCTCTGCCTTGTGAGTGCTGGGATTAAAGGTGTTCCTCACCTCTTGGCTATTTTTAATTATAAGTATGTGTCTGCACCTGACTGGAGATGCCCTTGCAGGTCAGAGGCATGAAATCTTCTGCAGCTGAAGTTGTGAGCCACCGTGAGTGCTGAGAATTGAACCTGGGTCCTCTGCAAAAGCAGTACACAGTCCTTTTGTTTTTTCTTTTAAATCTTGATGTGGTAGTTTGAATGAAAATGGCCCCCATAGGGGCTGGAGATGTGGCTCAGCAGTTAAGAGTACTGGCTGCTCTTCCGGAGGACCTGAGTTCAGTTCCCAGCACGCACACAGCAGCTCACAACTGCCTGTAACTCCAGTTCCAGGGGATCTGACACCCTCACACCAATGCACATAAAATAAATTATTTAAACAAAGAAAAGAAAATGACCCTCACGGCTCATAAAGAGTGGCATTACTTGAAAGGGTTAAGGATGTGTGACCCTGTTGGAGTAGGTGTGACCTTACTGGAGGACGGGTATCCCTGGGGGGTGGGCTTTGAGGTTTCAGAAGATCAAACCAGGCCTGCTGGCTCGCTCTATCTATCTATCTATCTATCTATCTATCTATCTATCTATCATCTATCTATCATCTATCTATCTATCATCTATCTATCATCTATCTATCTATCTATCATCTATCTATCTATCATCTATCTATCTACCATCTATCTATCATCTATGTATCTATCTATCATCTATGTATCTATCTATCATCTATCTATCTATCATCTATCTATCTATCATCTATCTATCATCTATCTATCTATCATCTATCTATCATCTATCTATCTATCTATCTATCATCTATCTATCTATCATCTATCTATCTATCTATCATCTATCTATCATCTATCTATCATCTATCTATCTACCATCTATCTATCATCTATCTATCTATCATCTATCTATCTATCATCTATCTACCATCTATCTACCATCTATCTACCATCTATCTATCTATCTATCTATCTATCTATCTATCATCTATCTATCTATCTATCTATCATCTATCTATCTATCTATCATCTATCTATCTATCTATCTATCATCTATCTATCTATCATCTATCTATCTATCTATCATCTATCTATCTATCATCTATCTATCATCTATCTATCTATCTATCTATCTATCTATCATCTATCTATCTATCATCTATCTATCTACCATCTATCTACCATCTATCTATCTATGTATCTATCATCTATCTATCTATCATCTATCTATCTATCTATCTATCTATCTATCTATCTATCATCTATCTATCTATCTATCATCTATCTATCTATCTATCTATCTATCATCTATCTATCTATGTATCTATCTATCTATCTATCTACCATCTATCTATCTATCTATCTATCTATCTATCTATCTATCATCTATCTATCTATCTATCTATCATCTATCTACCATCTATCTATCTATCTATCTATCATCTATCTATCTATCTATCATCTATCTATCTATCTATCTATCTATCTATCATCTATCTATCTACCATCTATCTACCATCTATCTATGTATCTATCTATCTATCTATCTACCATCTATCTATCTATCTATCTATCATCTATCTATCTATCTATCATCTATCTATCTATCTACCATCTATCTACCATCTATCTATCTATCATCTATCTATCTATCTATCTATCTATCATCTATCTATCTATCTATCTATCTATCTATCTATCTATCTATCTATCTATCTTCCTGCTGCCTGCAGAGGATCCTCGGCTCCTTCATGACCACCACATCTGCCTGTGTGTTGCTAGGTTTCCCACAACGACAATAATGAACTGAACCCTGAACCTATAAACCAGCCCAGTTAAATGTTTTTCTTTGTAAGAGTTGCCATGATCACAGTCTCCTCATAGCAATAAACCCTAACCAAAATACTAGATGCATTCACTTCTTTTCTATTCTTTACACCTCACAGTATACATTCTTAACCACTAAGCCATCTCTCCAGCCCGGAGACCTTGTCTCAAAACAACAACAACAACAACAAAATTTAGGGGAGAAATTAAGTTTTGTTGCTATTATTCTTTTTTTTTTTTCCAAAATAAAACAAGAACCCGGGCCCCAAATTGGGGTTCAGTTTGTTTCCAGTTTCTTAGAAAAAGTTAGCACTTCCCACCTGAGGAATATTGCTAGACTTTGTTACTGATAACCCTGATTACTAAGTAATTCACACCACAGCAGTGAATTACTCAGGTGTTGGCAGTCTGAATGCTGCTTCCTGTCCCTGACTACAACTCATGAATGTACTTTGCTAGTAAGGTTAAATGAATCCTTACTTTAGGCTCCAGGCAATATCGTGTGTTCTAAACAGAGGAACTCTGAAGCTGAGGATAAGGGTCCACGCCTGTAATCCTAGCACTTGGGAAGCCAGAAGCTACAGCCAATTCAAGGCAACCTGTGTTTCATATTGAGCTCCAGCTCAGCCTGAGCTACATGGCAAAATTATATCTCAAAACAAATAAATAGGAAAGCAAAATCAGCTGGGCAGTGGTGGCACATGCTTTTCATCTCAGCACTTGTCAGGTCTCTCTGTGAGTTTGAGGCCAGCCTGGTTTACAGAGCGAGTTCCAGGACAGCCATTCTGTTACACAGAGAAACCCTGCCTGGGGATGGGGGGTGAGGTGGACAAATGAAAAGAAAGCAAAATCAAACCAATTCCCGTCCCCATCACACACACAAGGATCAATTTTGGGTTTTTCCTCTGATCTTGACCCTCAACATTTTTTTCAGATGGTTGGTACCACCCTTTCCCGGACAGTAATATCTACGAAAGCCTCAAATAACTGTCAAGTTCTTTGAAATGTAGGAAGGTCAAAGCCTTAGATACACAGGTTTTAAAAACAGGAGGGTGGTGGTGCCTGGAGATTTAGCACAGTGACAAAGCGCTTGTCCAAAGGCCCAGGTTCAGTCCCCACCCTACTGATGGGACAGGATAGCAAAGCATACCGTGAGGATCAACGGACCTTACAATTCTGTAGGACTGGGAATGCAGCTCAGGGTACAATGTGTGCTTATCAGCTGTGAGGCCCTGGGTCCCATCCCTCCCTGACATCACAAAAGTACAAATATTTTGTACAATATTTAATAACAAAGAAAGTTATGAATAGTAAAGTAAGCAAAGAAGGAAGATTTAGTAAACATGATGCTCCCCCGTAAACATGATGCTTCCCCCAACACTTTCCTTTAAAAATTGATTTTTAAGTAAGAATCAACATATACACATATAGACCCATTCAGGTTTCCCATGGGAAGAAAATATTGTGGTTATTAATAATCATATGGTATTGAAAAAAAAAGACACTTATTTATTTATCTTGATACAGGTTCTCACTACATAGCCCTGGCTAGCCTGGAACTCCCATAAATCAGTTTGAGACTTGAAACTTCACTTTATTGCATAGTTTGATGGCTAAGCTTGACTGACAACTTGACTACACCTGAGAGGCTTTCTTGATTGCATCATTTGAGGTGAGAAGACTCCTCCTAAATCCTGGCCACACTTCGTGGGGTAGCTCACATAAGAAGACATGGAAGAAGGAACATTTTGCTTTTGGCTTTCCTTCAGTCTCGCTGGCAAACTCATCTATCGGGTGGCTAAGACATTGCTTTGCTGGTATTAGAACCTACTTCCTTGGGACTCCAATAGAGACATGGACTGAACAACTACTAAATCCCTGGCCTTTCAATCAGGAGAGAGCCACTGTTGGACTAGCCAGACCACATTCTGTAAGCCACTCTAATAAATACCCTTCTGGGGGACTAGAAAGATGGCTGAAAGGCTAAGATTAATTGCTGCTCTGCAGAGGACCTGCATTCAGTTCCTAGTACCCCAGAGTCTAAACCTCAATGGCACCAGAAATGCATGCAACACACATACATGCACAGGATACATACACATAAAAATAAAATGTAAATAAATCCCCTTTCATCCCTATCAACTCTGTTCCTCTAATACAGATGCTAATGGCTGTGTTTGTTAGTCTGTTTCTCCATCTACCACCAGTCTTCCTTCCTTTCTCTTTTTTGTTTTGTTTGAGACAGGGCCTCCTGTAGTTCAAGCTGACTTAGAACTCATTTTGTAGCTATGGCTGGCTTTGAATTACTGATTCTCCAGCCTCCATCTCCCAAATGTTGGTATTACCAGGATTGTGCCATCATGCCTGGCAATATCAGCAATTTCTAAGACCAAAGATTTGGCATATTTGGGTGTTTTACAATATACTGTAGAAAAAAAAAAAAGACAAGAAAAATAAACAAAAAACCTATATGATGAATCACCTGGCTTCATGCTGGCATTAATAGGTCTGGCAGCTGCTGCAGCCATCTGCTCTCGACGAGGATCTTGATAACTCATTTTACTAATGAATTCAACAGCTGCTTCTATGCTTCTGTTATTAGTTTTCTGAAGAGCTTGAATAACCATGTCCTGATACAAAATTTCAACAAAAAGAAACATAATTTAAATATAATTAGCAGAAGGAAAGAATAATAGTGAGCACAAGAGACACTACTAGTTATGAAAGACACTGCCCCAAGCATAGTGCTGTCTTCCTTCATTCTCATTTTGGAGATGCCAGGACAATTTGCTGTCTGCCGAGGACAGCAGCATGTATAAAGTGGGGCAGCCTGAACCTAGGGGACAAGCTGTAGTGTGTGAATGGCAGAGCCAGAGAAGTGCCACTCCCAAGGCCCCTGAGACCAGAGGCCTGTCTCACAGCCTGCACAGTAAGCACGGATTTGTTTTTTATACTACAGAATTTTGGTTTTGTTTTGATCTGACTGGCTCTTCCTTTTTGAAATACAATGTATCTTTGTTGTTGTTGCTGTTTATGTTTTTCCAGACTTGTGTAACAGCCTTGGCTGTCCTGGAACTCAAGAGATCCGCCTGCCTCTGTCTCCTGAGTGCTGGGGCTAAAGACATGCACCACCACCGCACAGCTTGTAACTCGCAGACTCAGTGTTCCTGGTGCTAGCATAAGCCACTATGACTTGATTATTAACCATTAGTTACATTTTTGCATTACTAATTTTTAAAATTTTACTTATGTGTATGAGTATTTGGCTCTGTGTATGTATCTGTACCATATGTTTGAGGAGGCCAGAAAGTAGTATAGAATACTCTTAAACTGGAGTTTTATAGTTGTGAGCCTTCATGTTAGTTCTGGAAATCAAACCTAGGTCCTCTGATAGTGCAGCCAGAGCTCTTAACCTGTGAAGCCACATCTCCAGCTGTACATAGCTGAAATTTTATAAAAAATGATTTCTGCTACCTAAAATATTCACTCATAAATATTCAAAGAATTTTTTTGTGAGGATCAAATTTTATTAATAATCTAAACAAAATGTGATTAACTATGTTATGAAAAGGTCTCACAGGAGCTCTGGAATAGATAGTAAATACTTGGATTTATAGACAGGAGGTAGTGGTGGTGCATGCCTTTAATCCCAGCACTCAGGAGACTGAGACAGGCAGATCTCCTGTGAGTTCAAGGCCAGCCTGGTCTACAAAGCAAATTCCAGGGCAACCAGGACTACACAGAGAAACCCTGTTTCAAAACAAACAAAAGATTTGGCTTTGTTAGCCAAAACTAAATTTAAAACTGGGCCTGAGTGTTCTGAAATAATTCTTGCTCCCTATGATGAATCTAGACCATATCCTTGGAGCTGTCACTTTTCAACAACAACTGAGATCACAATGTTCACATTTCAAACTGCCCTCTGCCCCTACCACAATCTCACCTATAGAAATTCTAGGACTTTGGACTAGCACACAAGAAACTAAAGAAATAGTTATTTTGTTATACTAATCAGTAGAATTGTAAATATAGCATTCTTTGTTAACAGAACACAGAAATTTGTATGCACAATTGAGACTTCCCAAAGGAAGACTTCGTATCTGCTCTCCTGAAAGGTGTTTGCCTTACAGATAAGAAGAATCATTTGGTGTGTGTGTGTGTGTGTCTGTGTGTGTGTGTGTGTGTGTGTGTGTGTGTTTAAATTTTCTTACCTCATCAAAGCCAGCAACCTGCAGATCCTGAAACATCTGTGGATTAACTTCGGAAGGGATCCGAGAAGAACTTGTTTCATTTGCAAATGGTAGGAGAGAGTTTCGAATTTCCTGCAAGGCTTTATGGTGTGTGCCAAATTTGGGTGGATTTCTCACTTGCCTGGGATCTTCAGTCGACATCTTGCTCAGGTTGTGCTCGGCCTTTGCAGCATCAGATGGTTTAGATAAATTCCGAAGGGATTCTCGGATCTCCTGCAGCATTTGTCGGCTGCTGCCAGGGTAGTTGCTGGCAGGAAAGGTCTTAGGCCTCATCTGTCTGTACCCTTCTGGTTTTTCACCCCTCTTCATGAAAGCATCTATATGTGGCCCCGACGAAGAACTTCTCCAGGAGCTAACCCACAGACTCAGAGATTCCTTCTAAGCAAAGGTGAATGGGGACCTTCCCAGGAATGTTGAAATCCTTGACAATCAAAGTAACTAACCTAAAAAGGAAAATTCATAAGTAAAGCGATAGTGATTAAGAGAGCAGCTTTTTGTATTTGGGGAAATTTCAACTGCTATGAGAGTTGACAGTTCTCAGCTGAAGCTCAGACTTCAAGTAGTCCTGTGGATCAACTTTATTACTTCACTTCTCTGTGCCTATTTTTCTAGTTTCTAAAGTGGATTTACATTATTTCTAACTAGCAATACATGTGACCAAAACACAAAACACTTAAGATAGACTGCTTTAATAAGTATATAAAGCATATACAAATGTAAAGGATTGCTAAGTGAACCTTAAGCCTCCTCCCTTCCCTCCAATTTTAAATCTTGGAAATTAGACTTCAGTGTAAGATTTTTTTTTTTAAAGATGTATTTATTATGTATGCAGTGTTCTGTCTACATGTATCCCTGCAGGCCAGAAGAGTGCACCAGATCTCATTACAGATGGTTGTGAGATTTATTTAGAAGAAAAGGTATCAATGATTTTAAAAGGTTTTACATTACTTTTTCAGAAGATTCAAAATCTGTTTGGGTTTATTTCTCAAACTACAGAATGTAAATAAGGATAACTATATCCTAGAGATGAAACTCAGCTCTTCAAGCCAGACGGTGATGTACACATGCCTGTAATCCAAACACTCCAGAGGAAGAGGCTGGTGGATTTCTGACACATAGAAAAGGCCAGCCTGGTCTACACAGTGAGTTCCAGGACAGCTAGAACTCACCCAGAGAAAACAAACCAACCACAGGCCATCAGGCTTGCATTAAGTGCCTTTACTGCAGACCTGTCTCACTGGCCCTTCAGGTGTTCTTAATAAATGCATTGCAGCAGAGGCCGAATTCATGCACGACCTTCTGTCTTCCTTCCTGGTAGCTCCAACAAAAGCCTTGTGAAGATGCATCCCATGTCTCAGGTTTGTGCTCAGGCAGTTAAAGATTCAGATGCATTCCTTGCTTCAGGGATTTATTTAACAGGGCTCACTTTGGAATAGTGGGATTATATCATTGAGCAAAAGTGGCTCTCTAAATCACGGCATTTAGTCCTGTATTGAGTCCTACTGAGTACTATTGGACATGTGAGCAAGACCGCAATCTCTGCTGGATCAAGCCATCAATATTCTCTTGTCTGTTACTAAAGGCAGTATTGTGACAGCTTGACTATGGCAAGTCCCTGAGACTTTAGGAAGTGCATCCTAACTAACGTAGGTCATTGGAGGTGCTTTCTGTCATGTGAGATGCCCTGCCACGAACCCTGCTACCTCCAAAATATGAGCCATAATCTATTTTTCTTCCCTTATCTGAAGTAATTTACACAGTGATCAAAAGTCTAAGAAGGGCCAGCCAAATGTCTCAGCAGGAAAAGATGTTTGTTGCCAAGCTGATTACCTGGGTTTAATTCCTAGGATCCACTGTACAATAAGAAAATCAAGCTCCCACATTTGTTCACTAACCTTCATGCATGACATGTACAAATGCATAAACATACACATAAATAAACGACATAAAAACATTTTAAGTCTACTTATGATGGCTTCTGGGCCTTCTACAGTATGTTTTTACTAGTTTAGCATCTGCCCTCCTCTGAGAACAAGTGCCCGTTCCACATCCCAGCTCCAAACTCTTCCTAATAAGGAAGATGCACTCACTCGCCAACCCTTTATTGGTTCCTTCAGCCAGTCACCCTTGCAGAGGACTTGTACTAATCATGGTGGGGACTCACTCTGGGGCTAACACTCTTAAGGTCTTACTTTCTCTGTTGGAAGAACTTTGTGTTTGTGTGCTTTATTTTTTGTTTTTAACCTTACAGGAAATTAGCATCAAAGAAGGGGATTACTTCCCTGACCATATGGTTTAGAAACCTCTGGAAGAAGTTAGAAAACTTTGGGGATGTGGGCTTTAGGCTCCAGAATGATGAGAACAGTCTCAGTGGTGATTCTGGTGAGAGGACAAAAGCCAGCACAGTAAGAGAAACACAAGCAGGAAAGGCTGTGCTCATGAGATCCAGACTGCAAAGAACTCTACTGAGAACTGAACTAAAGGTCACTGTGTTGCATTCTGGCCAACAATGTGTCCTGAGAATTTCCACTAAGCTGAAATTAAAGGTGAAATTAAAGTTCAAAGGAGAAAGCCTAGGTGTCCAGCTGGTGACCCCATTTTGGGAGGTTCCAGAAACATACTTAAAATAAGGACACTGGGCTGGGGATATACCTCAATGGTATAGCAATTACCAAGCATGTCCCCAAAACCCAGGTTTGCTCTACAATACCCCCCCACCACACACACACACACACACACACACACACACACACACACACACGAATTAAATTGCCGATACTGTCAGTTCTCCTTTCAGAATTTACAACTCCTTCAACAAAGTATGGTTAACACAGGCTGTATCGAGTATCAATAATCTTTATTACTATGATATGTGAAAACACAATAATAGGCAAAGAGACTTTTAAAAAGAACTCAAAGGTAAAACAGATTACTACCTTAAATCTTTCTTTCTAATGAACAATCCTGTCGTGTTATTTTCTTATTCCATAGCCATTTACTCCTTCCTTCAAGGACTCTTCCAACAGTAGTGCCTAAACCAAAAGCTCTGGAGCACCCTGCACAGGTAGGAAGCTTAGACCCTCCCTCTGATCCCCACTCCAAGGTCTCTCTGCATAGCCCTGGCTGACTTAGTTTCCTATGCAGACCAGGCTAATCTCAAATACTCTAACCTAGCCCAGGGCCATTTTCATCACATCTTACATTTTAAGACTTCTAGATCACACTCAAGCTTGAAATTACAGTTAAAGTGTTCTAGACTGAAAAAACAAAACTTCCATTTGAAAAAAAAAAAAAATGAGAGCTGGGCAGTGGTGTTGCACACCTTTAATCCCAGCACTCAGGAGGCACTGTGAGTCTGAGCCCAGCCTGGTCTATAGAGGGAGTTCCAGCACAGCCAGGGAGGGCTGTTACACAGAGAAGCCCTGTCCCAAAATGAAACACAACAACAGCAACAAAATTAAGATGGGTAGTGGTGGAGAAAGCCCTGAATTGCAGCCCTAGGGAGGTGTAGGCAGAGGCAAACCAGGATCTCTGTTCAGGACAGCCTGGTCTCAAAGTGAGTAAGGATAGCCAGGGATCTACAGAGACACCCTGATTGAAAAAACAAAACAAAAGAAAAATTGCACCTTCTTCAGAAATGCACTATCTTGTCTACTAGGAAAAACAACTAAAAAATGAGAAACAGGTACAAATACACAGTAAGATTTCAAAACTTTACATTACGTCTGGTATGGTGAGGCTCCTTTTTAATACCAGCACCCCAGAGGCTGAGGCAGGAGGATCTCTGTGAATTCAAGGCCAGCCTAATCTGGCAGGGCTATATAGTAAGAACCAGTCACAGAAACAAACAAAAACAATGCAAGTGCTAACTGGGGCTGAACTGAGTTTACGACAACCTGCTAAAATGCTTGGTGGATGCCGGTGTGCACTGACTGCTGCTTGGTGGATGCCGGTGTGCACTGACTGCTGCTTGGTGGATGCCGGTGTGCACTGACTGCTGCTTGGTGGATGCTGGTGTGCATTGATTGACTGCTGCTTGGTGGATGCTGGTGTGCATTGATTGATTGCTGCTTGGTGGATGCTGGTGTGCATTGATTGTTTCCTAGCAACAGTCTTCCTGCTCACAGCACTACTGACACCACCACCCAAAGACATTTCCTCCCAGTGACTTTCTAAGAATTAACTCATCAAAGGGCTAGAGAGACGGCTCAGTGGTTAAGAGCACTGACGATCTTTCGGAAGACATGGGTTCCAGGGCCACATCCACATTGGCAGACCACAACTGTCTGTAACCACAGGTACAGAGGATCCAATTTCCTCTTCTGATCTCAACAGACCCTAGGCACACACGTGCACATACACACATGCAGGCAAAACATTTCCACACACATAAAATACTTAGAAGAGGAGAAAGAGTTAACTGACCAAGAGTGAAAACCGGGGAATGTGTGTAGGTCAGTTTGCAGAGCGCGGTTGAGCGCGCACAAAGGTGAGAGTCAGACCCAGCAACCTGGGCCTGCTGGTGTGACTGTATTCTCAGGAGGATCATAAATTCACAGTCATCCTTGGCTACATAGCAAATCCCAGGCCAGCCTGGGCTACAGAGATCCTGTTTTAAAAACAATCAAAAAGTGAAAACTGCTGAGTATGGTGGCAAAAATATATGCAAACTAGTGAGAGCCTGTCTCAAAAGAAAAGAGGCTGGAGGCAAAGGGTTTCCTCACCATCTGCCTGTACATACATACAGTGCTTGGTACCAGAAAAATATGAAAACAATCACATACTGGAAAATGGTCGTTTCTACTTTTTAAGATTACTAAACTTTTGTGGGTTACAAAAGTCATCTAATCTAAATGTCACATCTAAATGGAGTTAAATAATCAGAGTAGAAACATTCCAAGAGCATATGTAGAGGACAACAAAGACTAGCATGAAAACCAGAAACTTATTAAATAATGGGGGAAAAGCCAGATTCCATACACACAGCTTAGGAGACCTTTTTTCATTACTTTGAAGAGTCTCAAGGCTTAGTCAGTCAATAACCAGGCACGGAGAGAGAGTGCTTTCCCGGCACGTGCCACGAGCTAGTTTCTTGCAATAACAGCTTGTAAGAGAAAGGCAGAGACTCCACTGGCTGACCGACTCAGGTAATCATCTGGCCCTTTTCACCTACTCACTTAAGAGAAAACCATTTAGTTAAGACAGTAAGAGCTGAAGGTATCTTAGCAGTGAACCAAAGTTTTTTTTTTTTCCTCGTGGAGGAAAACTGATTTAAAATTAGCAACATTTGCGGGGCATAATGGCACAGACCTTAATTCCAGAAAGGCAGATATTTAGAGTCACCCTGGTCTACATAGCGAGTTCTAGGCTAATTAGGTACTATATGTTGAGAAACTGTCTTAAGAAAATTATAATAACCTTCAATTAAATAGTCCATAAACGTCAGTCAGCCTTCATGATGCCAGGCTTTCAGGCTAACTTCTAAACTTTGGGAGAGTTATTCATCGGACATAACTTCTAGAGAATACACCTAGTTCCCTTAGGAAATGATTTTCAATGGCAGAAGTCGGGACAAGTCACCCGCGAATCATTCTCTGCCACGCTCCACGCTCTTTTTCAAGGAACAATAACACAATCTCCCTTGATTGTCTGTGCTTCGTTTTCCAGACTTGAACACACGCACCGACCGAGTGACACCGTGTCTCCCAGCCCTGGCCACTAAGCGGTGACCTAAGCCTCACCGCTGCAGCGGGCTGGCTGGAGAGCGGCGGGGTTGCTTCGGGGGTACCCGGGATGGGGGCCCGCAGCGAGGCCAAGGGAGTGCGGCCGGTTCGGTGCACCCTTCCGCGGAAAACACAAAAGCAAGCCCAGCACCTCCCGCTTGTCTGCCCTGGAACGCAGGGAGGGGCGCACGGGGCGCCGGTGTGGCCTGGGGCCCTGGCCCGCAGCTCTCCCGGCCTCCCTCGCCCGTCCGAGGCCGCAGCGCCCCGGGCTCTCCCTGCGGCGCCGGGCGCGGCCAACCTTCGCTTCCCGCGGGCAGGGCTCGGCCCGGGTCGGCGCGGTCGGCGCAGCCGGGCCGGGACCCGGCCGGCCCGCAGCGAGCGGCCGCTGGGGATGGGCGTGGGCCCCGCCGGCCGCCGCCCCGCCGCCCCGGGCCCGGGAGAAGCGTGAGCCGCACCCGCGGCGCCGGCCCCGCACTCACCTGCAGGGGACGGCGGGGCTCCCGGGCAGCGGCCGCGGGCCCGAGGGCCGGCGCCGCGGCGGCGCGAGCCCGTCCCCGGGGCCCCTGGGGTCGCTCGGGCTTCGGGCCGGGGCCGGGCGGGCACTCACGCCGGCGGGGCAGCGGCCGGCCAGCGCGGCCCGACGCGGGGTCGCGAGCACCCGGCTCTGCCCTCAGCACCAGGCCGCCGCCGCCGCCGCCATTTTGCCTTCCACTCCGTGTCGCCGCCGCCGCCGCCGTCCGCCCGCCGCGGGTTTCCCGGATGTGGGCATTTCCCGGCGTCGCTTGCGCGGGGGCCGAGGACTGGGGGCTTCGGGGCGGCCGCGAGCGAGCGAGCGCAGTCGGTGCCACCGGAGAGGGGCGGCCAGCGGTGCCCCGAGACCACGGACGTCTTGGGGCCAGAAGTGCGGGGCTTAAATAGAAGCCGAGTCGTGGCGCCCGTGCAGCGTACGTGCAGTCGGACTCAGCAGGATGGAGAACTCTTGCAACTGCACCTTCGGATCGGCAGAGTTCGGACCGGTGCCTCGGATCCGCAGGACAGGTCACTGGAGCCATGAGTGCAGTAACGGGCCGGCCGGTGTCAGTTGTGTTTCTTAGGAAATTGAGTCTGCCATCGGGTGTGCACCATTGCCTTTGATCTGAGAAAGTACTCTTTTGCTGGATTGGGTCCACATAGGGGCAACCTGGGGTGGGCTGGGGCTTGCCATTCTCCTGCCTAGCTTCCCGAGATTCTTAATGGTGCCAGCCAACACTGACCCTGTAAATATGAGCACCTTCCCTGGTTTTGCCGCTAGGAAATACAGTTACTATTTTCCAGATTATCTTTGAGAGTTAAATAAAATGTAAAAATGTGTTAACAGGAATCGCACCATGCTATGCAAGTGCCCTACCCCTGAGCTCTATCCTCAGAACATTTTATAGTTTTCCTTTTAAGACTGGGTCGCATGAAGGTATATATATACACAAGCCTTTGAACTTCTGCCTCCGGAGTAGATGAGATAACAGGGACTGCTCCGCGAAGCTCAGCTCTGTTCTTTTTCTGAGATTAATTACTGAGTACTGAACCCAGAAGTTCAACAGTGCAAACCTCAGATGATCAGATTTGAAGGCCAGGGAAATGTTTAGTGTGATTGCTGCCACTGCTTTTGCGTTGTCAATAGTAAAACCCTTAGTGTGGCTTCAATCCGCCCTGCAGTCGGATGCTTCCTGCAAATCGAGGTCCCTTCTTGTGCTCTGGTAGGTAATAAATTCAGTGCACCACGTCTGCTGATTTAAACCAACTTTAAAAAAAAAAAAAAAAAATAGCCACGGAGCTGGAGCTGCTTCTTGAGGAGGACAAGTCACAGTTTCAAGCCACGGTAGTAAAAAAACGGCTTGAAAACGGCATGAAAGATCCTTGGGAACCAAGCAAGGGGAGTGGGTAGATGCTTAGCCAATGGCTGCAGAACCCAAACTACAGACCTCCAACCTGGAGCTGGAGGGCACCGGCATTCTCAACTTTACAATGATCATATGAAATTATTTTGTAAATATTTTCAACCTTTAATAGCCAGAATAATTACCTTTGGCACATTTTCCATATTAGTAGTTTTTTAGATGTTAGAAAACTATTACTAAGCTTAGGAGAAGTTATAAATTCTAGAATGTATATTGTTTACAAGGGTTGATATACAAACATTTAAGAAGCTGGGGAATCATATATGATGAAGCTAGTTTTCAAGGGGAAAGTGATGAATACTGTGAATCTTTCTCGTATTGGGCAGTGAATAAATGCTGATTGGCCGCTAGCCCTGCAGGAGGATAGCTAGGAAAATGCTGGGAAAAGATGCCATGTAGCTACCAGGAAGACCGGGTATTCTCCGGTAAGCTAAGACCGTGTAGAGTTACATAAATTTATAGAAATGGGTTAATAATTAAGAGGGCTGGCCAATGAGAAGCTTGAGCCACCGGCCAAACAGTTTACAATTAAACGGCTGTGGGGTCAGACTGAACAGAAATGCCATCAACAGGAAAGGTAACAGACAACATCCTTTGAAATAACTGAACCCCACACTGCCCTGTGTGCATAGAAACCCACCTGTTTCTGTTGGTTAGTTGGTTGTTCTGTTTTTTGGGTTTTTTTTTTTTTTTTAAAGATTTAATAAAATGTGTGTGTTTTCCTTGAATGTATATGTGGACCGTGGTGCGTTCAGAAGTCAAAACACATGACAGATCCCCTGAAACCACAGTTACAGGTGGCTGTGAGTCACCGTGTGGGTGCTGGGAATTGAACCTGGTTCCACTGCAAGAGTAGCAAGTGCTCTTAACCACTGAGCCATCTCTAGCCCCTGGCTACAGTTTAATTCACATAATTCTGCTTGGATTCTACATTGTTCTGTTTTGTAGAATTGTTAGGTTAAATGAAGGCGTGAGTTGAACAGCACTGGAACCCTCTGATGTCTACAATCTGAAGATCTTTTGCCATCAATCACTGATGAGGTTCTAATAGTATCGGGGGAAGAGTCAGCCAACAAGCAAAACTGGGCACTGACATTAACAACAGTTTACTGTTTCCTTGCAAATATGACACTTCCTCATGATTGAACTTTGCACATGATGGAATTGGTAACTTTGGGTTCTCATAGTTTCATGAAAATAGTTGTCTGGTAACATAAATGGCTTCTGCATCAGTCCCACAAACAAGACAGGGACCTAAGACATCCAAACTGTTTACAGACAGAGTCCTGCTGGGAAGCAAGCTTGTGATTTCAATGCGGTCTTTGGCAGGATCTGTGCTGAGCCAGGAACTTATTAGAGACTGGTGAACACTGGCCTGGTTGCTTATGCTATGAGACAGGAAGGTACTGCTTCTTCCTCCTGTGAGGAGAAGAGAAGGAAAATGTTAAGACCTTGTGAGACACCATGTCTAAGGGAGCTTGTAATATAAAAATGTTTACTGGGACTCAGGGTTAGCGTCCATGGCTATCACTGGAAGCATGGCAGCAGGCAGGCAGAAGGCCCTGAAGCAGCCCCTGGGTTTTAGGTCCTGATCCAGACAGGCACACTTGGGAATAGCCTTTGCTTTGACACCTGTCCAAAGAGGCCACAGTTCCTAGTCCTTCCCAAACATTTCTAACAACTAGTGACACACATTCAAATGTATGAGCCCACAGGGGCCATTCTCATCCAACCCACAAAGATAACTTCCTGTCACTAAATATAAAGCTTCTGCTGATGTTTTAAAAAGGCATTAATTCCCACCACTTATCTAATTCCATTAAATTAGGCTCATTTGGGGAGTGAATAAGCATAAGATGAAAAACAAATTCTATTATGTCAGACAGGGTCTCTATATAGTCCTGGCTGTTCTGAACTACTTATGTAGACTATTAGACTGGCCTCAAACTTTCAGAGATTTGCCTACCCCGCCTCCTGAGTGCTGGGATTAAATTAAAGGAATATCACCATACCCAGTTCCTATCATGTCATCCTAAAATTTTTCAGTGTGTGTGTGTGTGTGTGTGTGTGTGTGTGTGCTGGATGGTGGTGCACGCCTTTAATCCCAGCACTCGAGAGGCAAAAGCAGGTGGATATCTGTGAGTTCGAGGCCAGCCTGGTCTATTGAGCAAGTTCCAGGACAGGCTTCAAAGCTAGAGAGAAATCCTGTCTCAAAAAACCTAAACACAAACAAACAACAAAAAGGGGAAAGCAAAAGGTTTGTTTCATTTTAAATTATGGTTGTGTATGTTGTACTTGTGTATGTGTGTATGGATCATGGAGATGAGGGCGCATCTTATAGGGATCCGTTCTCTCCTCCTGCACATGGGTTCTGGGAATCAGACTCATTACCCAATGAGCCACCTCACTTGCCATACATCATCTTTTTGACTAAAAATTTATTCAGGGTTAGTAAGTATTCCAACATTAGAAGGAAAAACATGGATACCAAATTTGTAGTCTTAAGGGAAAAGAGAAATTTAATTGTTCCCCATTTTTCTGTTTATTGTTTTAATGGAAAATCTCAGAGAGATACCAAAAACAAACAAAAATAAGGAAAAAAGAACTCAAATGTTCATAGAAATATAAATTCCTCACTTGGGAGGCAGAACTCTGTGCGTTCAAGGCCAGCCTAGTCTACATAGTGAGTTTCAAGACAGCCAAGGCTACATAGAACCTGTCTCAAAAAACCAACCAAATAAATATGAGTTCCTAGTTCATATGAATGAATTTATAGGGGCCCAAGAGCTGGCTCAGCTGATAAGAACAAATACTGTTCTTGCAGAGGGCCTGGGTTCAGTTCCCAGCATTAATGATAAATGGTTCACAACCACCTGTAACTCCAGCTTCAGGAGATCTGAATCCCTCTTGTGGTCTCTGCTGCCAACTACAGTGGTACACACACATACACACACACACACACACACACACAAATATAAAGACACACAACACATAATTAAAAATAAAAGGCATCTTTCCTTTTGCTTTCCCTTTGGTTATTTTATTTTATGTGTATGGGTGTTTTGCCTGCATGTATGTCTTACACCACCTGTGTAAGACAGAAGAGGGCACTGGATCCCCTGGAATTGCAGATGGTTGTGAGCTGCCATGTTGATGGTGGAAATTTCAGACATACATACAGGCAAAACCCTCATTCACATAAAATCATAAGAAAATGGGGAGGCAGAGGCAGGTGGAACTCTGTGAGTTTGAGGCTAGCCTGGTCTACATAGCAAGCTGCTGACTCAACATGAGATTTAAAAGATCCTGAAGCAGCACTCAGGAACTTTACCTTGGTGAAAGAGAGAAGACTTTTCAGGTCCATTCGTGGAGGCATCCCAATGCCAGAGGGACCCATCTTCAGAACAAGTAAACAGGTGGTCCGGGTTGGATGGGTGGAAGTGAACCTCCCACACTAGGAAACAGAGGGAATCAATGTGAGTAGTCCATGAAGGAAGGTTAAATGACTTAACAATTACCGGTTTTCTAGCTCACTCCACAAGTAGTAGCTTTTATCTGCCTGCA
Organism: Cricetiscus sungorus; assembly: GCA_030556225.1. Classification (NCBI taxonomy): domain Eukaryota; kingdom Metazoa; phylum Chordata; class Mammalia; order Rodentia; family Cricetidae; genus Cricetiscus; species Cricetiscus sungorus. Next base: position 12,980,202 of record JANBXA010000738.1, on the reverse strand, counting down.
CGTTATAGTCACCAAAAGGTTAGATTCTGTCATTTCTGTACTTTAGAAGCCTTTGACTTTCGACTGACTTAGTTTATAGGTTCCCCAGCTCATCTGAACATTTTTATCTAGTAGTGTGATTCCAGCAGCTGGGAGACAGAGGTTGGACTTAACCCCTGACCCCCGTCTCTGTCTCCTAGCTGACAGGATCAAACATGCCTGGCTGAACATTTCTTAAACTGGGTCAAGCTGCAGCACTGGTTTTGTATTTGCTGCCTTGTATTTCTATTAGAGCAAGGGCCAGAAGAGGGCGTCAGAGCTCCTGGAGCTGGAGATAGCATTAGAAGTTGTAAGCCAGCATGTTGGTGTTGGTAGTAGAATGATGTGGGTTCTCTGGAAGACCCATCTTTCTCGCCCCTTGGTTTTTCTTTTTTAAGAATGAAATGATAAAGAGTTCCTTTCCCAAAAGTAAACATCAAACAACCCTGTTTAGGGTGGGGGAGATACAATTAAAGAGCTTAAACACAAAAAAGGATTATATAGCTTATACTATATAGATATTAAAAAATTTGATGTGAAATGATCCCTATGTATCTCATATATATATATATACACATATATACACACACACATATATGAGTAACTCACTCAACAAACTTTCTGCATCTCCATAATACTTACTTTCAGCTTCATGAGCCTTAAGTAAAGATACGGGCATGGTGCCTTGTCTAACATCCCAAATACTCAACATCCCATCCTGGCCACCAGTAGCTACAACATGCTGCTGGTTGGGATGTCTGTCAACACAGTGAAGTGGTACTCGGTCACCAGTCCTTTTAAAGAAAAGAGGACAACACCAAAGGTGTGGGAAAGGACAATTTACCTTTGCATAACAAAAAACATTTAATTTTACTAACCAAATGATAAAAATAACGTTTAAGAATTAAAGGCTACAATTACTCATTATTCAATTTGGAGACTCAGGAATCAAAGTAACAATGGTAAGACATGTAAGAAAGAGATTTCCATTAGAAAGTATGTGTCAAGCTGAAGAGCTGGTTGGCAGTTACTTGCTATTCCAGAGCCCCAAGTTCAATTCATTGCGCCATATCAACGGCTCACAATCCCTATAACCCCCACCTCCAGGAGCATCCTATAAACCTGTCCTGCGGGCATCTGCAATCATGTGCACACAGACACACAGACACAACAGAACAGCTAAAAGTAAATTTAAAATATGTATCAATTACACCAACTGTTTTTATGCCTATGCTCTTAATCTGTTTTTTTTAAAAGTCTGATACTACATTCTAGTTGCTTGAGAAAGTAGCAAAGATTACATATCTAGAAAGTGTGATCGCTGCTCCAAAAGTTATCTTGAATTTTATTTTTTCTGCAATCACATCTACAGTGTATTTTACTCACTAACGATACAATCATTTGATAAAACCACAACAGTTCTCTGTTAAACGATATATACTTCAAAAACATAAAGGCTCTGAATCAATACAACAAACACTTGCTATATTTGGGGTGGCAGAATCAATTCCATCATGTTATCCTTGCTTTATCAATGTAATCATGGATCAGTGTCTCTGAAATGCAAAGCTGGGGGACTAGGACAAAATGGCTCAGAAATTAAGAGCACAGGCTGCTCTTCCAGAGGAGTTAATTCAATCTCAAAACTCACAAGGCAGCTCACAACAGTCTGTAACTCCAGTCCCAGGAGTCCAGCGCCCTCTTCTGGTGTCTCGGGGTACTACATGGATGTGGTGCACAGGTGCACACATATACAAACAGGTAAAACACACACACACACACACACACACACACACACACACACACACACACACACACACACACACAGAATACAAAGTGTATTGCAGTAACCAGTCAAGCATAACTTTGCATCACACTACTGAAAAGACAAATCAAAACTTACAGTGATAATATCTGACAGGGCTCACTTCCCTGTTGTCTGAAATCCCATATTTTTAACTGTCCAATTGAGTTCACTGTAACAATCTCAGGAGTTCGAAGGAAGGTTACAGCATGGAGTGTACTGCTGTCCGCATTATCTGCAAGTTTTAGAAATGGTAGTGTGTATTAATGGGCTCCACATTTCCCCTACTGGTTGAAATATAATTTCTAACCACCCAGCATACTCTTTTCATGGAGAAATGTATGTCTAGATGCTCTCTTCTCTCTGGTAGACAGCATCACTCACAGAGCAGCCCTTTTCTAAATGTAGGGCTGGTTTACCAATTTTTCTATTTCCTCTTACAATTGTTACACTCAATTTTTTTTTTTCTTGGTTTTTCAAGACAGGGTTTCACTATGTAGCCCTGGCTGTCCTGGAACTCTCTCCTGTAAACGACCAGGGTGGCTTTGAACTCACAGAGATCTGCCTGCCTCTGGTCCTGGGTGCTGAGATTGGAAGTGTGAGCCTTTTATAATGCCCCCCCATTTGTTTCCTCAAGTGTTTAGGTCTGAGGCACATGACACACACTTCAGACTTAACTTGTGCCGCTTCTGAACACGGTCAGCACGCAACAGCCCTTAGTAATTAAGCAAGGGTTGTAACTCAGAAATTAAACAGCAAAGGACACCGGAATCTGATGCATGTGTGCAATCTAGGGTGGGGACCTGGACTCTCCTCAGGCAAGTCTGAGGGAAGCCAGTGCACTGAGCAGCACTGGAGTCTGTCAGCCCCGCTCAAAGGCTTCCCAAGAGCTGCTTGTTTGCCACCTGAAGACACCCAGCTTCAGGCTACTCTGCAATCTGACCCCAGTCTGCCTTCCTAGCTTCGCCCTTTCATCTCTGCACCAACAAATATCCAATGTCAGCTCGCCACATACTTTGTTTTGTCATTTGCTATCTGGTTTTACCCTGGCTCAGTGCTGTCCCTGCTTTCCTGGTGTATCATATTTTACTATTATTTATGGTACAGAATCAAGAACATTATTAACTGTCACTTGCTCCACAATTATAAATCCTTCCAGATAAGACCAAAACTCCACCACCTAATATATCTTTCTGCTCTTGTATCAATTATTTATACTGGTCTCATCCACACACTACCTTATAAACGGATCCTGCCATGTGTATTTTCCCACTCTTCAAACACTTAAATTCATGTTCGCTTAGTTCAATTACTATGTGATGGATAGAAGAAATAGGATTTCTCTCACCTATAGTTCTTACAGCCTCCTTATGATCAAGTCTGAAGAGATTTATTCGACCATCCTCTCCAACAGTAACGATTTCTGGGTTGTCACACACAATGCCTGTACAGGGTGCACCGCTATTGGAAGGACTGCCAGGGCCTGTATGGTGGTGAGCTGAGGGCCACTGTTGATTGACTGACAGAGTCTAGGCATCAGAAATGAGCACATTATCAGCCAGAGCAAAGTTCTGAACAATGAGCCCTTCTCCCCAGGAGTTTTTGTTTTTTTGAAACAGGACTTTGTTTGGGATTATAAGTGAGACACCATGTCTGCCTAATAATAGTATTTTTCAATCGTATCTCATGTCCTTCTAGAAGAACAATTCTCCCTTTCTCTTTGTATTTGAGCATAGTGATGTTTATAAACTACTTCCATCAAATTTTTGTAAGTTCTAATTAGACTTACCACATTTATTTCAAACCAATGAGTTTTGTTACCAAGTAGCTGAATGTTCAAATATTCTTTTAAAAAGTATGGGAATAAACTCTAATGCATAGGGTACTAACTGCTACATCTTTTTCTACATGATTCCATTAAGAGAATGAATTACAGCTGGGCATGGTGGCACATATCTTTGATCCTAGCACACAGGAAGCAGAGGCAGGTGGATCTCTTAGCTTAATGCCAGCCTGGTGGACATAGTGAGCTCCAGACCAGCCAGACCTATATAGTGAGATCCTGTCTCAAAAAACAAAAAAGTTATGAGCATGTGTGTTTGCCTGCCTGAGCTTATGTGCACCACACCTGTGGCGGTGTCTGCTCAGGCCAGAGAAACACATAAGGTCCTCTAGAGTTGGAGTTATAAGCTATTGTGAGGCATCTGGTGTGGGTGGTAGGAATGAACCCGGGTTCTGCCTAAGAGCAGTACACACTCTTAACTGCTGAGCCACCTCCCAGCTTTCTCCCTCAACCCTGTAAAAGACTATCAGAGGGGCTGACAAAACACTATAGGAGAATTACCAACTAGATGTTACTGCTAGAGCTAATAAACAGTTTATTCAAAGGATGTCATTTCCATAAGCATGATGTAGACTTTATCAAAAAGAAATATGTGGCTGGGGGGGGAGCTTAGTGCAAGAATGCATGCTTTGATCCTCATCAACCGGCTAAAAGTGAACAGTATCCTCTCCTCTCGTGACTTCTCTTTAAGCTAGGGTTGTGCTGTTGCCCAGGCTCGTCTTGAGCTACTGTGATCAAACCTTTTTTCTCAACCTCTGGAAATGTGGGAGCTCCAGGAGCATGCCCATGATTGACTCTCTTCACGTGTAAACACTTTGAACGCATTATACACAATCTTCTGTAAGCCTCCTCAGGAATAATTAAAATACAAGTTTCCTTTTCCAACGAAAGCTCTTTACCTGGTTATTTGGATGGTGAAGGAACACTGTTACACATCCTGTTGACGAAGCAGCTACAATTCTTTCCTGGTCAAAAAACTAAACAGAAAAATTCTGCTTATTATTATAGATTTGGAATTTTATTGTTGTTGTTGTTTGTTTTGTTCTTAGAGACAGGGTTTCTCTGTATTGCTTTGGAGCCTGTCCTGGAACTCACTCTGTAGACCAGGCTGGCTCTGAACTCAGAGATCCTCCTGCCTCTGTCTGGCTAGATTTGGAAATATTAACAAGAAAAAGTCCATTACTTCAACTTGACTAATAGCAAATCCTGTAAGAGTTTAAAGAAGCAAACAGCCTATAAACACAAAACAATATATGAAAATAAGAATTTTTATATAAATTAGGAGTATTTTCATGAAGGATAAATAGTAATTTTAAATTTTACTTTACATTTTTGATTCTGGGCTGCAAGGATAAAAGTCTGTAAATAGGCAGCTTTCTACTGAGTAAAATGCATGGCATCTGAATTCATATTTTTTTTTTAATGAGGGAGGGAGGCTCTCTGGTTCCCAAACTAATCTAACTTCTACTAAGTTGTTAAAGGAACCATAACACAACAATCCTGCACAATATTTTCTATATACATTCAAAAGGTACCAGTCTCACCTGTCTGGTTAGTGAAGTAGTGAACAGTACTTAAAGGCTGGGATACACACACTGAAAGGTGGAGAGCACTTCCCTAGCACAAGTGAGGCCCCGAGATCATCCCCATCACAACCCTGACTCACAGACAAGCAATGCAAATTAATATACCTTCCCTAGCACAAGTGAGGTCCCGAGATCATCCCCATCACAACACATGCTAAACCCTGACTCACAGACAAGCAATGCAAATGAATATACCTGTGTAAAACTCACCAAATTGTGTTTGGCAAGTAGATAGGCAATTATTGTTATTTTCATTGAGATAAGGTCTCACTACGTGGCCCAGGCTGGCCTGTGTTCCCTTCTCCCTCTGCCTCTCACGGACTGGAACTGGAGGCTTGCACCCCATGCCAGCTTGGGCAATTTTAAAACTGATTGATGTGAATTCAGTTTCCCAGCCCCACTTCGTCACTAAGTGCCTAAACAACGATGTGGCAAATTACAACTCAGAGATTAGTGTCCTGTAAACCAGGGGTGGGAGTAGACAACCTAACAGTGCTAGATGTAAATCTCAAATTTCCAAAGTTGGCTTTGGGGGGGGGGGCAACTCAAGATTTACCTGCAAATCCATGACATCACCATGATGTCTGATGTCGCACAGTAACTGATGGTCTCCTTCAAACCCTCCGTCAGAATCCAATTTTCCAAAATCTCCAATGGACCACAGTGAAACGCAGTTGTCCTGCAAAGCACAAAGTTTTATCTTGGAGTGACGAAAACGTCAACTCCAGGAAAAGCAAAATTCAGACTGCCTTTCGGCAACCTTGCTTCAAGATCTGAAAAGATCGGAGATGTGGCCCGGTTCCGAGGGTCTGACTAAAGACTTGGTGAAGGTTTAGAACCAGATCCGAGGCTCAAATACACCCCGGGGCTCTCAGGAGACCGGCAAGGCAGAAGCTGCTGCTTTCGCGCGCTGGCGAGCGCGGGGGGCGTGGAGCAGAACAGCCGGGGCCCGCCCGGGACCGGGTACCTCATTGTCCCAAGAGCCCGTGGCGAAGGTCTCCGCGGTCTGCAGGCTCCCGGAAGGCACTGGCCGCCAGCGGGTTTTGCTAATTTTCTGAGACACGAACTTAGCATAAATTTCCTCCATGCCGAAATCTAGAAGCAGCTTCAGCAGAAAGCACACCGCGCGCCCCTCAAGCCCGCCCCTTCCTGCGCGGTTCTGATTGGATGAGACCCCACGGGAAAAGACGGTGGCTGCACACAGCCAATTCTCCACAGCAGAGCGCGCCAGCCCCTGAACTGAAGGAGGCTGTGATGCTCACTCTTGAAAGCATCTCTGGACAAAGACCCGGCCCCTAAAACCTTCAACAGTAAGACACTCTCCTAAGGCGAAGTCAGTCTAGGAATACTGACAATATATCATTTGTGCAAGAACCGTGTAATGCAAGAAGAATTTTTTTTTAAACATTTAGGGTTTTTTTGTTTCTTTATAAAAACCTTATTATGAAAATGTTGGAAATAAAAAAATCATCACACACCAAAATTAACGTGACCCAAAGACTATATAATCCAATGAATTTCTACACATTTTAGCTCAGCCATTCGGGAGCTATGGAGTTTCACATTGGATTTTATACTTTCACTATCTAATATATATTTAATTTTATTATCGAATATATATGTATTTAATGATTTATTTATTCTTATTTATGTGCATTAGTATTTTGCCTGCACGTGTGTCTGTATGAGGGTCCCAGATCCCCTAGAACTGGAGTTACAGACAGTTGTGAGCTGCCGTGTGGGTGCTGGAAATTGAACCGGGGTCTTCTGGAAGAGCAGCCAGTGCTCTTAACCCCTGGGCTATCTCTCCAGCCCTATCGAATATATTTTTATGCACTAACCACTTCAACTCCCCCAAAAAATTCATGACAAGATTTAGAGCTAGGAAAACAATTACATTTATTATTCTTTTGATAAATATTTACAAATGTTGAATTTTTTGGAAGATTTTTAAATTATGTGTGTGAATATTTTGTTTGCATGTATGTTTGTGTCTATTGCATGTGTTCCTTCCGGGTGGTAAGGCCAGAGGAGGGAGATGGAGTCCCCTGGAACTGGAGTTACATAAGGTTGAGGAAAGTCATGTAGGTGCTGGGAAATGAACTCAGGACCTGTGGAAGAGCAAGATGTGCTTTTAAGTGCTGAGCTATCTCTCCAGCCCTTAAAGGAACTTTATTTTTATTTTAAGTTATCCATATGTACCTGTCTGCGTGTGTATATGTGCATGTTAGGGCAAGTGCCTGAAGAGGCTCTGGATGTTCTGGAGCTGGATATCCAGGTATGAGTCATACCCATGTGGGAGCTGAGAAGCCAACTCTAGCCCTCTGAGAGAACAGCAAATATTTTAACTGCTGGGTTATCTCTCTAGCCCTGTCAGAGAAAAATCTAAGAGTAAAAAAAAAAAAAAAAAAAAAATTAATGCAGGAGGAAATATCTTGTATTAGCTGTGAGCACTTAACTTGAACTTCATTGCACATAGAAAATGCTTTTAAAATCCTAGGGCTGGATAGATTTCCCAGCCACTAGCAGCACTTGTCTCGAAGAGGGCCTGGGTTCAGTTCCCAGAGCCTACATTGTTGCTTCATTGGTACACGCATGGTGCACATACCTACATGCAGGCAAAAAAGATGGGCAGGCAACATGGCAAAATTTTAATCCCAGCACTGAGGAGATAAAAGCAGGTAGATCTCTGTCAGTTCCAGGCCAGCCTGGTCTATGTAAATAGTACACGAAGATCCAGGGCTATATAGTGAGACCCTGGGGGGTGGGGGACTCATATGCATAAAATATACCTTGAGCTCAAGGAGGTCAAAAGAGGGCTTAGGATCCCCTTGGAACTGGAATTACAAAAGGTTGTCAGCCACCATGTGTGTGCTGGGAATTGAACCCAGGTCCTCTGGCACAGCAACCAGTGCTCTTAACTGCTGACCCATCTCTCCAGGCCCTCTGTTTCGGTTTTGGTATATTTTTTTTCTTGCTCTGGAAACCTGGTCAATTTACTTATACATGTAATCAATAATGTGTTTGCTGAGAACTGTTTCATCAGGCCATGAATACTAATTCTATGTTGCGTCTGTGCTGTTGCTAATACCTATAATATCCTGCCACTCCTCACTACTGCTCATAACCCTGTCCACCCTTCAAGGATCAACACCTTTTTGTATTTTTCTTCTGATATTTCCAGCCCATATTGTTTAACTGACCCAGCACTACTATGCAGAGATTCTAGACCATTAATGGCACTTATAATTCCCCTCTGTTATTTGTTGTTGATGATGGTGCTGGGGATGGAACCTAAGATCTTTCATTTGCTAGGCAAGGCCTCTATCATATCCCCAGTGCACTGGTGTTACTCTAGTTGTAGATTTCATGGTTAGAATGTAAATCCTACATAATTCCAGGGGAAGGCCTTACTGGTATTTCTATTCTTTGTACTATAGGAATTAAAACCTTCGTTGGCAGTTTTTTTAAAAAGGGCTGTGATATCACAGTTACCAGAGTGTAAAGAGTTCTAGGCTTTTCAGCATGAACACTGTTACCCACATGGCCATTTCTGCTCCCATACAATAAGCCAGTCACTGGAATGATGGGTTTGTAAGAGACAATTTATGATGTGTCCAGTCATTCACAAATGAGAAAATCAAGTCTCTGAATGGCCTCACCTAAACAGAGGTTTCGTGATACAGTCTGGGGTGTGGGAAAAGGTGATTGGATTAAACTCAGATGTAACCATCATGACCCACGCAGGAAAGCAGTATTAGATAAAAGTACCTAACAGCAAGGAGGTTCTAGACTGAACTTTTACTGAGACTCGAAGAGAAGATGGTACTGGACAGGAAACAAAGGCTCATTGCTTTATTCTTAAAATTGAAGAACACTGACATAGTTACAAGATCCATGAGAATAATGACCATTTTAGATTGGATTGGAAGCAAGTTAAGTGTTGCATTTCACGAAGTTTGGTAAGAACTGTAATTCGGAAATTGCTCCTGATGTTATAGCACAACACTGATGTCTTAACGTTATTTACTTCCTGAGTTTACTAGAGTGATGGCTGTGTCTCAGTTTTAGTTAGCACAGTGTTTCCTGTCAACTTCTTAGAACCTAGTAAAGATGCCGAGAATAAAACTAGGGCCCAGGCTAAGGGTATAATTTGTGAGGCTTGTTCAGTTGAAATTCTCACTTGGGTAGGAAGAATTAACACTTTCATCATAGGATAGTGTCGTGTAACCAATTATAGCTCTCGGCTAGTCTTGTTCTGAACCAGAAAAACATCCCCACCCCAAGCCGGTGTCAGGGTACTCTTTCCCCTCGATTTCGCGTTTTCAAAGCTGAAAACAAACCAGTCTCTGCTTGGCCAGCACCGTCCTTATGGCAGGGACTGGCAGACTTGTGCTGGAGAGGGCCTTTGCCTTCGGCTCTGTTAAAATGGTTAATTATTCTGGCCCCATCACCAGAAGCCTCGACTCTACCAGCCTAAATGTTAGTGCATCGGGTTGGGTGATGCAGGACGCAATCGGCCCACTATCTAGCAAAGTGGACAGCCATAGGAGCAGACCCGCCCGCCGCTCGCAACAGCTGATGGAGCGGCGACTGCGGAGCCCGACGCGGCGGCACACGTCGGACCCGCCATCCCGCCGCCGAGCTGGGTCAGCGGGAGCCGCATCGGGGAAGGAGCCCCACCGCGCAGGACGGAGGCAGGAGCGAGCCTCAGCGAGGGGCACCCAGCAGCGCTGACTCGCGGGCCACGGCCACCCGGCACCCGCCGCGGGTCTCCAGATCTCCCGCGCCCAGGCTCCGTCCAGGCCCCGCCCCCGGCCGCGCCCCGGGCTGCGCGGCGTCACAGAGCGCATGCGTGCCGCGCGCGGGGCATGCCGGGAGCGCGCAGTGGCGGCAGCGGCGGCGGCAGCGGCGGCGGTAACAGCGTCCGCTCGAGCGGGGACCCCGGCGGGGCGGTGACCGTGTGGGAGGTGGTCTCACTCTTGGGGAAACTGCTGGGGACCGTCGCCGCGCTGAAGGTGGTCCTGTACCTGCTCCGGGTGTGCTTCGCGATGGCCTGGAAATCCGGCGGCGCCAGCCACTCGGAGCTAATCCACAACCTCCGCAGTAAGTGCCACCCCCGCCCGGCGTGGGCCCCGGAGAAGGGCCGCGCCTGGACGCTGTCGCCGTCCGGAACGTTCGGGCTGCACCCCCGCGCCTGCGGGAGGGCGGCTGGGAGCGGTTGCACGCTGTCCCGGACGGCGTGCGTTCGCGGTCTCCTCCCCCCCCGCCCCTCCCCCGGGACCTGTCACCCGGCGCCGGGGACCGGGAGGGGAGGGGGCCGCCTGGGGGCTGCTGCGGCCGGCACGGGGTGCGGGACCGGGCGCGGCTGCGGCTGGAGCCTGCCCTCCGACCGGCGAGGGGCGTGACTTGGGGGATGGGGAAGTGCGGTGGCTGGGCCGGCACCGACGATCGCCACCGTCTCCGCCCCGGCCCGCGGTTCTCTCTCTGTCCTCCCCCGGTGGATGGCCCGGAGCCTGCGTGCGAGCTTTCTGCTGCCTCCTCCCGCCCTCTGTGTTTTCCTTTGGAGGGAGATGCGGCTGCCTGATAGCAACTGGGGGAGGGAGGGGACGTCCTGGGTATTGCGGTTACCGGCGGGTGCTGGGACCACTTTCTTAGGCTGCTGTCCAGAGTATGGGCTCTTTTTTGGGGGATCGGGAGGTTGTCTGTTATGTTAGGGCATGCGGTCCCTTAGGGACTTCGTCTGCAGCCTTTGGAGGTCCTGAATCCAGCAGACCATTGTGTGCATAAAACGTGCTAACTTTCTTTGAGGATCGTCCATTGGGTTTTAAAAGCCTGTAAGGAAAGTTTAAAAAAGAAGAATAGAATTCTATGTAGTTACTGTATTCCTTCCTTTGACGATAGTTTTAGGTTGGAATGAATGCTGTGTCACTTACCTTTTAAATTGGAAAAGACTGTTGTCTGGTTCAAAGACCAAGGCAAATTACAAGTTCATAATCTCACCCTGGTCAGAATTCACAGTTCCTATTGCCACTGATTTCGAAATAATAATTATAGTATGCTAGGTAATGTTCTAATATTTTTACACTTTTTTTTTTTTTTTTTAAAGCTTTTCATGTGTTTGTCTTCCCTCTCAACTGTTCAAAATCACCTCTAGGGGTGGAACCATTAAAAAAAAAATGGATTTTCTCAGAGTCAGTAATCCCTTTTCTCCTCACAAATGCCAATTCATTTTCCATTATATGCCAAAAATCTTTGTAGGGAGCTAAAAGGTAAATGAGAGAAGTAAGTAGGACTGTCTGGTACTTAATACATTAATCGGTGCACTTTAAAAATAACAGTTAAATAGAAATTAGGTACTTAGTGCTTTGTGATGCTTGAGTTTAAACCTGGGCTTTTAGACATGCTAGACAAGTGCTCTCCCATGAGTATCCTGCCAGCCTCCAAAATTAAGAGCTTGTAGTCGAAGCCTTAGAAATATGATCATGCTGATATTGAAGTAAAGGGAGCTGCAAATTGGAAGCTGGGGTTACAGTTTTAGGTTTCGCTTTTATTTTTGTTTTTTTTTTTTTTTTTTTACAAAAATGTGCTCATGGTTTACTTAGTTTTAATGCTGTAATTTATTGGAAGTATTTACTTTTTCTTGGTAAGTGTGAGCATCAGTTTCTCCAGAGCTGGAGCATGCCTTCCAGTCCTGGATCATCTGCAGAGCTTGTCCAGCTACTGGGGCTGGAGACTGTGCAACCAACAGTTCTTTTTGTTTTTGTTTTCTTTTTGAGACAGGGTTCCTTTCTCTGCCCTGGAACTGGCTTTGTAGACCAGGCTAGCCTGGAACTCAGAGATCCACCTGCCTCTAGCTCCTGAGTGCTGGGATTAAAGTTGTATGTGTGCATCTGTAAAGCCAGGGACTACATAGAGACAGACCATTGAAAATTACAAAGCTAAATTGTGCCACTGTTTCAGCTTTATCAGTTACATGTTTTAAAATTAAACTCTAGAAAGGCTGTAGTGGAGCTTTTTAGAACTCCTTTCATGGCTGACTCAGTGCTCAGGGGTTGTTGATGACAAACTTGTTTCTCCTGCAGGCGCTCTTGCCAGGGCAATTGTGCTGCCACCAGAGCCCTCGTATGTTGGGCCGCTGGAAGGCAATGATCCTTTTGTGACTGGACCCCTTCCAGCAGTGCCTTGTTGGCTTGCAGAGTATTCCCTTTTGCTGTCGTTTAAGAGGGGCATTCTCTTCTTGCTTGGATTTCAGTGTTCCTTTTTTGTATGTTTGTTTTGATTTTGGAGACAGGGTTTCTCTGTGTAACAGTTTTGGCTGTTCTGGAACTTGTTTTTTGTTTTGTAGGTCAGGCTGGCCTCGAACTCACAGAAAACTTCCTGCTTCTGCCTCCTCAGTGCTGGGATAAAAGGTGTGTGTACCACCACCACTGCCACCACCACCCTGCCCAGCATCATCCTTTAGTATTTAAAATGCTACACTGGCCACTTAAAGTAGGATGAGCAACTCCTCCTCCTCTTCTCAACTTGTTTTTATTTGTAAAAACAAAACACTTTCAATGCCATTCCTTAACGTATGGGTTATTTCCCCTTACGTTTTCTTTGTATCCTTGACTTTCATTTTGCAAATACAATATTTGTAGCATTATCAATGAGCCAATGAATACTTGGGTGCTTTTTCTTTATTATTATTTTTGATAGTTTGTTTATTTTTATTTTATATGCATTGGAGTTTTTCCTGCTTGTGTGTCTGTGTGAGGGTGTTGGAAGTCCTGGAACTGGAGTTTTAGACATTTGTGAGCTGCCATGGAAATGTTGGGAATTGAACCTGGGTCCTCTAGAAGGACAGCCATTGCTTTTAACCCTGAGCCATGAACTCACAGAGATCCTGTCTCTGCCTTCTGAGTGCTGTAATTAAAGGCATGTGACATCACCACCTGGCTAAAATGGTTCTCTTATCCCCCTCACAACACCCATACTTAGTTAATAGTGTAGCCAGTGGAAAAGAGCATTTAGTCTTAATAGCCCTTTATTCTTTACATGCACATTAGTGAACATAAGCAGCTCATAAGAGCCTAAGAAATCGGAGCTGTGCATGTGTGCGTGCGTGCGTGCGTGCGTGTGTATGTGTGCACATGCACGTGCGTATGTGTGCACATGTGTGGAGATCAGAAGACAACTATAGAGTCAGTTCTCTCTCACCTTTCCCCGGGTTCCTTGCATCAAACAGACCATCAGGCACGTCAGGGAGCCCTTGTACCCACTGACAGATAGTAACTCATGGTGGATGTATAGAAGAATATTTCATTTTATGATTTAAAATTTTAGTATTAGGTAGGTGACCTGGGGGTGTTGCTCAATGGTACAGTTCATATCTGGCATGCATGAGATCTAGGATTTAGTTCCCTGTACCATACCAAGAAAAAAAAATTAGTGTGTATCTACTTACATTTAACTTAAGTAAAAACTACATTAAAGTTTCAGACCTGCAGTTATACCAGCCATATTTAAAGGCCTTGGTAACTTCATGAAATTAGTGGCTACCCTGCTGAAAAGTACAGATACACAACATAGCCTGTGTCACAGGAAGTTGTATTTGATCTAGATGATTGGCTCTTACATGTGTTTAAGGTGAAATTAAGCTGTAGGAAGAGAAAGTTGCATTGTTATGTGTATTTGTACTAGTATTTGTGTTTTCTGACTGAAGTGCTTTGTGTGTGGGGGGGGTGTGACAGTGAGAACCAAGGATCCTTGAACAGGTGTATGGAGAACAAAAGAGTTGGCATTTTAGATGATACTTTGATGAGACTGAAATGTCCAATCTAGCATAGTGAAGGTTTTAGGGACTAGTAAAATACTTGAAAAGAAATATGTAGAAGGGGGTAAAGCAGGTGGCAGATTTGGACTCATTATAAGGAAGACCTACCCTAACCATCAAAAGTTTGCTTTGAAGCCAGGTGGTGGTGGCACAGGCCCCCAATCCCAGCACTTGGGAGGCAGAGGCAGGCAGATCTGTAGAATGAGTTCTGGGATAGACAGGGCCACACAGAAAAACCCTGTCTCAAAAAGGAAAAAAAAAATGTTCTGAACAATGGTAATTTCTGTCACTGAGTATACGAAAGCAGAGGATGGCCGGCCATTTCACTGTAAGGGACCCTGAAGAGGGATCTGTTATCAGATTTGATATACACTAGTTCTAAGAGGAACATTCCAAATCCAAGGTTGTGTGATTTTAAAATAGCATTAAAGATTGCATAATACTATGGAGTATGTATGTTTCAGGAGCCAGGCAAAGAATCGAACATTTTTAACACTGCCTGTCTTACCTACTTTACCATATAATGAAAGGCAGCCCAAGAAACTTAGCCTTCTCCTTTGGGAAGTAATGTTGAAACAGTTTACTTTTACAGACCAACCGAAGTCGACAGGCACAGAGGACAATAGTGTAGGCTTGAATAGCATCTGGTACTTAGATAACACACTTGTCTTTGCTTGCTGTTACATAAGCTGCTTTGATTAGAGTGCAGTTTTGCATCCAGTCTCTTTCAGACTATATCCTCAGTGTGTCCTGAATCCGCCTTATTTAATCATTCTGGGTAAGAAGTAAAAGGCCAAAGTTCTGTTTGCTTGTTGATACTTGAGAAGAAATGCAAGATAAACCATAAATAGCTATTAATGCTTATAAACTAATAGATAGTAGTTCTTTTATTGAGAGCCCTCCTCCCTTGATTTTGATTTTTTTTTTTTTGGTGCTGGGAATCAAGTTCAAGGCTTTTATATACTAGGCAGGTTCTAACATTGAGCTCCATGCTCAGCCCTTGAGGTGAAATTTTATGGTGAGTGGGGAAAGTTCTACCGGGTTTGAAGTCTGTCTAATTCATATCTACACTGGGCCTCCTCATCTTTGAGGTTTATTTGTACCTTATTAAAAGAAAAAAACAATCCATGCCACCCCCCTCCCCAACCCTAGCAGTCCTTCAAATGCCTTTCATAGTCGTCCCATTGCTATATTGTCATTGTTGGGTTTCCAATACTGTTAATGGTTCCTTGAGATAATCAGTTACAAAGAGGAAACGTTCATTTGGGGTTGGTTATTGGGGAGGGGGTTCTCAGGCCCTGTTGCTTTGGGTTTGTGTTAAGGCCATCATGGCCAAGTAGAGCCCTTAGTTTATGGCCATGTTGGGCAGGGGAGGGGAGGGGAGGGGAGGAGAGAGAGAGAGAGAGAGAGAGAGAGAGAGAGAGAAGAGAAAGGAGAGAGACCAGGGTCCCACCATTTTTCAGGTACCACTTCTTACTATTGCCAGGCTGGGACCAAGATTTTGGGCAGAATTGCAGACCCAAACTGTATCTTCTGCCCCTGGCTCTTCAAGGCCCATGTCCACCTCATAAAACAAAATATATTGAGTGTTTCCAGTCTTCACTGTTCTGGCAATGTCCAGAAGTCCAAAGCCTCTGAGTCTGAAGGCAGACTTAGCTGTTATTCCTTGTAAGAAATCAAAAATGCATATCACATTCTTCTGAAATACAGTAGTAGGACAAGCAAAGGCATACTTTACATTCCAAGGGAGTAATTGGGACATAGAAAGATGGGTTGGGATCAGACAGGCGCAAGTCCAATCCCCAGCAGGGCAAACATAAAATCCTTCACCCAAGGGTTTGGGTGGTCCCACCAGAAGTTCTTCTTTGCTCACTCTTTCAGCCTCTTACACGCATGTGCACTGCCTGCAGTTTTCTGTGGCAGGTGTTCTGTGTTGGTTAGCAATTCTGACTTTCCAGAATCTTCACTGCATCCTACTTTTACATAGTTGAGGTCTCCTTGCAGGGCCCCCTCTCTGCTTCCTAGGTTTTCCTTTGTATTCTTAGGGGATGTCTCTACCATGACATACTTTTAATTCTTTAACAAAGACTTATTTATTTAATGTCTATGAGTGTTTTGTGTGCATATGTGGTACCATAGTGTGTCTTGTGCTTGTGTAATCTGGAAGAGAGTTTAAGATTTGTTACAAGAGTTTCAGACACTGTAAGATGCCAGGGGTGCTAGGACCCACACCTCCATCCTCTGTAAGAGCAGTAAGTGCTATTAACTACTGAGTCATCTTTCTCCAGCTTATAACTTGGAATTCTCAATGCCTGGAAAATGATCATAAGGGTAATGCCAAGCTCTGCCTCCATGTACAATGGAACCAACTGGCGTCCATCCCTGGGTGGTCTTGCCACAGGTCCAAACAATAGGGCAAATCAAATAGGGATTGAAGACTTCAAAATTGTGAACCAGAATATACCTGTACATACATAAATTAGCTTAGGTACTTATTGTAACTAGAGAAAGCCAACAAATAGAAAGTGGTTTTGCATTGTAGGGCAGCTGACTACAGCTATGTCTGAAATAATGCAATGCCGTCCTGGGAAGTTGCTCATGGGAAGAATCTGGAAAAGATGGAAGACACAAGCTAGAAGAAGCTGAAGGTCCTGAAAGCACAATGTTGTCGGGCGGTTCTGGTAGAGACTCAGAGGACTAGAGTACTGATTACAGTGCAGATAGTAAATGCTGTGCAGATGAGATTCCCATGGAAACGACTCTATTGGCAATTGGGCTAATTGGGCTAAACTCACCCTTGTTAACCTGTAGAAAACAGCTGGGCTACATGTTATCCTTGCCCCGAGACTAGGACCCTTCATCAACAGACCAGTTTATCTTTTATAGGAAATTTCAGAGCAAAAACAGCATTTAGACTGAGCCGTGAATTTTACCAGCTAAATGCTTTTAGCCAAATTTACATCGAGAAGTAGGAGTAAAAAGAACAGAGCAGAATGATTTGAAAAAAAACTTGTAGTTTGGCCAAAAGAAATAACTATAAAAGTATACCTATAAAAGAAATACCTACACAGGTTGCTAAAAAGATGAGCACCATTTAAAAAAAAAAAAAAAAAAAAAAAAACTAAGCCAAATGCTTTGCATCAGAACTATGCATCTCAGGAATCAGTAAGACCCCACTTATTACAATGGAAATTTTATTTCAAAAAACTGTTCGTGCAGGGCTAGAGCAAAAAGAAGAAATCAATTTAATGTCCATGGAGCTGGGAAGGCTCAAATTGGCAAGGTGCCTGCCTTGCAAGCACAAGAGACTGAGCCCATCCCCAGAACCCAAGTTTAAAAAAAAACCAAAAAGGCCAGTATGGTGATGTATGCTTGTAATCCCACAGGAAGTGGGAGAGAAGTGGATGGATTCGGAACTCAGTCTGGCCAGTCAAGCCCACTTGGTGATTTCCAGGCCAGTGGTGATCAACTCTTGTCTCAGGAAAAAAAGTGAACAGTGTCTGAAGAACACCCAGGGTGGTCCTCTAGTCTCTTTTAAAGTTGGTGGAATAGACACCAGACTTACTTTTCATAACAAAATATACTATCAGCCTTAGTAAACAAATTGCAACTATGTTGCCCCAAGAACAGGCTATCCTCAAACTCAGGAGATCATCCCGCCTCTGCCTCCTGAGTGCTACTATTAAGGCATGTGCCACTACACCCAGCCTCTTGCATATTATTTTTGTGGGTCCCCCCCCCCATTTAAATTTCATTCACCCTGCTGGATCCCAGTATTTGGGAGACAGAGGCAGATGGATCTCTGTGAGTTCAAGGCCAGCCTGGTCTACAGAGCAAGTTCCAGGACAATCAGAGCTGTTACACAAAGAAACCTTGTCTTGAAAACCGGGGTGGGGGGTGGGGGGGTTAAATTTGATTCACCCTCTGTCCCTTTCTACACCCCAAGTTAGAAAGAAAAATTCTTAATATGGCCTTGGGTTTTTCAAACTTTTTAAAATTTGGCTTTTAATTTAAGTTCTGTTAAAACCCTTATAGGCTCTTATTTGGATCAGCTACATATTTAGACCCACAACAGCCATTTTTATAGTTAATTAATTAGGGTCTCTGAACCCTAAAGTTGCAAGCAGATTGAGTATGGATGGTTCAAAAGCTGCTCTCTGTTTCAGATTGGATGTTTAGTCTCTAATTAGGCTATACATGCAAAGCAGAACAGCACATTACTTTTTTGCAAATCTAAAGACAGATCAGTGCTGTTTGAAAGTAATGTTTCTTCACAATGCTAGTTATATAGATTGCTATAGGCATTTTTGTGTACCTATATTTATAGGTAGTTATTAGTTTTCATTTCTTTTGGAAGTATACCTAGGAGTAGAATTACTCATCATGTAATAACTTCATGTTTAGCCACTCTAAACACCATTTTTATTTCCATTAAATGTGCACAAGAATTTCTCACATCCTTACAATACTTTTTTTTTTTTAAAGATTTCTTATGTACTAGTGTTCTTTCTGTCTGTATGCATGCCAGAAGAGGGCGCCAGATCTCATTACAGATGGCTATGAGAGCCACCATGTGGTTGCTGGGAATTGAACTCAGGAACTCTTGAAGAGCAGTCAGGGCTCTTAATCTCTGAGCATCCATCCAGCCCCTTACAATTTTTGTATTGTCTATCTTTTTTTGTTGCTGTTGTTTGTTTTGTTTTGTTTTCTGAGACAGGGTTTCTCTTTATTACTTTGGAGCCTGTCCTGGAACTTGTTCTGTAAGCCAGGCTGGCCTTAAACTCACAGAGATCCACCTGCCTCTGCCTCCAGAGTGCTGGGATTAAAGGTGTGGGCCACCAATGCCCAGCTATTGTCTGACTTTTTAAAGGAGGCAGGATCTTACTATGTTGTCTAGATTGGCCTCAAATTCCCGAGACTATGAGTTTTGCTACTGATTTTGGCTTCTTATCTTACTTTTTATTATAATCATCTTAGTGTTTCATGGTAGTTAAAATTTATATTTTTCTAATGACTAATGATGGCATATTTTCATGTATTATGGACCATTTGTGTATCTTTAGAGAATTGTCTAGTTAGATTTTTCATATTTTTCTATTTTTCAACTTTTTTAAGATTAATTTTTTTAAAATTATGTTGTATAAAAAAGGAGTTAGAGGCACATGAGTATAGGTGCCCCAGGAGGCCAGAGGCTTTGGCTCCCTGGAGCTGGATTTACAGGTGGTTGTAAAATAAACCTTCTGCCTCAGGTGCTGGGGAGCAAATGTGGGCCCATTTACCTGGAGCCATCTTTCCAGTCTCTGGGTAATCCTTTTAAAACTTTCTGGGTTTTAGTTTTGGTAAAATTAGAGACTGATCCCAGGACCTTTACACATGCTAGACAAGCCCTCTGCTCCTGAGGACAGTCCCCAGCTCTACCTGACTGTTTTTAGTCCTAAGTTACTAGAGTTCTTCTAGGGTCTCAGGTCATACCCCCCCCCCCCAAGGTCACCGTGCAGTAGGAGACAACCTTGAGTTTGCTTCTACCTCCTTACATGCCACCACATCTGGCTAAGACCTCTCAGATGAATCTATAAATACTGGCTTCCATCAAATCAGTGGTCTTTTCCATCAGCTGTGAAGCTTTTGGATTAGGGAAAGTCTTTTGAAACATATATTGCTTTTTAGTTTTGATGCCTATGCTGTGCTAAGAACCCATTGTCTAATCTGAAGTTTTGAAGACTTAGCCAATATTTTCTTTTAAGCATTTTACTTTTATGTGTTTGAGTATTTCACCTGCATGTATATGCCCCATGTGTATGCCTGCTGCTTACAAAGGTGAGCAGAGGTCATCAGATCCCCATGGAATCCAATCGTGTGGGTGCTAGGAATAGAACGGGTTTTTTTGCAAAAGCAGCCAGTGCTATGAACCAGCGAACCACCTCTCTAGCTCCTCCTCATCTTTTCTTCAATGAAGGTTATCATGTGGCTCTTATACTTTTTGTTTTTATTTCTTTTGCTTTTCCCTGAGACAGGGTTTCTCTGTGTAGTCTTAGCTGTCCTGGAACTCTCTCTGCATACCAGGCTGGCCTAGAACTCTGACTCTGGAGTACTGGAATTAAAGATGTGCGCCACCACCATTAGGCTTATTTAAGTCTTCTTTTATCATTGACGTGTCTTGGAACTGTAGGCCTAAGGACTTGTAAGACTTTTCTTGAAGCCAGTGCTGGGATCTTCCAAACCCTAGACATGTGTTTATAAATTAAATAGATTGACTGAGAAAAACAAGCTTACAATAGGGTCTGGAGAAGGGTCAGGTGCCAGAAAAGTCTCTGGCCACACCGACAGTGCAAAGATCACTGCTGGTATTTTAAAAAGCAGCATGTAAGAGAAAGCTATGCCACAGAGCTTAGGTGGATGTTTTTTTTTGTTTGTTTGTTTGGTTTTTTTTTTTTTTCCAATTGGGGGAAAGTGAATGGGAAAGGAGGGGAGGGGAGACCAGCATCTGGGGACAGGAATGGCAGAAGAGAGAGGCAGAGAAACAGAGAGGGGAAGAGAAAGGAACAGACAGAGGGGCAGAGAGGGAGAGAGGGGTGCGGGAGAGACGGGAGGTGGGCAGGACCCCTTTAAAAGGGAACGTAGTGAATGTGCACAGGTGCTGCTCTTAGTGGCTGCAGCTGAGGGTGCATCCTGTCAGAACTCCGGGAGCAGGCCAGCACAGGTGCCTGAATAGTAACAGTTACCAGGCTAGAGAAGGCACATCACTCCAGCCTTCTGGGAGGTTACCAAGTTAGGGTCCTTCCCTTGAAGGACCGACTTTGTGCTAACCTTCCAGGTCCCCCTGTGCTCATCTGTGAGCACAAGGCTGTGTGTCTCCCACAGAACTTACGCTGCGCTTCCTCTTGGAATGACTTCATCCGTGCTTAATATGTCTTTTGCTTCCCTTTTCTTTGGTACTCTCTTCCTGGTAGAAGGATGCTGTAGGTTATGTTGGTTTTGTTTCTGCTCCTTCTTGATGTCAGGTTTAGGGGTTTTATTGTGTTGGCTTTTTTGAACAGTTGTATGACCAACATTAACTTTCCAAAATTGAAAGTTTCACAGTTGATGAGTAACTGACATTAGTTTGCATAAATAGTTAAGCTACTCATAGTGCTTTAACTGGTCTCATTTTAAAGGAGCTATTTATAGGCTGGGGAGTGGTTTTGCATGCCTTTAATCCCAGCACTTGGGAGGCAGAGGCAGACGGATCTCTGTGAGTTCTAGGCCAGCCTGGTCTACAGATCGAGTTTCAGGATAGCGAGGGCTACACTGAGAAACTGTCTCAGAAGGAAAGAAAAAAAAAAGCTACTTAAAATATCTAACCCAGGACGTTCCTGAATCTCAGCTTCCTGTGTCTTGACTGCTGTGTGACTACAGCTCTCCATGAATCCTGACTCCTTTCCTGGTTTCCTCATGTCATCAAGTGACTGTCCCCTCCCCTCCAGTTCTGTCACTAAGTCAGTTCAGTGTACGTTACTGAAACCCTTCTCATTTTCTCCATCCTGGCTGCTATCATTAGCACCAAGTGACCTGGGCTTGCGTCGTGGACACTTCTGGTCTTGTCTGCTTTGTCTGTGCTCTGCAGTGTAGCCAGAGCAAACTATATCTGATATTACATCTGCTTAAAATATCTGTCCTGTTCATTTCAGAGAATGGAATCATCAAGACAGATAAAGTATTTGAAGTAATGCTGGCTACAGACCGCTCCCACTATGCAAAGTCTAACCCTTACATGGATTCTCCACAGTCAATAGGTAAGCCTTAAGACTTCTGAAAAGTTGTATTTTCTTCAGTTACTACTCTATAATTTAATGAGGAGGAAAAGAGCAGTGTCCAGATATGAGTTATAACCCCAGTAACTGAAAGTTTGTTGTTTGTTTTATAATCCCTTTATAATCCCAACCTACCCTTTGTAACAGAATGCATCTTTTTTGTGTCTTTAGAAATATATTATGTGAGTCAGAAAGTTGATTATTTTTTTTTTTAAGGAAAAACAAAACTTTAATGAAAGTTTAAGAGTTTTAGCTAAGTGCTAAGTTTTATTGAGGATCCTTACTTTGAATTTGCATATCAGCTTGATTTTTAAAATCCGAATTTAAAAGGAATAAGTAAGTCATTATTGACTTTTCTGCTTCACCGGCTCCAATGCTTTGGCTTTCCTTTGTCTCTAGAAAGTTCTGTATTTAACTCCTTGTCCTGAAGCAGGTTTTGCTGAGCTGCTGAGCCTTGGCAGTGGGCGCCTTTGAGGCTTAGAAGTGCCTCAGGATTCTGTGGGCCAGCTGCCATGTCTTCTTTTGAAGCACTGTGACAGTCAGCAAGAAGATCCTGGGGAGCTTCTGAACCCCAAGGCACCTGCTACCACCGCTCAGTGAAAACTGCTTCAGAGGCAGAAGCAGGTAAATCAATCTTGAGACTCTTAAACAAACTCCAGAAGGAAGAAACAGATGGGCTAGGGATTTACTGCAGGACGCAGTAGAGGGCACACTGAAGTTCTTCACTAGCCTCTGAGCTAGTCCGCTGACCTTTAAAGTGTGTCTGCAGTGTGAAACTAATTCTGCTAAGATAGTGCATCCTTACTACACTTAGGACAGTTTTTCTTTTCCTGAGTCTGAGGAAAAGGAATCTGTCATTTCTCAATGTATGGAAATCCTCA
The DNA here is from genome assembly GCA_030556225.1 of Cricetiscus sungorus. Taxonomy (NCBI): domain Eukaryota; kingdom Metazoa; phylum Chordata; class Mammalia; order Rodentia; family Cricetidae; genus Cricetiscus; species Cricetiscus sungorus. The sequence continues at coordinate 12,957,462 of JANBXA010000738.1, read as the reverse complement.
GTGTATGGTGCAAGCCTGTGATCCCAGCTACTTGGGAGGCTAAGGCAAGAAGAGGCTGAGCTCAGGGCCTGCCTGGGCTCATTTAGAGCTTTTCAAACAGGGAGAAAGAAAGGAGGAAAGGGCCCAAGCTGGCATGGTGTACGTGCTCGTAAACTGGGCACTTGGGAGGTGAAGGCAGGAGGATCAGGTGTCCAGGGCTAGTCCCGACTAGCCTCACCTCTGGGAGACCTTGTCTCAAACAACAATGGTGGTGCTGATGGGTTGGCCCGCCTTTGTCAGCCAAGCACGCAGAAGACGCCTTAGAAGTAGAGGGGTTGGTTTACTAGAGGAGCTGTTGCCTTTGGTGAGGTTGTGTTTTCTAACTTCTACCTTATGTCAGTTTTCTAACACATTTTGCTTTAGGATCATAGACACTGAAAAGACTGGAAAAGAGTGTGTGACTTAGAAAAGGAGCTACGAGCATTAGATGGTCTGTGCGTGTAGCTGAGCGTGTCAATATGCTCTTCTTGTTTTGTAGGCTTCCAAGCTACAATCAGCGCCCCTCACATGGTGAGTCAGCTCTGCTTACTTGGCTATCACCGCAGGTTATATTTTACGAGGATGACAAACTTCGTTTTCTATTTTTCTTTTTTGAGACAGTGTCTCACTGTGTATCAGGCTGGCCTCAAACTCAGAAAGAGCTATCTTCCACTGCTCTAACTCCCAAGGGCTGGGATTGAAGGTGTGTGCTATCATGTGGCCAAACAGCTTTCTTTATACTTGTACTTAAAGAACTTTTCCTGTTAGAAGCTGCCATTATTAACGGCTTCAGTCTGTTAGCGCTTGTGACAGAGCAAGTGAACCTAGCAAAAAGTTAAGTAAAGGAGAGCGTGTTTTCCGTAATTCTCAGGCTTCGCCCTGTGGGATTGATTCTTTCTGGGATGATGTGGACAAATGTCTGTTCGCTGCAGTTGGGTGTGGGCAGCAGACCAAGGAACAGTTCCAACCAGTGGACCTGGTGACCCAGTGGGCCTTTTGGATCTTAGTGACTCAAAGGCCACTTCAAGAGCCACCCCGATATGAGTTGTAATGCTCAGAAGCTACATGTAGGAACCCTGCATGCCCTTCAGCAGCTCTGTCAGAATCTTCACCGAAACCATTCGCATCATATAACCCCGAGCAGAGGCAAGCAGTCCATTATCTTCCTGCGTCCCCAGAGCTTGCAGAGCCTTTCCTTCCCCTCCAGTGGGAGTGTCCCGACTCTGGGGAAGTAACTACAGCACCGTCCTGTGGGCATCTCCAGCTTTCACCCTTGACTTGGAAGGTGTTTAGGGAGGAGTGATGGGCAGCAGCTATAAAGACGTGTGACTTTGGAAAGAACTGTTTAAGATCTGCTGTTTTTGACTATTAGAAACTTTCTTGAGATTTAGGTATCAGTTTCTTGAATCCATACTACATCGGATTTTGTTGAAGAAAATAATAGCTTTCTGATTCTTTTCAAGTATTTGATAGCAAAAGCTCATGTGTTGTTTACTTCTAAATAAATTCTGTCAATACTTATGTATTTATACTGTACTGAAAATACTAGAAGGATTACCTTGTGTGGTGATTTGCCGGGAAATGGCCCCAAAGGAAGTGGCACTATATGGTGTGGACTGGTTAGAGTAGGTGTGGGCTTGCTGAAGGAAGTATGTCACCACAGAGGCAGACTTTGAGGCTTCACATATGCTCAAGCCATAGTGAGACAGACCTCCTTCCGTTGCCTACCTATCAAGATGTAAGAATTCTCCAGTACCGAGTGTGCCATACTTCCAGCTATGTCCCCCACCATGGTGATAAAGGACTGAAATGCTGACACTGTAAGGGAGCCAGCCCATTAAATGTTTTCCTTGTAAGAGTTGCCATGGGTCAGGTGGTAGTGACTCACGCCTTTAATCCCAGCACTCATGCAGCAGAAGCAGGTGATCTCTGTGAGTTCGAGGCCAGCCTGGTCTACAAGAGCTAGATCCAGGACCTACTATCAAGGGGCCAGAGTACACAGAGAAACCCTGTCCCCCAAAAAAGTTGCCATGAGGGTTAGAGTCTATGATTCATAGTGGGGAGCTTGGCCACAACCATATAGGGATGGTAACTGAGAACTTACATCTGATCCACAAGAATGATGGGCTGGGGTAGGGTGTGACTTGATGGGGTTAACTGGGAATGGCCTGGGCTTTTGAAACTTCAGAGCCTGTCTAGTGACATACCTTCTCCCATAAAGCCGTATCTCCTGATTCTTCCCAAATAACTCCACCAACTGGAAGTATTATCCTTCAAACCACCACAATACTATAACATAAACATACGATATTATCCATTTCATTTTACTTTTAAGAATTTAACTTACAGCTGGCGTATACCTTTAGTCCCAGCACTTGGGGGGTGGGGGATGCAGAGGCAGGAGGATCTCTGTGAGTTCAAGATCAGCCTGGTCTACAAGAGCTAGTTCCAGGACCTACTACCAAGGGGCCAGATAATTCTTTATAAGGTCAAGAGCCATGTGACTTCTTTGGGTAACAAGGCCTGAGAACAGCAAGAACAAGCTGCCCTGTGGCAAGGCCCTGGAGACCCTGACCCACCTGGCAAAGCCTGTAGACTGGCTGTTGCATAATTCTGGGCATGGCACAAGTGCTGCCTGCTCTCCTTGCTTGCCCTATGCCAGCCATATTTCTGGCTCCCTTTACTTTCACTTTCCCAGATAAAGCAGCTATTACAAAAGGAAATCCTTCCCCTTAAGACTCTCCTCTGAGTGAGCCAGAGGGAATGTTGTTAAAAATGCAGGGTCCTGATTCAGCCCCTAAAGTTCTGATGTTTCAAGTGAGACCGTGAATTCAGGCTTTTTAAAAACAGGATGTTGTCTTTCCAACATACTCTGTAACTAGCCTAATAGTTTTTAGTCCTAATAGTTCATGAAGTTTAATATTACAAATGTGCTTAACTGTTCCAGAGAGAATGATGTTAGCCACAGGAGTCTAGGAGAAATGCAAATAAAATAGATACCAAGAGTTAATGGCGAAAGTCTAGAGACGGGGATTGAAGTAGAATCATGGAGTCCCACAGCTCTCTCATAGCTGTGCCAGTACCCTAAGAAGTTAGAGGAGGGCATGGAAACAAGAGACAAACCATGCCCACCATTGAGAGTCAGTTTCTAAGTTAAGTTGCTTATAGGATAAAAGGAAAAACCTGTTGTGTCCACAGAGGAGATGGAGTGGTACAGAATGTAGAATGAATTGATCCAGCTTCAGCTGCTGACTTTATTGTGAGAACCCAGACCCTACCAAATGTAAATATTAACCACCTGAGACAAAATCGTCTCTCACCCTGCATGACACTAGCGGCCAGTGCTGCCAGCAGGGACCACTGTTGTGCCTGTAGGTATGCCTAGTTAGAAAACTTCCTTTGTAGCTTGCAACATTGTTTATGCTTCTAACATTACAGCTATAGATCAAATGGGTAATTGTTACCTGGTGGGAAAGTTGGGGGACAGAAATGGAAAGAAGCAAAGGAATAAAGTGGTAATGATTGTAACCATTTTTGAAATTTAAATCTGATTGTAAAACTGTCCTTGCAAACCATTGACATTGTATAAATGAAAGCAGCCCGCTCTCCCAGGGCCACTGGTTTGAAACAGGTGTCTGTCATAGTTTCTTTGTTTCGCCAACGTCACACATCTGTCCCCGGTCATCAGACTGTTCTAGAGGTCATCAGACTGTTCTAGAGGTATACTTCCAGAAGTAGGGTTTCACCATGTAGCCCTGGCTGACTTGGCCTGGAACTCCCTATGTAGACTAGGTTGGCTTCTGCCTCCTGAATGCTAAGATTAAAGGCACTTATGACATATATGAAGAGTGTTATTATCTTACAGCCAAGTTTGATGACATTATTACAGTTTTTGTTATAGAAGATTGCAACTAACTTAAATCGCTTCAGTATTGAATTTGTTATAATGCATTCATGCCTGAATAGTCTAAGCTATAAGAAAGAACATGCTCTTTAAGTATTGAATTTTCCTTTAAAATGTCATAAAATGAAACAACATTTGCTCGTTCATACACAGAGTGAATTTTTTTTCAGAAAAATTACAAGGAACTGGCAATGTTGGTTGCCTTCAGGGAATAAGACTGGACAGTTGGGAAGGGGTTGAGGGCTTTTCCCCGAAAATCCCTGTTTTCAGTCTTTTGACTTTGAATACTAATTTACATAGCAGTTATCTAAAATTCCAGGAAAACTATGCTGTACGAGGTCTAATGCAACAGAACTATCTTAGGTTACCGCTGTGATGTTCGGATGCTCCCATTGTTTTGTTGGATGATTATAGTAGAAGCTTGGGTAGAAGGTTGCCAACTTAAGATGAAGTGGTATGTGGACTTCAAGAAGACATGAATGCTCAGTTAATTTTCTTTTGGCAGCATGCATATGCACTAGAACTTCTGTTTGACCAGTTGCACGAAGGTGCTAAAGCCCTCGATGTAGGATCTGGAAGTGGAATCCTCACCGCATGTTTTGCACGGATGGTAAGGACTGTAATCTTCCTTGTGAACCTAATAGGAATGTATTGTGTGATTTAGCTATGGTTCCTTCTTACTGGTAGTTTTAATTTTTGTTTTTGCTCTGTTATTATGCTAATTTTAGCCAGGTGGTGGTGGTGGTGGTGGTGGTGGTGGTGGTATGTACCTTTAGTGCCAGCACCCAGGAGGCAGAGGCAGGCAGATGTCTTGAGTTCAAAGCCAACCTGGACTACAGAATGAGTTCTAGGACAACCAGGGCTATACAGAGAAACCTGTCTACAAACAAACAAACAAAAATATGATAATTTTAATATGTATCATTTAAGATTATAGTTGCAAGTGACAGGACATTTAAATCCAAAGCTGTAGAACCCAAAGAGAATTTATTTAGCTTGTCTAATGGAAAAGCCTAGAGGATTCCCTGGCTTTTTATGTAGCTAGATTTATAATGCCAGGCTACATTTTATTTTATCTATTTTGCTGTTTTGAGGATAGGGTCTCTACAGAGCCCCAGCTGTCCTGGGATTAAAGGTGTGGCCACCATGTCAGGCTAGGCTAGACTTTGTTACAGGTTGGTTTCTCTCTGGGTGTTGATTGGTCTGTACATCTTTTTGCATGGCCATCTCCTGTCTTAATCCCTCAAATTTTGGGATGATAGGTGAGTACCATAGTGCCTGGCTTTAAAAAAAAAAAAAAATATATATATATATATATATATATATATATATATATATATATATATATTTATGTATATGTGTATATACATACATACATACACACACAGACACACACACACACATATATATATAAAATGTATGATTTTTAAAAAATTTAATTTATTTTATCTTTTGGAGACAAGATCTAGCTATGTAGCCATGACTTGCCTCAAACCCATAAAGATCTGTAAAACTTAAACTCATTGCACCACCATGCCTGGTTCAATATTTGAGTAGCTTTTAAATTAACCTTTTAGCTAGGGTTCATACAAATTAAATATTGTTAGTTAAATCCTACCTCAAAGTTCTGGTTTAAAAATATATTAGTTTTTTGTTGGTTTGTTTTTTCAAGATAGGGTTTCACTATGTATTTCCGACTGTAGAACAGGCTGGCCTTGAACTCACGATCTCCGTGCCTCTGCTTCTCAAGTGTAAGGCCTAAAGGCATTTGCATAAGTTCTAGATTTAAAAATTAGAAATCTAGACTGGGCAGTGGTGGCATATGCCTTTAAACCCAGCACTCCGGAGGCAGAGGCAGGCAGTTGTCACTGAGTTTGAGGACAGCCTGGTATATTGAGTGAGCTGTGGGATAGCTAGGGCTATACAGAGAAGCCATGGTCTCAAAAATAGAAATCTGAAAAGGATGTAGTTTCCTTAGTATCATAAGGTTTTGTCATTTATTTTACCTTTGTGTCTGTGTGTGTTGGGAGTGGGGTGTTGGTTCCAGACAAGGTTTCTCTGTATAGCTTCAAACTCACAGAGATCCTCCTGCCTCTGCCTCTGCCTCCACTCAGCTTTATTTTAACTTTATAATTGCTTAAATAAAATTATTCAAAAAGTTGTATATAATAATTATGATAAACTATGAGTTTAGATTAATGACTTAAACTTTACTTTTTGACTTAAACTGTTTTATTTTTTATTTTTCATTCATTGCAGAATGTGACTTTAACTAAGGGAAGATTTTAAAGGCACTCCAGAAAAGCAGATTTAGCTCTGCAAATTCTTGAACTACCTTTTGTTTTCCAGGTTGGACAAAGTGGAAAAGTCATAGGAATTGATCACATTAAAGAACTAGTAGACGATTCTATAAATAATGTCAAAAAGGACGACCCAGTGCTTCTGTCCTCGGGACGGGTACGACTGGTTGGTGAGTAGCAGTTTCCTTTAAGTAGATGCAAGCTGAACAGTGCTTAAAAGTAGAGTAGTTCCCTTCTGTGCATCGAAATGGGGTATAAAGAGCAGCTTGTTTTTGCTGTCCTGAGGAACACAAAGCATTGCACTGCTTATGGTCTCAGCCTGCTGTTTTCCGTCTCATCGTTGGGGTTGAACTCGTTTTCGCATCTGCCCCTTGGGCTTTCCCTCTTAGCGTCAGGTGTCTGTTCACATAGGCAGTCGCGTGGGTTTATCTTTGATACAGGTGTTGCAGAGTTAGTCTTCTGTTACTTTATATACATGTGTCCCCCCCCATCCCCCTCCCCCCCCCCCCGTGGTGCATTTTCATTTTATTCCCACCTCTTTTTCAAACCCATGGCCTTGATCAAACTCAGTGGTTCAGAAACCTACATGCTAGGTAGGCTTCTGTACCACTGAGCTACATCCCTACCCCTTCCTTGTGCTACATAGAAATTCTTAATGTTGATATAGGTGGGCTAACCATTCTTCCCGCAGTGCCTTCTGTCTAAGGGTATGTGAAGTCGGAAAGTGTCTTCCCTGACTCCGTGTTCACCCTCCTGTTAGAATTGTACACACCGTTTGACTGGCCTGTCCAGGTTTTCAGAGTGTGACTTCTTTTCCAGTGGGCGATGGAAGAATGGGGTACCCTGAAGAAGCCCCGTATGACGCCATTCATGTAGGAGCCGCAGCCCCGGTTGTGCCCCAGGCAGTGAGTTGGGATTTTTTTTTCTTCCAATTTGTGTGTTTTAGTCCTAACACTTATTTATGTAGCAATGTAGTGAGGAGTTCCAGATGAAGTTCAGAATGTACTTAGGCCATCATACATTCCAGTTAAAGCTAAATGCTAATAGTTTATTAGATAGAAAAGAAAATGTGTGTGAGAGTATTGTGCCTCCAGTGAAGGAGGCGCATGTTGATGGGACTTGAACTGGGTCTAAGAGTCATGGGGCCAACAGCTCAGGACTCGGGCTGCCTTCAAACAGTCTTAGTGTAATGCAGTTTAGTACAAAGGGTGACTGTTTGGCTTGGGCACAGGAGGAGTCTGCATAGTAAGAGCTCCGTCCTTATTTAGATTTGAAGTGGATGAGTGACGCTAAGAAGACGTAGTTGAAAGGACTGGGTTTGGGAGCACGCCTGGGGGTGGAGGAAGAAGTCTTCTATCTTCATTGTAAGTGTTAGAACTCAGGAAAACAAGTTGAGGGCGATTCAGTATTCAAAAAACATTAACATGGGAAAAAATAAGATCTGGTAAACATATTTAAACAGAAAGCAACCTTCTCTGGGGCAATTCTATCCTATCCAAAGTCAGTTTTCTTCTTGCTGGTTTTGAATAACATAAGGTTGTGTTATTCAAAGGGTAGCATGTGGTTTAATTTTCAGAATGGAAGGTGTCTGGTTCTGCGCTCATAGGATTATCCTCATCCTAACACTGAAGGAGCCCAGCCCTACCTTCCCACTGTGCTGGTGCCAGGGATCCTAAATGTAGCCATGATGTTAGGATTCCCTTACCATTGTCTCAGTGATGCCCTAGATTCCACGGTAATAGGATAGCACCCCTTGTTGATTTTCGTCCTTTTCCCTTCTCTGTCTCCCCTTCCACAAAGGTCTGGAACACACTACACTGGCATTGGAATCATCTGTTGCAGGTGGTTCTGCCCAAACATACTGAGCTCTTTAGTTACACCAGGTGTTCTGTCAGGCTCTGTGAGAACAAAGGTGAATACAGCACAGTCTATCATCAAATCGCTTATAACTTAGTAGGTGAGCCTAAGAGCTAAATGATTAAGTGGGGAGTTGGTTACTGTGTTCAACACACAGGGAATGAAAAATTCTGTTTTGGATGAGGGGTTGTCCAGAAAGTTGAAAGAGCAGCATTTAAGTTTGCTGTCACCGAGTACTGTGCTGAGTCCGTGCAGTGGAGGGATACCCAGGCCCTCTGTTAGAAAGCTAGTAACAGTGAGATGGCTCAGATGTGGGTGTGTGTCAGTGTGCTGTAGATGCCACCTGTTAGGGACTTGAGGCGCTGTGAGTTTTGTTATGCTCAGGGGATTCTGGAACCAACCCTAAGGACACTAAGTGACTACATGAAGCATGTTTCTGCTCCTGCCCACAAATGTACTATCGCATGACTGTGGCTTTCACATCTGTAACCAGTGTGTATGTGGGGTTTTCTCTTTTTCTTCCAGCTAATAGACCAGTTAAAGCCTGGTGGAAGATTGATACTGCCAGTCGGTCCTGCAGGAGGAAACCAGATGTTGGAGCAGTATGATAAGCTACAGGATGGCAGTGTCAAAATGAAGCCTCTCATGGGGGTGATATACGTGCCTTTAACAGACAAAGAAAAGCAGTGGTCCAGGTGGAAGTGATTTTCTCTTCTGCTCTTTCCTCTTCCACATTCAAGGTGAAGGGGCGTGGACTTTAAGGCACTAGACTGACTGCAAGGGCTGGTCTTGGTGGCTTCCTTCATGCTACTCCATTAAAGCATCAGAGACTCATCCCGGCACACGTGTCAGTGTTGCATGGTCTGCTCTTTCAGTCTGACTCCGGACCCTTAGAAGGGGGGGTGAAGAGCTGGGTATTGGCGGTGCACACCTTTCATTCTAGCTTTCAGGAGGCAGAGACGGTCAGATCTCTGAGTTCTGGGCCAGCTTGGTCTACAGAGCAGCCAGGGCTACACAGAAACCAAAAAAAAAAAAGCACGGGGTGGGGTGGGGTGGGGGGAGAAAGACACTATTTTCTGCATATTTGTAAGTCATTGTTTATAACTGCTCTAATAGGTACAGAAGTAAATGCTTTGATCCAGGAAGAGACCACCATTTCTCACCTTGTTCACTCCCTCTAATGCCACTGGGACAGGGGGAAAGACGTTTGCCCTTAGTTTCAAAGAATATCAGAGCCCCAGAGAGGATGGTCTAGCTTTTGGGTTGATTTTTTTTGGGGGGGGGGTCAGTTCCTAAGTGTGTACCAGAGTGGTTTTAGAACCTCTGTAAGAAGTAAATGTGTCAGCTGGGTGATGCCTTCAATCCCAGCACTCGGGAGGCAGGGGCAGGTGGATCTCTGTGAGTTCTGAGTCCAGGGCTCAAAGCAATGCAGAGAAACTGTTTCTCAAAAAACAAAACAAAAAAAAGAAATGTCAGCACGCTCTAGATTATACCAGGCAGTTTTGAGCTCTTTTGAGTAAGTTGGGGAGAAGAGGGATCCCAGAAGCTGTCCAGTGAGTTTCTGGGACTCACAGCCACCTGGAGGACACACAGCACAGCCCTGTCCTCACCCTGCATTGCATGGCTCATTAGAAAGCTACTGCCTGCCTCTGCTCAGGATCACAGTAGCAGCTGAATGTGTCCTTGGAAGCTGACGTTTCTTCTCCTCCCCGCGGGGAGGCCTGAGAACGGCATATCGGAGTGCTGTGGCTAGATGCATGAAGCTGATGCCCACATAAAGGAGGTCTGGCAGTATTCTTGCCTTAGAGTCTCTTCTGGTTGACAGGCTTCTTATTTCAGGAGGGTTTTTGTTTGTTTGATTTTGTCTTTTAAATAAGTGGCAATTGTAAGCACAACAGAACTCTTAATTTTACTTCATGTAAAGAGGACAGGCACCTTTTAATGACATTTACAATTTCTGTGTGTTTGCATGTGTGCATGGGTGTGGAGCCCAGGGAACAACTTGGAGAACTCAGTTCTCTCCTATGTGAGACCCAGGCATTGAGCTCAGATCCTTTCTCTCTCTCTCTCTCTTCCTTCCTTTCTTCCTTCCTTCCTTCCAAGATTTATTTATTTATTATGTACAGTGTTCTGCCAGCATACCAGGTCTCATTATAGATGATTATGAGGCACCATGGGGATTGATCTCAGGACCTCTGAAAGAGCAGCCAATGCTCTTAACCTCTGAGCCATCTCTCCAGCCCTGAGCTCAGATTCTTAGGCAGTACAGGCAGCATGCGTTTTTAACCAGTGAGCCATCTCGCTGGCCCTTAAGTGGGTGTTTAATTGAAAAAGTTATAATGTAATTCAATTTGCTTAAAACAGTATTTTATTCTTGGGTTTGTGGCCATCTGTGAATATGTTAGATTAATCAGGGGCTGGCCCCTTTAAACGATAACAACAAACCTCTCTGTCTCCCATGCCTGTCTTTCTCCATGCTTAGATTCTGTCTGGTTTGAGGTGACCATTGCTTTGTGCATGCTGTCATAGTCTCTGTGAGTTCATGTGTGTCACTCAGCTGCCCTGTTGTATCTGGAAACCAGTTTCTTTGTAGTTGTCCACTGCCTCTGACTAAGTCTTCCCAGACCGTTTCTGCAGTGATCCCTGATTTGGGTCAGGGGTGTTATAATTTAAGAAAAGTGGCTCCCAAGAGAAAGACACCATTGGACAGAGTTCAAGCAGATGATTTTTTTTTTTTTTTTTACTGTCTTTTGTTTTTTATATTAGAAAAAGGGTTTATAAAAAGGGAAAGGGGAATGAGGGAGACCAGCCTCCAGAGACAGGAGCCAGCAGGAGAGAGGAGGGGGTGGGTGGGAATGGGAGGTGGGCAGGGCCCTTTTTAAAAGGGAACATAGTGACTGTGCACAGGTGGTGCTCTTTGAGGCTGCAGCTGAGGGCGCGTCCTGTCAGAATCCCTAGGACAGGCCAGTGCAGACGCCTGGGCACCAACAGGCGTGGCATCCCGTAGGCCTTCGTGCTCCATAGTCACTTGTTCTCTGCACATTGATTCGTTGTGGGTTTCTGTGTTAATTGTCATCTTACTGCAAAAAGGAACTTCTCTGATTTTGTTTGAAAGATACGCTAATCTGAGGGTGTAACGAGAAGTCATTAAGTATCTATTTAATACTGTGTTATATGTTAGCAGAGTAATAGTAATAGATCCTCCCCTAGAGCCTGTGATATGTCTAACCACAGGTTCTTGGCCCTGATAAAGGTACCAGGTATGGGTTCCATCTGGTACAGTTAGTCTTCAATTTAATCAGGGGCTGCTTGGCTACTCCCGTGACATTCATGTCACTATTGCACCAGTGGGCACATCAGGCAGTATTATTGTACTTTGCTGAATTCACAGCTGGGTAAAGATAGAAGATTCCTTTCCTGTTGTCTAAGGACAGTTTTGGTTGTGGGCCTAGCCTTTAACAGATGAGCTACCTCTCCAGCCCATGGTTCCTTTTCTCCTTCCAGTTATGTACATAACATTCTCCAGTACTATGAGAGCTGGCCAGTAGAGATGAATGGGCCAGGTTAATATCAGGGTGAGTTCCCATGTTCTACAGCTCAAGTAGGATCTAGAAAATAACAAAGAGCAATGGCAATAGCCCTTAGCAAGCACCCTCCTACTTCTTCATAAAGAATTTCCTTCTTCCGAATTACTGTATATTTACAACATTACAAAGTCTATTAAACTATTCGGAAACAAACATTTGTGGATTTTAGTTATTTCCTGGAAGTACATCTCATTTGTTCTTTTTTTAATTTTTAACTTTTATTGTTTACGTGTGTGCTTACATGTATGTATGTTTGTACAACACATGTGTACTTGATGCCAAGTGTCCAGAAGGAGGGTATCAGAGCCTCTGGAACTAGAGTTACAAATAGTTGTGAACCTACAAGTTTAGGTTCCAGGAACTGATCCTGGATTCTCCGCAAGGATAGCAAGTATTGTTAACCAATGAGCCATCTTTCCGATGCTCGTTTGTTTGTTTGTTTGTTTGTTTGTTTCTCTATGTAGCTTTGTAGACCGGGCTGGCCTCGAACTCATAGAGATCCACCTACCTTTGCCTCTCAAGTGCTGGGACTAAAGTTGTGTGCCACTAACGCCCGGCTTCTCATTTGTTCTTGATTAACAGTATGTACGACTCAGCATTATTAACGCAGAGCTATTAAAGCTTAATACAGCTGACTATATGTAACATATATAGCCATTTTAAAGAACAAATTTGGACATGCATGTGTAAGTCAGATAAGAATAAGCAGAAGCTTGAATGCTGGGGAAAATTTAGCAACTAAAAGTTGAACACATTTGAGGAAATTGTGATTCATGGAAGTTGTCTGTGTATTCACAGAAATGTTAGCTTGCCTTAGTACCCTAAAATTTAAATTCCAATCTATGAGCCTAGTTTCTTTGTCTTTTTTGCGCAAATGTGAACAAACTTGAGATGTGGTCCCAGTAGTAAATCACTTGCCCGGCATGCACAAGGTCTTAAGTTTGATCCCCAGCATCTCCCCAATAGAGAAGACTTAATGGAGAGGATATTTGGAAATGTATTATGTTGTTGATGGGCATTAGGATTTATTTACTAATTATTTAATGCCTTGCAAGAAGTAAATACAAGTTTTATAATGTACTATCCTAACTTATGCTTTAAAAGGCACAGGTGTTCAAACTTGTGAATGAAGTAAGTGAAAACCCTCTGTAGACTGATAATCTTAGCATTTGCATGAATTATGGAAAAGATTGTTCTGTGCTAATTATAACAGTGTTGTTAGGAGACTCTATTAGGAGGGAAGAGAGCTGATAATTTTCATGTAAAAGGTAATCCAGGGGTGGAGAGGTAGCTTGGCTCATAAGATGCTTGCAGTTTGAGAATAAGGGCTGGAGTTCAGATCCCGGGCTCCACATAAAAGCTGGCTACGGTGGCATGCGCCTAACTTCAGCGCTAAGTGGATAGGGGACCGGAGAGACCGTGAGTGCTGTGGACTGCTGGCTGGCCAGCCTTGATGTCCTGGATTCAGTAGATCCCATATAAAGAGTGGAAGTGGCAAGCGACTGAGGGAGAGAGACACCAGGCACCAGCCTCTGTGTACACCATATACACATGCATTTACACTCCAGTAATGAGGCATAAAAGGAGGCTTATTCGAGAAATCATTTTTCCTTACGCCATTTATAAGATGCAGCTTGAAAGGCACGCTATTCGAGGTAAGCCTTGAACACAGCACCTCCTTGGGACATGAAAGTTCTCACTTCATGCCTCTTCCAGCCTACAGCTTTTACAAAGCATTCATCTTCCGTGTTGCTGAGGCAGGGTGGTAGAGGAATGCAGAGCCGAGCTTCTGCCCGTCGCCAGTTACCTTCTCCCTTCATAGAAGTATGCCATACGTTCCCCCAGTCATTTGAGAAGTAGCTGCAAAGTCATCCTTACTTACCGTCACTTTGAGATGAGGCCTTTGGGCTCTCCGATGCTTTCACTCATTTTCCCACTCTTAATGGCTTCATTGGGGTAAAGTGAGTGCCATGCAGTTTTCTTAGCCTGCATTTTTATTCCCTCCTCCCGCTCACTGGCAGTGCTGGCCCAGCGCTGCACGTGGCTGAGCCATTGGTTGCTTTGGAACTCATGAGGCTGCCCTGTGCAATCAGCGGACAGGTATAAGATGCCCACAGGCGGGCTTTTCTCCAGGGAGGCGGGGCTGCTGTTGGCCAACTCTGTAAGTGCTAACCATCTCTCGAAGCAAAACTCTGTCCAGTGTTGTGACTAGGACTCTTTGAACTCTAAATGTTGAAGCTGTCTTCGTAGAATAAATAAGGTAGATGAGCAAGATGATCCCAAACAGAAGTCACATTTTTTTTTCTGAATTTTTTTGCCTCAAAGGAAGAAGTGTTACCTTTAAGTTTAATCAGTTTAGGCTTTGTGGTTTCCTGCTGTCTTGTGGAGTAGCATGAAAGATGCTTGGGGTGGCTGATGTGCAGTTTTGCTTTGGTTTGGAATTATATGTGCTTTCTTCCTCTTATTGTATCGCTTGGAATCTGCATATTCTACTGACTTGACTGTTGTGTCTAAATTGTTAGGGCGCCAGTTCACAGCATGTAACTCCTAATTACATTTTTTCTTTTCTCCCCAGGGATGAACTGTAACAGCAACATGAGCTTGACCAGTCTATACCATTGCAGTGGATTACTCATCTTGGTCCTTAAAGCATCTGAAAATCAGCAGCATCACAGCTTGTTTTGGACTTTGTTAAACTCTTATTTTCAGCATGAAAATGTGTGGTTTTGTAGGACATTCTAATTCAGAGAGGCACAGAGCCAGACTGGTAGAGGAGGGCTGGCTGCAGAGTCTAACTTTGTGTGGTTTTAACGTGCCCACGTTTGACTTTAAAAGAATCGAAAGAAAGGGTTCTCCACGTACAAAGTTTAGTTTGTAAATTAGTTTTGAAGGGTGGCTTTGCTTTTCTTGACACTTAATTCTGTTCCAATATTAATTTATCAGACTTCTTTTGTGCATCAGATAACACCACCATTCACAAATTTAGGTTTCTTGGTAGCTGATGTCTGTTAGATGCTACTAAGAAAATAGAGATGAGCTTTCTTTTTAAAGCTTTTGATGTGGTGTCATAGGATAGCATGTTGTAGATACAATCAGCTGCTGTTACCTTAAAACTAGGTGTTTGTAAATACTGACACTTAGGACGACGGCAGGTGTGTCCCTTAAGCACTCAGCTGTTCAGATTGGACATTCTGAGGTGATTTTCCTGTCTTTAAAAATGATAGGAGGTTGTAGCTCAATGTTGTTTTCTGTTTCTAGTTTGCTGCTGATACTGTATCTGCACCTATCGCTCTGTATAAGCTGTTGGCTAGTCTCTGCACAGTTTATGCAGCGCTGCTTTGCCAAATAAAGTTAAAGGAAAAGATGTGTTGGTGGCGTGTGACTCTAGAAGAGCGGAGTCTGCTAGGCGCAGATGCTGCCCGCAGTCTTGGGGGACTCTGCTCTGCTGCCTTTGTGAACTCCTAGGGGTAAATACGCATAGCGTTAGTCCACGAACATGGCTGCATTTCTTCAGGACAGACACGGCGTCCGTTGTTGCTCACTGCCTTCCCAGCCCAGGGCTTGCTCTGTGGTAAGTGCCCAATGAGTGAGTGGCTGAGTTTACTACAGGGAAGAGTGTGGTCGAGAGTGCGCATACCAAAATCTATGTTTCGTCTGTAAATAGATCATTAACTTAATAACTGCACAGTGTGTATCTGTGAAGGCAATGGCACTTTGAGGATCTTATTTAAATATGGTTTTATATTTTCTAAGAAGACATTAGTTTTTGTGAAGATTCTAGTAACTTGAGGAAAGATTACCAGCTTTCGAAGAGGGGGGCTGGCATCCCCAGCAGAGCCTCCCCCCATGTGACTGTCGGGCACATGGTTCTGGCACGTGATACTGAGTGTGAGAGAAACCCCTCTGCACTCTCCAAGCCCTTATGTCACTAATTGAAGTCATACAGATGTCATCTCACAAGTGTCTTCTTGGCTGAGGTCTCAGTCACAGGAAACTAACACTCTGTGGTTCCACAGACTTGAAAATCTTACCCAGCTTCAGTTTGCTGCTGGTCGTGGCTTTGGAATCCTGGCAGTGAACTCTGGTGTCCGGGATGCATTGTCATTTGAAGTGTGTGTAAATGTTCTTTCAGGCTTTAAAGCAAATAAATTCTTCAATGTACCTACTAGTCTGGGTCCTTGGTACTCATTACAACATCTTACATGCAGATCCCTATGCCAGCTTTTGGAATAGAAAAAGGCATTCCACTCTGGTAGTCGTCAGTCTAGTTTAGGAGAGAGTTTATAAAAAAGCATCGTAAACCAACACCCAACTTGTACAGAAAAGGCTGTGCCCAATTGTTGTTCTTGGACGTTACACTTTTAGGAGGTGAAATTTTAGGATGTTGGGTAAACAGCCATCTTAACAGAGCATCACTAAGTGGGTAGAGATGGATGGAAGTAATCATTTCAGTTTAAATCTGAGCCTTTAAAAAGAATTGAATTTATATATGTATATAGGAGGGATACATGTTTGATGTTTAGTAACGTAATTTCCAAAGCAAATTATTTTCCCTAGTAGGAATTGTGCCTGCATGTAACATAAAGGGCTAGTGTGATCTTCTGAAATAAATTTTTCTCTATAGAACGGATCTTACAAAAAGCCCAATCTAGCTATCAGACTGGTGGCAATAAGCTTATGTCTGGGTTCAGTTTGTATTAAGGGCTGCTGCTCTTTTTCAGCCAGGAACAGTGTAGAACATCTGGGGAAAATATTTCATAAGCACTGTCCCTGTGGATCCTTAAAACTCCATCCCCCTAGTAGCTGCCATTGTTTGGGGTTTTTTTCTTTGGAGAGGAGGTTGCTTGCTGACCAAGATTCATATGGTGAAGGAGAGAAGTGATTTCTTTTTCTGACCTTCCAGTGCACATGGTGGCATGTGCCCGAACTCCCAGCACTGGGAAGGGAGGGGTGGTGGAGGCAGGAGGCTGGAGGCTGGCCTCAAACTTCCGAGGAAGTTTGAGGCCAGCCCGGACTCCGTGATACCCTTGCCTGCCTTTAACAAAGAAAAGAAAGTTCCCGCAGTGTATCTCTTTACTAAAACAATGACTTAAAATCAGTGGATTCTAAGTAATTTTTTGTAATAACTTCATAAATTCTTCAAGCTATTCTTAGTGTGTGATTACCACCTTGGAATCTATAAGCATAAATTCGCTCTCTCCCCCTCTCCGTCTTCCTCCCACCCTGTCTCAGGTTTTTTTACTTTCTAGTTTAGTGTGCCACTAAAGGGACCCGTCCCAGGGTGGTAACCCAGCAGTAACTAATAAACAGCACGCATGGGTCATTTTAAATTTTTTTTCTGGAATTCAACAAGCTGATAACTTATTTTAGGTAAGTGCAAAATTCTTGGCAGCATCTAAATCATTTCTTAACAGCTCCTAATGGCCTAATAGCTTAATGTGCTCCGTGAAAAGGACTGTGGCTGGGGTTTGGTTGCATCTCTGGATTTTTCAGAAAGATGGCAGTGTTTTGTCCTTAGCGTACTTAGAGGCTGACAGTAGAAGGCTCCACTTGAAAGGGAACTGGCCCAAGGAAGCTGTGACTGTGCATTGTAATATAATAAAATGAAAATGAAGCCTAATAATTTGTGCATCTGAATTATTTTAATCCCCTTGTTACAGTGGCTGGTGACTCCTCTTCCCCACCAGCCCTGGGGCCTTTGTCTTTTTCACTGGTTTTGTGTTTTGTTTGTATCTCTATTGGGTAACCCCCCCCATACCCCCCACCCGTGGGGAAGACATCAGCATGATTGCTATTACTCTGTCAGCACTCACAGGATGCTGCTAACTCTGGGAGCCTCTGGTGTCTATCCGCTTTCCAGTCTTTTCCTTCTTTTCTGCCATTCAACGTGTAAGCCTGGCCCTTCAGGGGCTGCTGAATCTGAAGAGTTTATTTAGACAGGTACCAACAGGAGGCGCATGACACACATGAAAATTGTCCACAGGCCCTGTGATGACAGTTCAAAGGTCATTTTAATTGTGAGCACCCTACACATTTGGCCGTGTCTTCCAAAACAAGTTTCCAAAAGCTTGACTTTCTTTTTCTTTCCTTTTTTTTCCCTCATCCCTATTGGTTTAAGCATTTTTCCTATTCTCATTATTTTACAAGGATTTTTTTTTCTTTTTTTAAACCTAAAAATTATGTAGGGCTGGCAAGAGCACAGTTGGTAAGTGCAGTGTGAAGCCACGGCTTTTATGTCCTTGGCTGTAGGGAACAGTTAGGAGGTGAAGAAAGCAGGCCGGGAAGTAAAGGGTGGTTTTACAAGTGTCCCACTGTGCACCCTGGCACAGTGAAAGCTGGAGACATCATGGCCTCAGATTGGGTTATTCTGATTCACGCTCTGCACAGGCCCCTGTGTGATAACAGTTAGAGATAGCAGACTAGTTTATCAGTAGAGCTATTTAAGAACACCGCCCTTTATTTGGGATTTAAAGTTTTCAGTCACACAAAATGGTGACACTGTAAATGAATACTTTAAGAATCATGTGTGTGGGAGGGTGGGAGTTGTATTTTTTGAGACAGGATTTCTCAGTGTAACAGCTCTGGCTGTCCTGGAACTCACTCTCTAGACCAGGCTGGCATCAGAGATTTCCCTGCTTCTGCCTCCCAAGAACGGGTTACAGGCATGCACCACCAGCCGGCTCTTTAAGAAACTTTTATGCTCAAGTTTTTCCTAAAACATTTTGTATGTTTGGTTTCATGTTAAAATTTGATTTGTTTTGTGTGCCTCACTGGGTAGTTTTGGCTAGCCTGGATCTTCCTGCCTCTGCCTTCTGGGTGCCTGGATTAAGAGAGTGCACCACAACACCAGACTTAAAATTTGTTGAGAAATTTCCTAAACTTAGGGATAACTGTAAAAATACCTTTAAGCTGAGTGATGTAATATGACTTGAGAATTAAACAAGGCTGTAATGTGCATGGACCTAGATGTCCCATTGTCACAGGAGGCCATTTTACCTTCAGTCCATTTCTGAGACACTAACTTTGGGTCTAACTTTGTGTCTGTCATCATTGGTTTCCTACTTC
Organism: Cricetiscus sungorus; assembly: GCA_030556225.1. Taxonomy (NCBI): domain Eukaryota; kingdom Metazoa; phylum Chordata; class Mammalia; order Rodentia; family Cricetidae; genus Cricetiscus; species Cricetiscus sungorus. Next base: position 12,938,731 of record JANBXA010000738.1, on the reverse strand, counting down.
GCCAAGGACTCAGTGTGTAGCCACTGAAATCACTATAACTCTATCCACTTTAACTGCACAGCACTATACCTACATAGGTTAAGAGCTAGGAGAATAAAGCCACAAGGCAAGAAATTTGTAGCAGTGGCACCTAAGAGGCCATGTTCGTGAGCAAAGCACGGAGTTTCCCTCTTGGTGTACAGCTAGAGGGGTTCCTTACTAGAAATTCTCATTGAGGGTCAGAACAACGCCACTACCACCACCAACAACCTGTACAAACCCTGGGATCTCATAGCATGATTAGAGAGTTGTGCTAGAAAGTGATAGAACCTGAACATAAGTGAATCCTAGACATCAAGAGTCCAGCAGTGACCTCTTAGCGCCACCCCAAGTCACAGGAGCTCAGGGTCAATGCTGATGTTAAGGACACCCTTGGGATGATTCTGAAGGAGTCATGAAGGACTCAGTCTGTGTGATGTTCATGTGAGAAACCCAATCACAGCGCCAACGGGGTCTGCCTTGGTCAGGTGAGTTGCTGGGCAAATAGAATTATGAACCTCTGTTTGGACCGAGGGGAGATACAGTAAAGACCAGCTTCAGCTAGTGTGACAGGGCCACACAAGTTCTGTCACTACAAGGAAGAGATGGGAAGAAAGTGCCCACCGAAGAGACCATATCTGGGACATGAATGGCATCAAATACCAAATTTGCTTATGGAAAGTGGGGAGTATGTTGCTGTCACCTTGCCCTGACAACCACATTGACAAGTCAGTTTTAAGATGCTGGGTGGGCATAAGGAACAACCACGACACAGCAGAGAGGTAAACTGTGGCCATTTAAATAGTTTGTGAATTGTAGAGGCAGACCTTGAGTCAGATAGTCACTGAGAAGGTGGCTCTTACGGACCCCACCCAGACTTCAGATGAGGGATACCAGGTAGGACTCCATCTTCTCCAGCCCTTCACGTGGCTTGGGGCAACGCCCTTTTCTACAACCCTCAGTTTCCCTCTTTGTGAAAACAGTTGGTATGATTAAATCCAAATAATACAGCAACAGTTTGGGCAAATTTAGTAACACAATTTACAATCAAGGAGCTTTTTAAAGGCATAAGAATAAAATAGTTTATTAAAGGAATAGTACATACAAGACTTCTCAAGTACTTCAAAACAATAGCAGTACTAGATTGTATTCATTTCTTTGTATATAAAAGAAGTGCAGGAAGAAACATGCCTTGTCAGTTTCTATTTCACTAGGTATGGCTGTAGGTGACGTCCTCTATGAAAATGAGCCGCGTAGCATCAGAACACAGACAAGATAGATCACTCACACGGTTCATCACTCAGCAACCAGTGTGACATTTACACCAGTGCTCAGAAAAAGACTAGAGTTAGACTTTCAAGAGACAAAAGCAAACATTTGTTTTTCTAGAACTACCCATGTATGATCACATGTTGATAGGTTCCTCAGCAAAGTCAAGCCCCTTGTCAAAAGAACCACCTACTTTACATTCAGTCTAAATGAGCAAGACTGCAGTGTTTTTCAACATTTGCCACTTACAGTAAAGAGAATAGGGACATCATGATTTATAAATGGGCACCACAGCATGTAGTCCCCAGAATAATCTCTAGAGTATATAACCTGGAAAATATGCCTTTCCTGGCTACAGCCTTAAAAGGAAGATGCTAAGCTGGACGCTGATTTCCTGTAAAGCTGAGTTTGTGCAAAAATGCTTTCTGCTCTGGAGGTGCATCCTGACGTTAGCTGATTGTACATTATAACATTTATTAACATAGAAGGCAGGGGTGTAGCTCAGTGCTAGAGCAGTTGCCTGGCACAAACAGGCTCCCACCTCCTGCCCTGCAAAAGGACACAGGGGTAAGCATCTGGCTCATTCCATTGAATGGCCTGTGACACTTAAACATGGCGACATTCTTACAAACACCATATCCAGACATCACTGTTTTGATTGACAATTCGCATTTTTTTTTCATCAGAAAAGCTCAGTGTTGAAAACCAGTGTTCACACCATGAAGCAGCCTTGAGCAGATGAGACATTAATTGTCCTCATATTTGCTTTTGCCTGCCAGGTCCTCTGCGGCTGCCTTGATCTCATTTCATAACCACCCAGAGTTGCTCCTAACCAAAAGGGGTCTTTCAAAGCTCAGCCAAACATGGAGGCCACCACCATGGTCTGATGTCGGAGTGTGGGGTGGGGTGGAGAACCCATATTCCTCTCTGGCAGGATTTTGCTGATCTATTCAGGATGTTCATAACATACAGACCCTCTCCTGGTAGCATCTCACTGAGTGTAAGTCCACTTAAGATCCCTTTTCAACGACATTTGGCAGAGGAAAAGAAAATGGAGCTCATAAGAACTCAGTGGAGAATACGGCCGGAAGACGGGAAGGTGCCAGGGGCCAGCGGTTGGCACCTCACAAATGTAAGGCGGGCACTGCCATCTTTCGTGGTATACTGACTTTCTGTCTCAGCGTACAATAAACTGCAAGCTCATGAATTCCTCTCTACCTTCCAAGACTTTTACATCCCAGGAAAATGATTTCATGATAAATCAAGGTTTATTATAACTGCAGTGTCCTCTATCATAATTTAAAACAAATGGTCTTAATGATAGAACCTGAAGAACAAATTGTAAGCGACGCCCATCCTCTCCCCCAGCTGTTTAAGTAACTTCATTACAGATACATCCCATTGATGAGGTAGTCAGATTCCTCAGATGTAATGGGACGGGCCTTCTTAAGTTTCTGCTTCACCCGTCGGAGTCGGCAGGTCACCATGAGAAGTAACAGAGCCGTGATGGCCAGACCCAATGCCAGGGGTAACACCGCACCTATGCAAGGTTTGGGATGGAAAATACTGGTCAGTGGTTGGCAACAGTGACAGCTATTGGTTACTGTATGAAGAGCAATTGTCACGCCTTATTTCACCTTCAGTTGCTACTAGTATTATTGTTGCTTTCCTGACAAAGGTACAGAAAGGTTAATTCCCCTTATGTAACGTAGGTCTAGTCTTAAACCCAGACCTCTTAGAAACCAAATTCTCTACCAGGTTCCTGCAGACGTTTCCTGCCACCGGGAGTAAAAAAACGCTGCAATGAGATCCCCCTTATCTCCAGCTATCCTAGAGACTCATGAGAAATGGCTTCATTAGAGTCACGTGACATGGATGGATTTACCCTTGGGCATCATCTCATTAGCTGTGTCTAACTCCTGATTTCTGGTTCTGGTAGGGCTTAAGATAATCATTTCCAGGGCTTGAGAGATGGCTCTTACTGCTCTTCCAGAGAACCCAGCTTCAAGTCCTAGCACCCATAAGACAGCTCACAACCATCTGTAACTCCAATTCTAGGGGCTCTGATGTCGTCTTCTGAACTCCACAGGTACCAGGCACACATGAGGTACATAGACATACATGCAGGCAAAACACCCATATACATAAAATTTTTTAAATTCATTTTTTAAAATCAGTGTTCCTACTGTCTCCCAGTAGACCATTTATTAATAACTAACATCAAATATGCTGATATACTCGGTCAGCCCTAAAAGCAAATGCATGCACGCAACACTAAATAGATTCAGCACGTTATATTTGTGTGTGTGTAAAAAAAAAAGCAATAAAAAGGGGATACAGAGAAACCCTGTCTCAAAAAAAGAGGGGCAAGAATTTTTTGTGGGGGGAGGGTGCAAGGGAGAAGGGAGTAATATAATTATGTTTTAATTAAAACCGATTTGTAAAATTACACTAGTGTAACTTTGGCCACTGGTTTTTCCTTTGGAGCTGGGCCTGGGCAGCAGACCAGAGAAGCCTGTAGTTTTCCAGAGTCCACGCAGCATGGCCCATCTGTCTCCAATCAAACTCAGCAGGCTCTATTCGTAGGCTCTACACAAGAGCGGGGCCAGGTTTGTGATGATCGTGAGACTATTTTTAGTTGCACCTTCTTGCAGCTGGATAAACTAGAGGAGCCACCATCTCCATGTGTAGCTTGGTTCTGAAACATTTCAATTTGCTTATCTATTCTGTGTTGATGAATAGCATTCCATGTACCAGGCACGAGTCTGAGTGCCCGTAATCGAAGATAAGCAATGTTTTATTTGTTGCTCGACGAAACACCCCAAGGATAAGCTAATACCAAAAGCCAGCTTGATAGCTGAACTAATTGAATGTGCACAACCATGAGAGCTGGTAGTAACATTAGAGCCACTTTACAAACCATAGAAACAGGGACATCTAATATATGTAGTGCAGCAGCACCCCACTCCCACCCCGTGAGGACAGAGCCTGTGGTCTCTCCCCTAGGATGCTGCTTTCTCCAGGGCGCATGTGGGAACATGTCTGAATAACTGAAGTCTGAGAGGATAGGCATTAAGTAGAAGGACTGCCATGAAATGCCACTGTTACAATGACAGAGCTGTGTTTCAAATCTAACGGTCACACTAAGTAACTGGCTGGTAAGATTTTTGCTAGAGTGATTTAGATTTTCTGTGGGAGCTCAGTTTGGGGGGCGGAGGAAGAGAAGTCTGTCACATGTGTTTGTTCTCGAATATATGTGCATACTCTGGAGATGGCAGGGGAGCAGTCTCACATATCCCTGATGGCTTAGGCGACCCTTCCATTCAACCCCAAAAGGGTCACAACCCTCAGGCTGAAAACCATTGCTGTAGAGGCTCCAGGTGGAATGTCCCCTTAGGCTCTTTGATTATCTGGGCTAGATACCTAGGGGGTGTTAGGATAGGGACAGTAGCTGACTCAGTGAAAGTGAGATCAATAGTTAAAGGAAGAAGGTACAGGAGCAGGCTCCAAAGGGCAGAGTTGGACATCAGAGATGTGGAAAGCCGCATGCTGTGCGGGCTCAGGGCGGAGCCCGGGAAAGCCGCTGGACTAGCAAATGGAAATTTACTGACAGCAGACTGGGCTACTTTCTATCTTGTGCCATGAAAGAGACCTGGTTGCCTGCAGCCACATAGGGTATGAACCAATGAGGCTAACAGTTCCCCCCCCCCCCCCCCGGGGACACGACTACATCACGATTCAAGACAGGTGGCCTTGGAGAGCGGGAGGAAAGGAAGAGAGGGTGGCAAACACAAGTCTGTTTGAAGGCGGGTAGCTGATGTAGTTCTCCCCAGACAGCCTTACGGTTAGGCATTAAAAAGTGGCCCCAGGCGTGGCTGGCCTCACCTTGACATGCCCTCAAGCTGATTTGACACCAGGGCCTTTCCAAACTCTATCCAACAAGGACTGTCCTGTGTGTGGAACACGAGGAGAACATTCGGAAGCTGCTTTAGAGTCTGTGGATATCAACCTTTATTTTTAGGGGAAGGCCGGCGCTCTCTTAGAACTGTGAAAGAAACCGCACAGCTTAGAAACTGGTTCTAGACCTCCCGTCTCGGAGCCCTGCAGTCTAGAAGCATCCAGAACCGCTGCTCCATGCATTTCCAGTGCCCCGAGGTTTTAGTGGCCACTACAGGCTCCTAGTGCCATCCTGATGAAAGATGTTTCCAAAAGGTTAAGTGGCCTGCAAGTCAGGGCCAAGACACACACACACACACACACACACACACACACACACACACACACACACACACACACGCACGCGCGCACGCGCGCACACACACACACAAAGGCTTTGTTTCCCTCCCACGGGGGCTCAGGGACCCCCAGAGCACTTCAGCCCGCACAAGGGCAGTGTTTAGGCTAAAGGCGAGGGGCAAATTTTGGGTGGCCATCTCAATCCTGTGGCTTACGCCCACCTAGGGTGACAAAGCAAAATTCTTGAAGATTTTTTATTTTCCAAATCAGGTATTAGGTTGCTAATTCCTGTTGAGGGTGCGGTTTCTCTTCCCTTGCCTGTGTGCACGTGTCACATACACAGACATGAACCTGCCAGAATACCGAAACATGTTTTCTTTTACAATTTAGTTGTATGTGTGTGTGTCTGTAGATGCCCATACCCATTTTTATGTGTGTGTGTGTGTGTGTGTGTGTGTGTGTGTGTGTGTGTGTACGTGGTCTTTTAGGTGCATGTACATGTGTGGAGAGCAGAGGTTGACAATGCATATCTTTCACTATTTGCTCCGTCTTATCTTTTGAGACAAGGTCTCTCATTGAACCCAGACCTCATTTATCAGCTAGAATAGCTGCCCACTATTCTAAAGGGACCCATCCATTTCTGTTTTCTTCGGGGCTGAGGTTACATATCTGTGTGACTAACGCCACAGATCCAAACTTAGGTCCTTGTACAGCATATGCATTTCACTGGCTGCCGTGGTTTAAAAAAAAAAACAAAAAAACAAAACAAAAAAAAACAAACCAAGCTGGTGAGATGGCTCAGAGGTTAAGAGCACTGACTGCTCTTACAGAGGTCCTGAGTTCAGTTCCCAGCAACCACATGGTGGCTCACAACCATCTATAGTGAGATCTGATGCCCTCTTCTGGAATAAAGATGTATGTGCAGACAGAGCACTCATATGCATAAAAAATAATAATAGTAAAAGAAAAAAAAAAAAAAAAAGAAAATGACCCTCAAAGAGAGTGGCACTATTAAGATGTGCATCCTTGTTGGAGTAGGTGTGGTGTCATTGAAGGAAGCATATTTGTGGAGCTGGGCTTTGAGGTCGCAAATATGCTCAAGCTATCGCTCAGTGACTCAGTCCACTTCCTATTACCTGTATATCAAGATGTAGCCAGTACCATGTCTGCCTGCATGTCACCATGCTACCTGCCATGAAGATAATGGACTAAACCTCTGAAAATGTAAGACGACACCTCAATTAAATGTTTTCCTTATAAGAATTGGCTGTGGTTATGGAGTCTCTTCATAACAATAGAAACCCTAAGACACTGGCTGAGCCATTTTCCCAACCCCTGTTTTTTGAAACAGGATTCTGCTATAGCATCACACTGGCCTCACACTTGTGAGCCTCCCTCTTGCCTCTCTGCCTCTCAGGGATGTAATCCTAAGGGGTTGCAGGCATGTCCCACCTTGTCCCATTTATTTATTGGCATAGTTTCTTCACTTTGGGTAATTTGAAATTATTTTTTCCCCCAGCTCCTTCTAAAACACAGTGACAGAATTGTCAGGAACCAGCCAGAGTGAAGCCTCTCTTTTTCATACCCATGCTCAAACATGTATTGAAATGGCTTAATGAATTCCAACTCTGTATCATACAATACTAAGATGACGAATTATCGATTCTGCTTGTATGAACGGGAATGATAGTCAAACCATCTTATCAACTAGAATTGTTTACAACTCCATTAGAGCTGAGACTTCAGAGACATGTGGCCACGGGCTCCAGAAGGGGGCTTCACTTTCTGTGCTGACAGGTGACAGGGAGTCTTATTCTAACATCCTGAGCCAAGATAAATCCACTAGGCCAGCAGACTGCAGGGGATGCAGACAGCTGCTTGATGCCTGTGTTATGCTCAGGCCTCAGTTGTCTAAGAATTAAATTTGTTATTATCCGGCCATAAAAAGGCCACAAAGAATAGTCTAGGGGGGAAAGACAGCTTTGTCCATGCTTAGATCATACTTTAGGGGTTATATTTTGCTCTGCTAGGTCTTTTTGTTGGCTTAGTGTGCAGAGTCAGGAGTAAAGCTGGTCAGTGCACCCTTTCCAGTTAAAGACAACCCAAATGGTGACGCTGTAAATCCTTCCGCACGTCTGTGCTCTACCTGCTTCCTGTACCTTCCACATTCCTGTCATGGCCTGTCATTAGAGCACTATTCTTCACTCTCGTGCCTCCCACATAATTCAATCTTAACGGCCATCATTTGCAAGCAAACCACGTAGGAGGCAGTAAACACTGCACTGCATCCACCCTCCACAGCCACACCCCCTGAGGGAGGACTAGTTACTGTGTCACCTCCCATGGAGTCACCAGAACCCAGAGAAAAGAGCCTGGCTGTGCTTGTCCAGTCAGAGTGGCAGAGCCAGAATTTGAACTGTGGTATCTGATCTGTCCTGGAACTCACCTTGTAGACCAGCCTGGTCTTGAACTCAGAGACCTACCTGCCTCTGCCTCCCGAGTATGGGGACTGAAGGGGTGTCTGAGTCTGTATTTTTTTTTTTTTTTGAGACAGGGTTTCTCTGTAGCTTTAGAGCCTGTCCTGGAACTCGCTCTGCAGACCAGGGTGGTCTCGAACTCACAGAGATCCTCCTGCCTCTGCCTCCCGAGTGCTGGCATCAAAGGCGTGGGCCACCAATGCCCGGCTGAGCCTGTATTCTTAACCTCTGTGACACAAGTGTGACTTTTCCTGCAGAGCGATCCCCGGAAGGACAAAGTGAGATACAAAGGTAGTGGGCCACTGTCAGCGTCACCATGGTACGCTGTGACCTTAAGAAGGGATGACAGTTCTGGTCCTGGGAGCTCGGTGTCAGCCTGAAGTGTCACAGCTCCACCTGCCATGTAGCGGGGGCTGCGTGGTTCTGAGGGATGTTTCCAAGGCGAACACTGACCTGCATCTGGGGCTGGGTGTTCCCCTCGTGTTTGCTCACTCTTGGACTGGAAAATGTAACTTCCTTCTTCTTGGCTCTTTCCTGAGAAATTACCATCTATGGAAAGTAAACAGAGAATATGTTAAGAGGACATTAAATACTTCAGGAAGTAGGCATGGAATTACAGCTTCACTTACCTTTTAATGTAGGGACATGTCTATCTGTCTGAGTGTATGATGTGTATGTGGGAGCCCACAAGGCCAGATGTGCGTTCTCTGACCTGGGATTCAATCTCGGCTTCTCTTGTTAATCACCAAGTAATCTCTCTGGCCCCTTATTCATTCATTCATTCATTAATTCATTCATTCATCTAGCTATCTATTTGTTTATTTGTTTATTTATTTTTTTAAGACAGGGTTTCTCTGTGTAACAGCTCTGGCTATTCTAGAACTCACTTTGTAGACCAGGTCAGCCTTGAACTCACAGAGATCCGTCTGCCTCTACTTCCTGAGTGCTGGATTAAATGTAGGCACCACCCCACAGGCTCCCTTATTTACTTTTTAAAAGATGATTTAGAGAAAGGAATGGCAGGGTTTCTTTTTAAATAAACATAGGCCAGTTGGGCGTGGCGACTCATGCCTTTAGTCCCAGCACTCAGGAGACAAGGGAAGATGGATCTCTGTGAGAGACTCCGCAACCCTCACTGCTTGGAGCTGGGAATTGCTCTCAACCACTGAGCCATCTCTCCTGCCCCTCTCGTTCTCAGACAGAAGGGAGTGGGTGCGGAGCAGGGTGTACATCCTGCCAAAGACTTACCAGCAACTCTGTCTGATGAAAACTCTTTTTGAGGGAGGGCTAGATGTAGTGACTCAGCAGGGTGCCTGTAGGGGGCGCCAGGCAGCGGAAGAGGGCACTCTAACATTACATTCTCGGAGCCTGTGATAAACGAATCTCCTCACACTGGATATTCTAACTGTTTGAGACGGATTCCCAGCACTATCTTGGAAAGACACATTTTTTTACAGCTGTTCCATAGACCACACTCCCACAGGTCCAAACTACCTTCCTGGAACTGTTGCCCCATCACATGAAATGTGGAAACTCTACATGAGAGCATGAAGAAGGTAACCTTTAAGGCAAGTCTTTAGGCATTTTTTTCTTGGCACCTTCTAGGAGGTTGGCTATTCAAGATGAAGCCAACTATCTCTTCCCAGCTGTCAGACTCATTGAAACTGGATGATGAATGTATGTTCTGTGAGAAGTGCATGGCCACCAAAATAGTTGCTGATGCTGACTGGAGAGCGGAAGGGTCACGTGGTCTGAATCAGTGGTTTGGAAACACAAACAAGGGTTTCCCATGAGGCAGCATGTCTTGATCCATGACAGAATGAGTGCCCTGTTGTTGAATATGGGGCAATCCCATTATAGACCAAGGAGATCTGGACGCAGGAAATGCAAGCCTACTCAAGGACGCATTGTGGACAGCATCTGAGTGTTCTCAACTTACATTTTTGGTTATTATGAAAAAGGGGGTTAAAAGGCGAAGGATATTCCTGAATGACACATACTACTGTGCCTCAATAGTCATGCCCTGAAGAGCTAGCGGAACCTGAGGACTTTCAATCTTTCTGAAGAAGATGATGTCCATCAACATGTTTCCAGAAAGACCTTAAATGAAGAAGTCAGAAGCCCAGGGCCAAAGCACTGCGATTCAGCACCTGTTAGTCTACATGTCCTGAAACTCCAACAGTGATGTACTGCTCTAAAGAAACCACGCACCAAGACAAGCAAAGCGGAGGCTGCAGGATGCGCCAAAGCCAAGCACCGGGAACAGACTGCCAAGAGATGAAGGCTGTGTTGCTCTTTCATTCCATTTATAAGAATAAAAGCTGGAGAAGGGGTGGGGGAGGTCCCGAGTGAGTGGGATCCCAAGGTAAGGGACCACGTGAGGTGAGGGTGACCAGGGTGGGAGGGAATAACACGCCAGGCAGATAGAGCTTAAATGAGGAGTTTGTTTAGAAAGGGGAGTGGGGGAGAAGGGAAGAGACACAGAGGCACCGGGAACAGAAGAGGAGAGAGGGGGAGGAAGAGAAGGGGAGAGAAGAGGGGTTTGCTGGTGGCCAACCGAAAGCAGGAGAAAGAGGGAGAGAGAGAGAGCAAACAAGAAAGCAGAAGAGAGTGTAAGTGGGCAGGGGTCTGACTTTTGAAGGGGTCCTTCACACCTGCCTGCAGACTAGAACTCACGGAACCCTGGGCTGACCAGAGCACTGCCTGAGTGCATTCTGCCAGGTGACAGGGGCAGGCCAGCGTAATGCCTGAATCCTTACAGGCTGTCCATGTTGAGAGCTTCTACTTCTGAATCCAGTCAAAAATAAGTCTTAAAGAATAACAAGTAAATGATCAGACTTGAATCTCAAAATAAATAACAAAATCCTTAAAGCTAGTAGAGTAGCTTGCAATGAATAAGACTCCAAATTTGACTCCCAGCATTATATAAATCGTAGAGAGCTGCGAAGTGCCGCGCCTTAAAGATGGCGCTGGTTTCCGCCTTCCACCTTCCGGATGGTGAGCGCTCTCAGTGATAAACAAGTCCTTATTTGGCTAAGGCTGAGATCTAGGCTTGCTTCCGCGTATGTGGACCTATCTGCATTCACCATGTGGCGTGCCAAGGCCATATAAGCTGTGGGCTGGCTTTCCCGGGGGTCAGAAGATTGTTCAAGGTTCCTGAGTAAAGCTGCTTAAAGAAGAGTCCGATACGTCTTCCTTGCTGGTCGAGGTGGTGGCGACAATAAATAAGTGGATGAATGCCCTTAAAACAAAGACCCTTTATACAACTGTTACCCCAAAGATAAGCTAAGGCTTGAGGCTTTGGTGTATTTACTAGAGGAAGAATGCCATACCGCTATGCAAAAAATGTTTGGGTTTTTGTACATGTTTCAACCCAGTTCCTTGGCTGATCTGCTACACTACCCACAAATTCCGAAGTTCCCAACCAACAGAGCTCGTGAAAACGGCACACAACACTCCTTTATACCACTCTGCAGGCCTGGAAACCGGCTTTCTTTTCTCCCAGCTAGACTGGGTGCAAGAAGACAGTGTTGTTAATGGTGACTTGGACCACATAGAGAACAGGCCCTACAGTTGCCACCACATTCAAGGACAATCCAGCCATTGTGCCATGAGATGCTGAGCAAACACAGCCCGCACTGGAGCTCTGTATCCCCAAATGCCAGGGGCTCAGGACATTCTGAGCACACATTCAGTGTGTAACCAAACATTTATACATGCCCTGTACAATCTTTTTTAAAAACCCACATTTGAGGCCGAGGGTTATTTCAGTGGTTCAGTGAGTGTTCTGCATGCATGAAGTGCTGAATTTAATCCTGCATGCTCGAAAAATGGTGCCTGTATTGAACACACAGAGACTTTTTTCTTGTCATATGTCCCCAAAAAACACAGTGTAAGAGCTATTTATTTAGCACTTACATTACATAAGGAATTATGTGCAATTTGGAGATGGTTTGCAGCATCCAGGAGGATGTGTGTAAGTCACATGAAAATATAATGCCATTATTATTTTTTTTTACATTTATTTTGGATGTATGTAGGGAAGGGCATGCATATATTCCATGGCCCATGTGTGGAGATCAGAGCATAACCTGTAGGATTCCGTTCTCTCCATCAGGTGGGTCCTTGGGGCCGATCCCAGGTCGTTAGGTTCTGAAGGAAGTCCCTGGAATCGCTGAGCTGCCTCTCTGCCCTATAATGTGACTTTGATGGATGATGGGACTTGAGCATTTCAAATGTTGCTTCTCACAGGCCCTGGAACCGATCCCTCAGGGACATCAAGACATCAAGGGAGGACTGCTTTTACTAGACATTCCTTCCCATAAATCAACACTTGGTTTCTTTTCAGTGCTGGAGATCAGACCCAGGGGCTGTGGACACCAGACAAGTGACAAGTACTCCTCCACGGACCTACAACCCCAGAGCTCCTTTACCGAATTAGGACAAACGGCAGCGGTGTTTTCTGCGTTATTTTGTTTGGGCCAAACTCTTCATTCCCATCTGTATCATTCTCCTTTGGAGCACATTTCCTTAATGGTCTTCAAGCATAAAATATAATTCTGAGTCATACGAACAACAGAGAACAAAGACTATTCATGGACAACTCGTTTTGGGTCCTTACCTGGCATGAGAGGAAAGATTTGACTCTCTGGTGCCCTCTGGGTGGAGTGAATCCTCTTTTCTGAGTGGGGTACAGCAGCTGGGTGGTTGTGGGGAGTGGCTTTCTGGGGCTTTTCAAACCAGGGGTCCCCTTCACCTTCACTCAGCCCGGTGGTCCCTGGCCGGGCAGGAGTAGCCACTGTGTGTGTCGCCGTTCTGCGGTCAAGGCCCACTGTGGAAGAACTCAGTTACTCACTGGGTTTCTTTTTTATTTAATATTTGTGTGTGTGTGTGTGTGTGTGTGTGCGCGTGTGTGTGCATTGCATGTGGCAGCCACAGCCCTGTTGTTTGTTGGGTGCCATCCACCTCTGCTTTTGAGACAGATCCTCCTGCTGGCTTAGAACCCAGGACTTATCAAGCAGGCTAGGCTGGCTGACCAGCAGAGGCCTGGGATCGTCTTGTCTCTGCCTCCTCGGTACTAGGATCACCACCACAGACCTCCACACAGACACTGAGGAATTCTGGCCTCAGCCTTGGGTTTCTTTCTGAACTTTAACCGAGACTGTTGTATCTGCGGTTTGATTTAAAAGCATGGCTACTTGAGACCAATATCCCACTCAGCCAAGACACGCTGAGCCCAATAAAACCTACTGCTTCCTTTTTAAATGGACAGCGTGTTCCTTCCTCTCTGCCTCTTTTAGTAGCTTTCCTAACATGGACAGAGATGAATCCAGTCTTTTTTGTTGTCGTTGTTGTTTTCCAGTCTCTCTACTTTGATAGCAATGGGGGTTGAACATTGGACGCTCATACATATGAGGCAAGCACTAAACCACTGAGCTACTCCTCAGCTCGTAAAGCTTAGGTTTTGGGACTTGCTTTTGTTATTGTTGTTGTTGTGTTGTTGTTTGCTTCCCCTCCCTCGCACCAGCACTTTATTTAGGTGTTTTCTACGGCTCTTCTTGCTTGTGGTATACTTTTAAGTACATGACCCCTACAAAGTTGAGTTCCAACTTAGCCATGCCGCAGTGTGCAGTAGATAGTCCTTAAACGCTATAAAAGCAATGTCGAACAGGGCAGAGGGACACGCCTACAATCCCAGAACTTGCAAGGCTAAGGCTACAGGAGTGAGTGTGAGGTCAGCCTGGGCTACAAGGCAAGTCTGTGTCACTACAGGATGGCGGCCAAAGATTGTAAGAGTCAGTCACTCCTCTCTTCCCACCACGTGGCTCCCGGGGATTAGACTCGGGTCACGAGGCTTCAGCGAGCACCTTTATTCACCGAGTCATCTTGCCAGCCCTGCTTCAGATTTTAAAAAGTGCACGTTATGCAACATTTTAAAGATAATAAGAATTCTTGGAAAGTATAAAAAAAGTCATATGCAATAACAAAGATTTGTCATCTGCAACTCAGACTATAACCTCAGTGAGTTCTCAAGCACAGCTTCTCTGAGGAAGCTGTGGAAGGATTCGGGGTTCCCGTTTTACCCCAAGAGCACAGTCATGCCTGTGCTACACCCCCCTCCACGCCCCTGCTTGGCAAGGCCATGCAGCTGACTCACAGTTTTGACAGAAGTCTTCGTCAGACCCATCTGGACACTGCCTTTCTCCATCACAAGCCAAGGTGATGTCAATGCAGCAGCCACTGTCACAGAAGAAATGGTATCTGGAGCAAACACTCGAGCACCCTGTGTGTGAACAAGTCTCAGGTCACAGGGTTGCCGAGAAAGTTGACATCCCCTGACAGGACGAGCAGGGAAAGGGAACTCAAAGCAGAGTACGGTGACACAGCTGAGGAGGAGGACATACAGAGCTGGTCCCCCAACCCCAAAACTCTCAGGGATGCCTGCCCTGGCTCCTTTGCCCGTCATGGCTCATCCTGCATCCATTCCATTTATCTGACACAGGGCCCCTTTGTCAGATGGGTCACCTGACACCATCTCTGCCGCTTGTGGACCATGCCTCAGTAGCAAGCAACACCATTTTATATATTCTGTGTCTTGAATTCTTTTTTTCTAAGTAAGACATTTTTTTTTTCTGCCTGAGATTACCCTTCTGCTGTTGACTCTCACATGTAGATGATCGGGTTGCCAAGGACGATCTGTACGTATGTAGCTACTGGCTGGTGTGAATATACTTTTGTGAAATAATGGCATTATTCCCGCTTGGAACTTTCAGTATGCAGTGACATGCATAGGAGCTACAGATATTTTCTTAAAAGGCATTTTTCTCTACTCTTGATGAAGACAACTTTGCTCAGTAAGAATCAGGTGGGGGCTGGTGAGATGGCTCAGCAGTATTGGGTGCTCTTCCAGGGGACCTGGGTTCAATTCCCAGCACCCATGTGGCAGGTCACAAAAGTCTGTAACTCTGTTTTCCAAGGGATCTGACACCCTCACACAGACATACAGGCAGACAAAACACCAACACACATTAAAAATTAAAGTAAATACATTTAATTAAAGGTAGCTCTCGGGTGATAGCTATGAAAGACATCCAGCTAGAATCGGGTCTTAAGGAATCCTGCAATTAGATGGTGACAGAATGGACAAAATGGTTCTTTTGGGAACACGAGTGACTAATGAATGACATGATAGTCGGCTAACAGCAAATGCAAACAGACACTTTATTGAAGAGCAGTCAATGAAAAGACTAAAAAGTGAGTCTGTCTGGGTGCAAGGCGATTTGAAGACAGCTTGATCCCAAAGGAGAAAGAAAGAGACGATGCAGAAGCTGCCGAGCAGCTCAGAATTCTCCACCCCAACAGAATCTTAGGCCTGCAGAGTCAGCAACAGCCACCAGGGGGCGAAACGGAAATGAGGGGGCTGTAACCAAGCAACCTTAATCACGCGACAGAAAAACCCCGGATTGCGGGGCTCTCCTTCTGTGTAGTTTTCAGAGACAAATCTGCATTTATAAATTGTATTGTTTTCTGGAATAGTCGTTTCCAAACTTTCTAAGTGTCTTAACTAAACACCTGAAACTCACCTGTAAACAATATGCATGTACTCGTGTTCTGAGACGCTGTACCCAAGAGGACTGCAGGAAGTCTGCATGGGTGAAGGTGTTTGTCACCACGCCTGAACACATGAGTGCAATCCCACCAACCCTCACGCTGAGAAGAGAACCAACGCCCTGCAATGCTCTGACCTTCACACATACCTGTGAAGAACAGGCACACACTACATGCACACACATGCACACTTCTCAAAAGCACTGAAAATTTCCAGAAGATTGAAAATAAATAAAACTAAAAGTTCAAGTGTCTTATTTTCCTGCCCCGAAAAAAATGTCTTCAGCATTGGGCTGGGTTTGTCCCTATTTGAAACCACAGTTCTAACTCATACTGGAGTGCTCTCCAGTCTGCTATCTGAATAGATGGCTCACCAAAGGTGTTAGAAATGTCAATATACTCAAAACCGAAACCAGGTCATGTTAGTGTGTGTGTGTGTGTGTGTGTGTGTGTGTGTGTGTGTGTGTGTGTGTGTGTATGAAAGGAAACAGAAACACCTGTCTATGCCCCTACCTGTGTTTTCCATTGTTTATACATGACATTTCATATTTCATAGGTGACTTCATGACACTCTCTAATTGAAACAGTACGTGATCAGGTAGGAATAGCTACACACTGATTCTTTTGTTGTTGTTGCTGTTTCTTGTTTGTTTTTTCAAGACAGGGTCTCTCGGTATAGCCTCAGCTGTCCTAGAACTCGCTCTGTAGACCAGGCTGTCCTGTGCCTTTGCCTCCTGAGTGCTGGGGTTAAAGGTGGGCATCACCATACCCAGTTCCTGTGAAAGTTTTCGAGTGAGGCTTTTCGATTGACTCATTTCTCTCACATATTTTAGTCTACTTGTGCTCATTAACCACACATTTTTCATTCTTATATTTTTAGATGATTTATTATAGGAACTACTGATTAGTAAAGTCTCCACTCTATCCTATGATAGGCTTTTCCTCCTTGCACCCCATATTTTATTTTTAGTGTACAACAGTATGTTTGGTATATGTATATATTGTAGAAAGATTTATATCAAGTCAGTTAATGAATTTATCACCCTATCCACTAATTTTTTATGGTAATGAGAGACAAAAAGTAAAGTTAAGGAAACCCCCCACTGGAAATGAAGGGCAGTCTGAGCTAACCCAGGCCACTATCAGTTCCCTGGAATTTGCTAACCACCTGCAACTTTCCCTCACAAGGCCCTAAGATAGCCGGATACCAAGAATTCAACCTGCCCTCAGGTCAGTGTGTCAGCAGGTGGTAAACAGGGTCCTTAAGAAACAAAGAGATAGCTGCAACTCTGGTTTGCTTAGACAAGATTAATTAGCACACCCTGAGGCCCTGAGGTCTGCTGACCTGAACAGTGAGACCATCCAGCCTCAAGGGGAGAACCCAGGACTCTGGTCACATACTCAACAGACAGAGGGTCACAGCCGCTCCCTAAGCTTGGGGTTTTTTCCTTTATAAGTACCCTCGCCCAGACAATGTTGCTTCTCTCTAGCCTGTGTGCTGAGGGAGCCCGTTTGCGCAAATGTTTCCTATTCATTAAAGCCTCTTGCGTGTTGCATCAACTGGGCTGGACATTGAGTTCTTGGGGTACCGACCGAAACGGGGAGACTCCTCATTCTGAGGGTCTTACAGCAAGGGCATTTAAGTTTAGTCCTTGGCAATTTTGGAACGCACATTCCTGTTAGCCATAGTCCATGCTCTTCCGTAAAGGTCCCTAAAACTTACTCCTTCTATTTAACTGGAATTTTGACAAGCATTTCCTACAAAATGACCCAGGTTTTAGTGACCACCATTCTGCCCTCTGCTCTCATTGGCTGGACTGTTTAAACAGTGTGCTTTAGTTGTACACTTCAAACACACGCACGAGAAAGACCCCCTGTCCTTACACAAAATCCTCTCCTAGACAAGCCGGGCACTGTCTTGGACAAGGTCAAAGAGGGAAGGCGGAAAGTCAGCACCCACTAGCCAAGCTCTGAGAATAATCTCTACATTCTAACTGGTGGGACCAAATTGTCCTAAATGTAGAGCTTGTGTTTGCTATTATATTGTTAGCAAAAACTTCAAGCACCAAAAATGAGATGGAAGAGCCTGTGAAATGCCGTGAGCAGAATGCCAGCAGGATGTAAAATCTCACAGACACCACCCTTCCTTGAACGGGGGTGGGGGGTAGGGGAGGGGTGGGGGGTGGAGGGGTTGGAGGGGTTCTCGCTGGCCGTGGGGGACTCAATGGAAGTACTTTCTCCTCACCTCCTGTGGAGTAGGTCCTGGGAAGGACACTCACAGACACGTTGTCAGAGCTTCTCTGGCCCACTGTGTCAGCCACCGTCAGCTGGAAGATGTACGCACCTTCCTTCAGGTGGGACAGCTCCAGAGTTCCTGGCTGAGGCACCTGCCACACAGACATGTTTAGGGAAGGGAGCTGAGCACAGGGCCCAGGAGCACACACGAACATGTACTCTTCTCCCCCACCCCCGCAACAAATCATCGGCTCCTCCTTTCTCCTTAGAAATGATATATAAGCTGGTTGGTGGTGGCGCACGTCTTTAAGCCCAGCACGTGGGAGGCAGAGGCAGGAGGATCTCTGAGTTTGAGGCCAGCCTGGTGTACAGAGTGAGGACAGCCAAAACTACACAGGGAAACCCTGTTTGTGAGAAAAAGAAGAAGAAAAGATGTACAAATTAACCAAAAAGCTGAGATGTAAGGGAGACAGACAGGGAATCCTGCGCAGGCTCAGTCAGTTACTTACACAAACACAGGAGAGGGGACCCCACAATGGCGGCAGCCATGTGGAGAGAAGAAGCAGGGGGTAGGTGACAGAGGGCTCAGCAAGAACCTATCATATGACATAACGGCAAACAGTTCATGCCATTAACTCCACTAACAGCAGTTGAGACAAATGTTCAGATCGCAAGAGGGAGCAGAGGGTCAGGAGGAACCACAGCATGCAGAAAGAATTCCTTTAGGGGTTGCAGATGTATGAAGGATACACATCTAAGAAAATCCAGGGGCTGGGGAGATGGCTCGGTGGTTAAGAGCACTGACTGCTCTTCCAGAGGACCTGGATTCAATTCCCAGCTCCCACATGGCAGCTCACAACTGTCTGTGACTCCTGTTCCAGGGGACTCAACACACATTAAAAAAGAAAGAAAGAAAAGAAAATCCCTATCAGGCTAGAAGCTAGATGGTCTGAAAATCAGTATAAGAACTTTAACACAGACTAAAAAGGTTTGATCAGCATTTCCCAAAGGGAAGTGTCTGTGCGTAGTGGGGTGCAGACTGAGCACCAATGGGCTAGGACACTGATTCTCAACCTGTGGGTCGCATACCACTTTGGATGTCAGGTAGCGTGTATATCAGTTATTTATATTACCATTCATTAGTTATTTATATTACCATTCATTAGTTATTTATATTACCATTCACAACAGTAGCAAAATTACAGTTAGGAGCAACTGTAGCAACAAAATGATTTTATGATTGGGGGGGTCATCACAACATGAGAAGTGGTGGTGCACATCTTTAATCCCAGCACTCGGGAGGCAGAGGCAGGCGGATCTCTGTGAGTTGGAGGCCAGCCTGGTCTACAGAGTGAGTTTCAGGACAGGTAAGGATACACAGAGAAAGCCTGTGTTAAAAAAAAAAAAAAAAAAAAAAAAAAAAAAAGGAGGAAAAGGAGAAGGAGGAGAAGTCTTTACATGCAAATAACTCTATTATTAGCTCCCTCTTTATTTATATTCATTTCTTTCATACCTCCTATCCAGGAACTTGCGATGTGGTCCAGACTGGCCTTGAACTTGTGATCCTCCTGCTTCACAACCCCCTGAGTACTAGAACTACACGCATGCACCATCACACTAGGACATTACCCAAGTCTTATACTAAAAAAGAAAACCTTTTAAAAAGTAACCAGAATTATTGAAACACAGTGTAAATGTTTTCCCCTGGAGCTGATCAAGACACAGTTTACAGAATAAGCCATTTTTAGGATAACTGATTTCATAACTTCTCTATTTTATTCATGATCTGCCTGCTTACAGGCATTCAGGCACGATGAAGGACATTACAGAAATCCACTTCCCAGAAACACCAGTTGTTGTTAGCAAGAATGACATGAATTGCCAGGTGGTGGTGGCACATGCCTTTAGTCCCAGCACTCAGGAGGCAGAGGCAGGTGGATCTCTGTGAACTTGGGGCCAGCCTGGTCTTCAGATCGAGTTCCAGGACAGCCAGAGCTGTTACACAGAGAAACCCTGTTTTGAGCCCTCCCCCCAAAAAAGGGTCACATGAATCACCTTCATGTCCACTGATGAGTCACCCTGCTTCAATGTCCACTCATAATGGACAATGGCGTGGTCATCTGTGCTTTCTCGGCCATCCAGAATCACCCCGTCTGTGGGCAGACGCAAGACCACATCCTTCCCTGCGTTGCTAAGTGGAGGCTTGTCCTCACCTGTGAAAAAGAGCAGACTCAGAGGCATGACTCCCAGATTCCCAACCCACCGAGAGCAGTTACCTTGTTTGCAGACCAGATTAGTCCATAAAAAACAAACAAAGAAACAAAAACCTCCAAAGGAATAATATCCGCTGAAAGCTCTCTTCCTGCTAGCTACCATTGTGCCCCCTTTATACACCAAACAATAAGCCAGCAGTCTGTTGTGACATGGGATTTTAGCATGTCGCAAGGGAGAGGAAGCATGGAGTGCCAGCTGTTCGCAGTAGCTACAGAAAACTAATAACATATTTAAGATGTCTTTAATGATTCATTTTTATTCTACGTGCATTGGTGTTTTGCCTGCACGTGTGTGTGTGTGTGTGTGTGTGTGTCTGTGTGTGTGTCTGTGTGTGTGTCTGTGTGTGTGTCTGTGTGAGGGTGTCAGATCCCCTGGAACTGGAGTTACAGACAGTTATGGGCTGCCACGTGGGTGCTGGGAATTGAACCTGCTTTGGTCTTCTGGGAGAGCAGCTAGTAAGTGCTTTTAACTGCTGAGCCATCTCTCCAGCCCCCAATAATATTTTTTTAAAACCTTCTAAAGTTTTCCGTGGAAGGGTCACGATAGCACTGAAGTATTTTGCTTGTCTTGAAACAAATTAATCCTGCCTCCCCTGAAGCCATGATAGTCACTGACTCATTTAAGAGGACCACAGATGTGATTTCTGAGCCCAGGGAAGCCTTCAAGTCCTAATTTGACCTCTGATCTCCTCTGAGATAACAATTCCTCCTCAGTTCCAGACCAGGCCAATTACACTGCAAAATGTATTTTGAAAAAAAACAACCCGGAGCTTATCCTCACAGAAACACTCCTGGAGGCAAGTAAAGAGCTACACTCGTCAAGCACAAGATGATTGTTGATTTTGAATTTCCATGATAAAAAATGAAATCGACCAAGTTACATCCAGTGGAAACACTGATTTCTCTTGAAAACGAAACACAGCTGGTAAGACAGAGGAGACACAATAGCAACTGAGACTAGGGTGTTTCAAGGTGGGATTTAATCTAGAGAAGGATAATGTTGGCTGGGCCTCGTCACGCAGCTGTGAATGGAACCTTTCTGATAAGACCTTCAGAGTCTGTGCCAGGTGGTGCAAAGGCTGCAGGTGGGCTGAGAGACAGAACAGGACCTCAAGAGGAGATAGTGCCGTGGGGCTGGGGGAGAGGGAGACACGTGGAGGAGAGCTCCGCGTTTTGTTTGCTTGTTTTTCTTTCCTGGGCTGGAGGATTGGCTTATTTTTTTAAATTGCATCACTCCAGAAAAGAAAGGAAAGAAGGAAGGAAGGAAGGAAGATGGAATGTAAAAAAAAAAAAAAGGAGAAAAAGATAAGGAAGAAAGGAAGGAAGGAAGGAAGGTTAAAAAAAAAGGAGAAAAAGATGAGGAACAAAGAAAGGAAGGGAGGAAGAAAGGGAGGAAGAAAGGAAGAAAGGAAGGGAAGGAGGAAGATGAAATGTAAAAAAAAAAGGAGAAAAAGATGAGGAAGAAAGGAAGGAAGGAAGGGAGGAAGGAAGGAAGGAAGGAAGAAAGGGAGGGAAGGAGGAAAATGAAATAAGATGAGGAAGAAAGAAAGGAAGGAAGGGAGGGAGGGAGGAAGGAAAGAAAGAAGGAAGGAAGGGAGGAAGGGAGGAAGGGAGGAAGGAAGGAAGGGAAAAAGGAAGGAAGGGAGAAAGGGAGAAAGGAAGGAAGGGAGGGAGGAAGGAAGGAAGGCAGAAAGGGAGAAAGGAAGGAAGGAAGAAAGGAAGGAAGGAAGGGAGGGAGGGAGGGAGGGAGGGAGGAAGAAGACATACCCACAATCCCAGCAGGATTCTCAGTATATTTAGCATATGGAGTCCAGCTTTCCCGTATGATACTGATGATCACATGCAACTGCGTTTACATGGTGACATCTGCCGCCATTTACTGGTGAGTTCTTTTGCCACGCAGCGTGCTGAGTGCTCTATGCGCCTCACCTCACTTGGCATCCGCTGTCAGTCTGACGCATTTGCAGGCATAGTGCGGGGCAGACTTGGGCTCAGCGAAGCTGAGTCAGGTGACTGACGTCACACATAAGTGGTGAAACTAGTCCTGTGCTTCTAAGTCACCAGCTGCTCCCGCTACACTTTTTCATTACCTTAATAATTTATAGCGTTGAGTCCAATAATGCATTGCTCTGTTCCCCCCATTAACATGTATTCAGACATCTTAGCAATGTCAGTGAAACCACAAAAACTCCACAACTTCCGTTTTGACTTCTTCTTTTTGGTTTTCTGGGGATCAAACTCAGAGCCTGTGTCCAACCACAGAGCCACCCTCCCTGCACCCATTTTTTCTTAACCCCTAAAATTGGACATTTATTTTTTATCAACTTTATCACTACAAACAATGCCACAATAACCTTGTTTTTGCTTATACTTGTTCTTCTAAAAAAAAAAAAAAAAAAAAAACCTAAAACAGCAGTTCTCAACCTATGGGTTCAACAAAACCTCTATCTCTACAAAATATATACATTACCATTCATATTAGTTTTGAATACGCAACAAAAACTTATTTTTTGGTTGGGGGTCACCACAGCATAAGGAACTGTGTTAAAGGGTCACAGCATTAGGAAGGTGGAGGACCACTGTTCTAAGAGAAAGGGTTATTTTAAATCTCCAATAAATAATTTCCTAGTAGGTTTCCAAGAGATTGGTATCAATTTACACTGTCAATAACTACGAGTATATAGCTTCCCGCATGCACGCCGAGTTAAAAATTTACTCAGTGTAAGCTGACATTTACATTTGTTCTCCAGCCTCCAACAGTCTTTTTGGAGGTACTGGGAATTGAACCTAGGCCCTCTAATATGCTAGCTAAGTACTTGGCTGAAAAGCTATACACACAGTCTCTGACTGTCTTTAATGTTGGACATTTCCCACGTTGCTTATCAACCATAATTCCTCTCCAGGGAACTGCTTACTCAAATTCTTTGCTCATTTACTTTTGTCAAAACAACTCTTGCCTCCGTTGATATTTTAAGGTCATCTTTCCTAGACTCTTGTCGTTATCCCTTATTTATCGACATGAAGTTTATGTGAATTTGCACAAAATCTATCTTTCCTTTAGGATCTACTTAATTGATTTGAAGACATCTCCCTTCCAGACGGATTACAGAGAACTTAGCTTTCAGTTTTCCTCTCCATGGAGTAGAGTGTGGCTTGATTTTAGAATACACAGGGTGTATACAGGGCCGGCGAGATGAGCCAGTAAATAAGAACACTCACTAGCAACTCTGATGACTTGAATAAAACCTCCGAGACACACAAAGTGTAAGGAGAGAACCACTTTTCCTGCAAATCTGTCTCTGTCTTCCACAATATGCTATGGTTGACATGACCATAAGTATACCAAGTAAATAAATGATGTAAAAATAAACAAATATACCATCTGGGATTTGTGTGGATTCAGAGTTGTAAGTCTGAATGCATTTTCTCCAACATTGCCAACAAATGACCATAGTATTATTTATGAACGAACCATAAGTGATTACTCCTTATGGTTCATAAATAAGAAGATGAAAATATGGGTCAGATCCTTAGAGATGAGTCAGCCGCCAGCAGAGGATCAGCCCTGAATGGGAAGGTCATCTCTTGCTTTGTGCTTGAGCACAGGGAGCTGGGGTGGGGTGGGGTGGGGGTCTGCTTGGAAGACAGAAGACAGCAGAATTCCACCTTAGTGCTTTGGTTTCTCTAGCACAGGAAGGGGTTGCCTTCCCAAGCTCCACCCAGAGATACTAGGTTTCAGGGTAGTCCATCCAAATAGTATGGTGGTTCTGGTCCCTGGATACTGGAAGATTGTTTTCTCAGCTCCTTAAAGATCCTAAGGACTTCAGCCTCCACCCCATAGTCCTCTTTTTTTCTCCATCTGTCTTTCCAGTCACACCAGCCAGCCAAGAAAGTAGCTATACCACAGACTCCTGTACCACTTCGATAATTTACAAGAGACATCCATGCTTGGTCATTATAACAATCTATGCTAGAACACAAGCAAATCCCAAGATGATGCTCCTGGGATGGGAGAAGTGTAGACTCAAACCCCAGGACTCATGATTCGCCTTTCTTTGGATGTTCTAGCACGTAGGTTTTGTTGCATCAAGATATCTCCACACTCATTTCTGTATTCTCTCACCATTCCTGACAGCTTCCTCATTAGCCCAGCTGTTGGTAACAGACCCTCAGGGGCCACGGGAGAAAGCACTGAGCTGCTCCAGCATAGAAAACTACTTTCAAGAGGCCCTCAGGCAAGATGCTTTCCAGGTCAGCTTTCCACATTAACAAGATTTGACCTTTGAGCCGTTGTGAGGACAGAGTGAGTGTATGTATTTAAAGAGCTCTAAATAGCTTTTAACGTCAAACTCAATGAGCGTGACCAATATATGTACTGGCTGATGGGTAATGCTGTAACTATATCCTATCTTATGCCGTCCAGCCCTCCCCCACGCTTTCCTGAGCCTTAAACATACTCCAAATGGACGGGTCACAACTCTGTACACGGAGCTTTGCTAACTCACTTTGACTCTTTAGTCTCTAACTCCACATGCTCACAAGAGTCACAAGAAACGAGGGGAAGAAATAATAATCCAGGAAGAAAAGCTTAGGCAGTCTTAGAGATATAAAGAACTCAGAGCGTTTCTGTAACACACCCTTTGCCCTTCATGCAGGGCCCACAAGGCAGCCTGTGAGCCTAGGCTGCATCTTCAGCATCCTCGCGTTGCTGAAGACCTGAACAAGCCTGGGCTTGTCTGTGCTCCCCAGAGAGGAGAGCACGCCAGTGGTCGAAGCAAACTCTAGAGAAGGGGGGCATAAAGCGGGGCAGAGGGAGGAAACCGCTGTTGTTTCCGGTCTTACTCTTAACCCTGTTGACTTTTCCCAGTTTTAAGAAAAGCTCCCATGGCAATGATAATTTCTTCCAAAGAACCTGGGGAAGGGATTTTGTTTGTCTGCTACTTTCCCCCCTCCTCTGGAGCACCCGCATTTTATAAAACCACAGAACCCACAAGCTGTTGAGGTCTTTTAAAGAGACGCTTTGCACAGTATCCACTCTGTACCCAGAGGCCCCAGGACACAGTTCCACACCCCACAGCACACAGCTGGCCCTGCTTAAACTCAGGTCAAAAACAAAAGGGTCACAAATGTAGGGACATTGGCTGGGAAGGGGTGGGAGAGAAGAGTGGAGACAGAGTCACAAGTTTCCTTCGTATTTTTTTTATCTGAAGGAAGTATGTACAGGCAGAGAGCCAAGCCAGGAAGCACAGGGTAGGTACTAGGGACAAATTTGCATCTAATCAAATCTTGTCCTTGCTATTTCCTGCCGTAAAACGCGCTTTATGAAATCTACGAGACGAAATAAAACTAAAATAACCATTATTGGAGAAAGGACGGAAGGCCTGAGAAGTCCTCTTAAATAGAATTTCCGCCAGTCCCCTCAGATCAACACTCGAACTCCTACGTTCTGTAGGGGCAGCTTCTGCCCACCCTCTGGACTTTCTCAGCACGCATCCCCAAGTCTGAGAAAAGTGAGCCACTCTCCCGGTTATTTGCAGCTACGATCCGCTGGAAGCAAAGGGTTTTGCATGCTTGGTAGCAGATACCTGGATGACGAGACCCTCGCGGCGCTTACCCGGTCCGGGCGAGACCCCGGCGGTGTCCCCGGCGCGGCTGAGAGTGTAACTTCGGTACCCCCGGAGCGGCGCGAACTTGCAGACACTGCGGCCCCGCGCCGTGCAGTTGAACAGGTAGCAGCGGGGCGCGGGCACGGGAGAGGGCGAGCTGGGCCCCCGGGGCAGCTGCACCACGGCCACGGTGCAGCGCGGCTCGGAGCAGCAGGCCGCCACGCACTGCCGCCAGCCCCGCACGGTCCCCGGGGCGCGCAGGAAGCTGGCTCCCGCCGCGATGGAGTCCTGGGTGCGGATGATGGTATCCGGCACGGCCCGGTAGACCGCCGTACCGCCCACCCCCGGGCAATCCTCCCGCGGGCCCCCGAGCAGCTCCGGTTCTAGCTCCTCGCGCGGCCGTGCCCGCTGCAGCTGCCGGCGAAAGTCCTGGAGCAGCCGATCGACCCCCGACGGCGGAGCGGCGGGTTCTCCGGGGCGGCCGCCCGGCAGCCAGAAGCAGAGCAGGAGCAACCCGCACAGCGCGCGGTGCCGGGGGCCCGGGCCCGGTCCTCCCAGGGCGGCCATGGCTCGAGCGCGGCCTCAGAGCACGGCAGCCCCGGGGCCTGGCTGCTGCACGGAGGCGGCGGGCGTGCGCGCTTCGAGAGGCATCGCGATCGGAGTCGGGTGGGCCTGGCACGGCCCTGGCCCTTCTACCCGGACGCCGGCTTTCGGCGCCTCTAGCTTTGCTCCCGCCGCGGAAGCGAACCCGGGCAACCGCGGCCTCTGCGCGGATCAGCACCGGCGCGCGGACAGCGGCGGCGGCGGGGCGGAGTCTGGCATGCAAGGGCGGTTCCCGGGGCGGGACTTCCGCAGGTCACCAGGGTGCGGGGGAGGAGGAGGAGACTGCTGGAACCGCCTGCCTGCTCCATGGAGTGATCTCATCCTGGGCAGTTTGGATGCTTGGGCCTGGTAGGACTCCTTACAACCAGACTCGATCACAAGGCAGGGCAGTCGGGGCTAGAGGGGACAATCAGTCGGTCAGTCCATTAGTCAGGAACTACTCCACAGAGCGGCCGGCCGTCACAGCCAGGGAAACTACATCCCACTCCGTTGCGTTATGCATTATTAAAGAAATTTGGATTGTAGTAGGTAATAAAGAAAAAGCATTTATCTTCACATTCTAATTTGCCTTTCAGTTTCATTTAGAGAGCTTGAACACCACAGACTTAGTAACGGAAAGCTGAACTTGAAAACCCATCTGTCCAAGCTGCATTGTCGGGCAAAGAAATCCCTGCCTGGCCCTAAGGTGAATTTTCTATTTTTTTTTTTTTTCCAGAGAATGGTGGGTTTTGTGTTTTCCAATTATATGAACCATTTGTTGACAAGGAGATATTACTCTTGAAGAGAGAGGAGTGGTGAAAGGTTTTAGTTTGCAGAGCAAGGATGTGGGAAAGGGGCAGAAGAATGATTCTTGCAAGCGGAATATAGAAAATCATAAAGAGTGGACATTGACATGGGAGGAAAGAACAGATATGAGAACAAGAAAGTTACTATGGTGATGGGGCTAGCGGTTATGCTAGGCTGATTCTGTTAAACAGGGCTAGTAACGGAATCATCAATCTTTTGTGAAATAACTGAAGTAAAGTCTCTCCCAGGTCTTGGCCCACAACAAGGAAATAGGCCCCCAACACTGGAACAAATGGTCCCAGATGAACAGCACTGTCTGGGTCACTCCTGGCCAACGGACAGTCTGGGGACTCTCCAAGTCATTCTATGGTTTATCCTTTGAATAAGAACAGGTCATACCTGGGTGATCTCTCAAACATGAGATTATACTTTGTAATCAATCACCTTGTTCCCCATGCATGCATGCTGATTTGCGGCTTGTCTCTATAAAAAGGAGCCTGGACCCTTTGGGGGGGGGTGCAGCTTTCCCCGAGATTGCTGTCACCCGAGTGCACTCGTTCAATAAACACCTCTTGCTTGTTGCATCTCCTGGTTTTGGTGTTTGTGTCGCGGGGCTCTCCTACCGGCCCATCAGGACCCCGGAATTAGGGTCCAACAGGGGAACTTCCTTTTTCTTTCTGGGTCAGCTCAGGGGAACTGTCCCCCTCCCCCCCCCAGACTGCTAAGAACAGACATGCAGAGCAGGGAGAGCTCACCTGGGGAGGATTTCCCCTCCCTGGGTGCATTCCACGTTCCTGGCAGAGGGGCCTGCATGAGAAGCCTGGCCTGTCCTCACCTCCACACAGAGAGCAGCCCTGACCATGAGCAGGATTCAAGCAGTCAATCAAGCGTGTGGCCCATCAGGGGGTGGGACAGGTGGAGGGGTTCTGTTCTTATTGTTCTGTTCTTGGTTTTTCTTTTTTTCTTTTGGTAACTTGGCAGAACCAAACAAGTTTCCAGGCCCCAACAGGAGGAGCACAGGATTAAATCAGTGTGTTGTCACACCAAAGAAAGCCACAGGTCAACACGGTGAAATAAAGCTGACACACACACACACATACACACACACACACACAGAGGAAGACAGCATTGATTACCACCACACATTCATACACCTGGAGAGCAGTGACACCTCAGATTCCAGACACTGGATCAGTGGCCTTGTCAGACCTCCCCTGTGTGTCCAAAGAGAGGGTGCCTTAACCGCACTCACCCCAGACTCTATAGACCAGGCCACTTTCTAATTTGTTTCCTTGTGTGATGGAGACTTCAGACTCCTCTGAAGCACTAGACAGGAACTGATACTCAGGAGCCCTAGGGCCTGGAGCTCAGGTTGCACAGCCCCTAGGACAGTGCTTGTCAGCCTTGCTTAATGATGAGGCTCTATAATACAGTTAGTTCCTCTTATTGTGCTGACCCCAACCCTAAAATTATTGTTGTTGCTCCTTCATAATTATAATTCTGCTCCTGTTATAACTCACAAGGCAAATACCTGATATGCAGGTTAACTGATGTGTGACATCCTTAAAAGGGCCCTTGAAATGCCAAAGGGGTAGCGACCTACAAGTTGAGGACCACAGCCCTAGGAGCTCCTTGCCCACCACATTCTTCCCTGCTCCAATGGGTCTGAGGCCTCTGGAGTCTTCAGGGCTTGCTGTAGTACCTCTGCGGGACTTCCAGCAATGTTGTGGGGACATTCACCAGAGAAGGCTGCTCAGACACGGATTTAAGCCGATAGAAAGTCTTTATTAGCTGGTCAGCAACCCCACCGGCTGTTTGAGATCCCAGTGTAGCACCAAATCTTTCTCAGGCAGTGCATTTAACCCCCAAACAATTTCTGGATTGACATAGTTCAGTTAATAAGAACAGCTAGCCAAATGTGCAATTACAAAAGCCAAGAAGCAAGGTGAGCACATTGAGAGAATTTCCCTTCACCATGCACTGCAATCAATGCACAAGGCCTTTGTTTTAGTATTGGCAGGTGGTGCTGTCCAGGTGCTGAGTTTTACAGCCTGGAGGGCCCTTGCAAGTTGTGCTAACGTTTGGGGCTGTGTTCCAGTTACCAATGACGACTTTTTTTTTTTTTTTTTTTTTTTCCGGAGGCAGGGTTTCTCTATATTTATTGCTTTGGAGCCTGCCCTGGAACTTGCTCTGTAGACCAGGCTGGCTTCAAACTCACAGAGATCCACCTGCCTCTGCCTCCCGAGTGCTGGAATTAATGGCATGCGCCAATGCCCAGTACCCAGTGACTTCTACAAAACAACTAGTCCACAATATGTTTCCTATAATTTGTTGCTAGAGATTTCCTTTAGTAATACCTGAGATATTTGAATATTGCCAGTCTACTTAATGACAATATAGTTTACAAATTAATGTGTGTGAAATAGTCAATTTTAAAGCTCTGATAACTTAATGGCATATCATTACAGCTTAAAATCCAAGCATCAGGCAGGTATGGTTGCACACACCTCTAAGCCTGATGCTGGGGAGGTAGAGGCAGGTGGTGCTCTGAGTTCCAGGCCAGCCTGGTCTACACAGTAAGACCTTGCTTCAAAAAAATTATTCTCAACAGTGACTTTTACATGTTATACTTTCCACATTGTAGGATCCTCATTTTGTTTTATTTTTACTGATATTCACTGTTAATGACCCGACTTCTCCCTCTCTCTGCGTCCTGGGCAACCTGGCCCTGTTCCTGTGCCCGACTCCTCTCTTCCTGCCCCACGGTTTCTCCTCAGCATCCACCTGTCACTCTGCACCAGCCCTCTCCTGGGCCTGGGCCTTCTCCTTAGGGAACCTTTCCCTCTCTCATCCTCAGGCTCTCTCCCTGCCCCGGATGGCTCTTCTCTGGGCTAACTTCCCTTCACTCGGGATCCAACTTGGACAGGTGATTGCTACTCATTGACAGCTGTCAGAGGTGGCATGGCTGCAGCTTGCATGCATCAGGTGGCTGCATAAGGGCTCTGCATGTAGACACCACGTGGAACTGGGGCTGCATGGAGCTGTGCCAACGGGAGACCCATGACTCCGCTCTGGTTCCTTTTATGAGCAAGCGCCTCCTACCTGTTCTCTCTTCTTCTTTCCATTTCTGCTCCCCTCCCTTTGCTTCCTTTCCCAATAAACCCCATGAGGGTTTGTTGAGTTTGGTGGATTGTGTTTTATCATCCAAAACTGCAGCAAAGAACAATAGTCACTGTGAGTGTGTGTGTGTGTGTATGTGTGTGTTTGTGCATGTGCATGTGTGCATGTATGTGTGTGTGTGTGAGTGTGCATGTGCATATGTGTTTGTGCATGTGCGTGTGCATGTGCATGTGCGTGTGCATGCGTGTGTGTGTGAGTGTGTGTATGTGCATGTGTGTGTGCATGTGTGCATGTGTGTGTGAGTGTGCGTGTGCATATGTGTGTTTGTGCATGTGCGTGTGCATGTGCGTGTGCATGCATGTGTGTGTGTGTTTGTGCGTGTGCATGTGTGCATGTGTGTGCGTGTGCGTGTGTATATGTGTGTTTGTGCATGTGCGTGTGCATGTGCGTGTGCATGTGCGTGTGCATGTGCATGCGTGTGTGTGCATGTGCGTGTGCATGCGTGTGTGTGTGTTTGTGCATGTGCGTGTGCATGTGTGTGTGTGTGTGAGTGTGTGAGTGTGTACACGCACGCGTGTATGCTGGTGCACTTGTGCCCAAGGCTCCATGTGGAGCCAGAGGAAACTTGTGTGAGGTCATTCTCCTTCCATCACAGGTCTGCATGTGCAGAGAGACTTCTCTGTGTGCAGTGGAGATCACCACTGACCCAGACCCTGCATGGGAGGATGTGCACCCAGGACCTCCCAGCTTTCCCTGCCAGAGTGTCAGTGCAGGGCAGCCAGCATGTCAGAGTGAGCAGCCCAGTGAGCATGTGAGCATTGCTGGGAAGCCTGGTGCATGTCACAGTAACTAACCCGGAATAGTGATGCCATTATAAACGATCACATTTTCAGTTACGATAGCCATTTCTATCATATATAGGTCCAAATAACTAAATGATTGATACATTCTTTCTTTTGTACTAGAAAAGTCTGCCTAGAACATGGGTGATCATAATAAATATCTATTACAAAATTAATACTCTTAACAGAATTTAACTCCCAGATGATTACAGTTAGGCATGGTGGGAGCTTCCTAATCTGTCTCATACTGATGCCTATATCGATAATATATACTCTTATTTACACAAGAGTAATAACTTCACACTCACACTAAGGAGATATGGGTATCCTGTATCCGGTTCCCAATGCTAGGGTTGGCTAATAACCACATTATTTTCTAGA
Source organism: Cricetiscus sungorus (assembly GCA_030556225.1). NCBI lineage: Eukaryota > Metazoa > Chordata > Mammalia > Rodentia > Cricetidae > Cricetiscus > Cricetiscus sungorus. The sequence continues at coordinate 12,907,277 of JANBXA010000738.1, read as the reverse complement.
CGTCTAGTTCAAGTAGTTCCATGAAGGGCAAATCCACCAGGGAGCACCAAGGAAACAGAACAAGAAAGGCCCGAGTGGCTAGCACGGAGTGAAAGAAGATGAAATCGTGTCAGCAGCATCAGTGTTCACCTGGGTGAGGCTGATGAGAAGGAGAGGGGCTGCACCAGATGAACTCTCAGTACACTCCCCAGAGCATCTTCAGCCTACAGCAAGGAAACACATTTGCAGGGTCTGAGGGGAACCTGGGTCAGTTCTCCTGGGTGCCCTGTGCCCGGACATCACCACCCCACAGCCTCCTTCACTGAGAGTCATCAGTTCCCTGCTCCCTCATCCCCGGGCTCTCCATCCTGGATCCTGGACTGTCTTCCTCCTCCTTTCCCATGTCCCAGAGTCAGCCCCAGGCCGGGCTGCAGACTTGGAATACAGAATAAAGTGGTAATGAGTAGCTGTGCTTCCTGACTCAGGTCTGATGGGAGAGGCTGGAGGAGCAGGGGGGACCTCTGTCCATCAGGGGCCCTGGGACCTGGTTATCCAGGCCTTGAGTGGTTCCCAGACATTCTTTCCCTTTTGTTCTAAAACTCTCAGAAAATATTATGTCCTTTTGTGTTCCTGCTGTCTCACATCTCCATGACGGGCCCTCTTGATTAGGAACGTGCTGTGTCCCTCCTCATCCCCCACTGCTCTGTGATGGGATTCCTGTCCTATCAAGGCTGAGCATGCACAAGCCTTTGCTAGCAGGTGACATGAATTCCAGAGTTTCTGCCTCCTTTCTCAATGGGATGCTATAGATGAGAGACCAGAGCAACACCTCAGGAATTCACTCTGCTTCTTCATCCTCACCCACTGCCCCTCACCCCACTCCCAACACTGTCCTCACTCAGTACCTACCATTGTCAAGGATTCTCCTCAGATAAGAAGCAGGAGGGAGCAGGTGAGGATTATCAGCAGGATGGAGATGTTGGGCTTGATAGCCAGTGACAAAGGCTGCTGGTTCACATCTGGAATACTATTTCGAGAAGCTGAAGTGGAAACACAAGTTGGGTGTTTATCCAGACCTCACATCTGAGGAAATCTCACCTTAGCATCTGTGTGCTCAGGAAATTCACCACCACACAGAGGTCCTCCCCTATTGCTAAGCAACAACTGTTTGGGTTGGTCCTGAGTAGGAAGGGAGATGGGACCTAAAAGTCCCATGCATCTATGTTAGGGGAAGCAGGGTAACGGTGGGCCTCATCTTCCTCTGGCAGGAGAGGAGGCATGAGGATGGATGCCCTGTGAGGATGGTGGCCGGGAAGGAGGAAGATCAGGTGAAACGAAAAGCAACAGTGATTCTAGAGTGAGGAAAGGGACAGGATGTAAAGGGATGCTTAGACTGTGACAGCCATTGAGGACCACAGTGAGTGATCAATGTCATCACAATTAATGATGTAGGAGACGGTCATAAAGGAGATGAATGATGCAAAAAATGACCATTAATGATGTAGGAGACGGTCATAAAGGAGATGAATGGTGCAAAAAATGACCATTAATCCAAGAACTTAAGGTGATTAGATTCTCTCTCTCTCTCTCTCTCTCTCTCTCTCTCTCTCTCTCTCTCTCTCTCTCTCTCTCTCTCTCTCTCTCTCTCTCTCTCTCTCTCTCACACACACACACACACATCATCTACAGAGAGATTCCTCTCATTCTCCCAGTTACCTGTAGGCTCCAGCTTTTTTTCCAAGTGCAACTTGATCTCCTCAAGCCAGGACCTACAGTCCCCCCGTGAGGTCATCTTGAAGAAGTCTGTGACATCCCTGTCTTCCTCCCACATCTCTTTAATCCTGCTGGATCCAGGATCAATTTCAGTCAGTTTTCCAGTGCTTGAGTCAAAGTGCAACAGTTGGTGTCCATTGAGGCCAATATCCCAGGATGCATTGAAACATCCATCTCCTTCATGCCAGCAACACATCCTGGCCTGCAGAGTGAGGGGCTCTGTGCCCATTGGAAAGAGATCAGCCTCTGGCTTTGATTAATTCTGTCTACCTACCCTTCCTTCTTCCCAGCCTCTGGCCTTGTTTTTCCCTCCACATTTTAGCCTTGCTGCTTGACCTCTTAGGTAGGACTACCAGTCACTCATTTTTCTTCCTCCATGAAAACAATGAATGTCCTTAACCTGCCACAGATCCTGTCTTTTCCTACAGAAGCCCACCTGATATGTTCCTTCATTTAGTTGGCAGCAGTGGGGATTGAACCAAAGAAATCATGCATGCTAGGCAAGCAGTCCATCACTGAGCTACATCCCAGCCATTTGACACTTACCTCTGATTATACTATTCATGAGAATCACTTGGTGTTTGATCAGGTCAACTCCATCCTTCAGGGTGTCATTCTGTTTTTCACAGATCTTTGTGGCATTCAGCCTGTTCCCCAGAACACCAAAGCCATGACAGTTGTTGACACTGCTGTAGGAAAGGAACGTCTCTCCGTTCAGTTGGCCTAGGACTCCGACCCACCATGCTCCAGACCCTGACTTGCCAACAGCGAAGCTGTAGCACAGGGAGGCAGCATCTGTGAAGGAAGCATGCAGTGAGGTTAGGGCTGTGAGCAGAGGCTCAGAGGCAGTCTCTGCCTCTGGGACAGAAATGTCTTCTGCAATAATGTCGTAAAAAATAGAGGAAGGAGAGAATGGAAGAAAAGTAGAAATAAAGGAACCAATGAAGAAAGGAATGAGACAATATTGGATGGGAGGAAGAATGAAAATGAAGACTTGAAAATCTCGCTGGTTAGCTGTATCAGTTGTATACATCCTGGACTTTCCAAAGAAGGAATGTCTATTGAGGGACCGTTTTGACTATTAATGATGTAGGAATGTCCAGCCACTGTGGATATCACCATTGAATGGGCAAGTGGTGTCTGGCTGGATGAGAAATCTAAGCCCTACACCCAGGACCTCTTCGTGGCGTTTCTGGCTGACCCAGAAGTCACAGACAGCCTAGAACCCAATGCTGACTGGAAAACTGCATCATTGGCATTAGGTTACATTTGAAGACACTCTGGAGGATGGGTACCAATACTTGCACATGGGATTCACTGTAATCTAGGTCAGAAGAATGATGGAGGGCAAATATGCTGTTCTGCTCCTGGCTTGTTACCTTCTGAGTCTGTCACACTAAATGTGGAATTGAGTGTTTATTATAGGACAGATACAGTGAGGCTTGTCAGGCCGATAATAATTAGTGCCTGCCATTTTCAGAAGAAAGGTAAAAGACAACCTGCTTCTGCCTAAAGTAACACTTTTATCAGATGCCATCTCCCCAGGATGTAGACCACATGGGGCTGGGATGCAAGGGCAGACCCTTCCACACATCCTTACCCAGTACCATTGCTAGAATCCATTATAGTCAGCCCCTGATTAGCCGAGGTGCTAATCCACAGCATGCCACCTGGTGGAAAAGGGATTGAAAGACACTTATTGGATGGGGAAGTGGGAAAGGCAGGAAAGGGAGCCCAGCAGGTTGAAGAGTTAGATGGGAATCCAAGCTGATCTTGGAGGTATACATATGTAATCCCAGCACTCGACAGACGGAGGGAGAGAAGGGATTGCTGCAAACTCTTCAGCGTGAGCTATGGTGTGAAATCCTGCCTCAAAACAAAGCAACAGCAAGAACAAATGGGGGGGGGAAGAGAAAAAGAGAAAGGTGGCCTTGATCCATGAAGCATCTGTTGTGATCTGCTGGAAAAATAAGGTGGGGTGGTGAGAAAGTTCTAGGGCAAAGCTTTTCAGGAATGGTGGATATTGCATGGGAAGTAATATTCTGGGCACAATGTTGGCTGATGGATGTTTATTTGGGGGGAAACCACTCACAGCAGAAACAGATGACCACAGCTGGTTCCCCTTCTAAGGATACCTCCAGATGGTGTCTGTCCACATGCCCCCAGTGGGTGTGGTCAGTGCAACAGGTGCGCCGGGGGGGGGGGGGGGAGATACATCACTACAGGAGGACTTTTGAAGAATTCCCAGGGAAGTATCTTTTATTTTTAATTCCCAAAGAATAAATTAATATTACGTATTTTAAAGGTTATTTTCCAAGTGAACTAGAGAGCTAGGTGGGCTGAAATTAATATCCATAAAATATATGGCAACCATGGTCCTTAGACCTACGGAGAAAGTCAATTTAACCTTGGTAATTTAGAAAACATGCTAAACATATGTCATAAACATCAATTATAATGGCCGTAGTTAACACTGAAATACCAAGGAGATGAAGACAGTATCCTTTTAGAAAAGGAAGGGCAGCCTAAGATGGAGGGCGGGGTCATGGTAGAAGCTTGCATGATATTACTCAGAACTATTCTCCTAACATTTTCCATTCTGAAGCTCAGAAAGTTTAGAGACAGACCCGGATGAAAAATAACCGACACATGCACTCAGAGAAAAAAGACTTGGGAAGCAGTTTTAGAACATACACTGCCAAGGGACCTAGCTGTCTTGGTTGGGTTTCTCTCTGTGCCTCCTGACTGGGTTTAGGCTTCCTGTGGCCCCCAGTGTGGCTGCGGGCTGCGGGCTGCGGGCTGCGGGCTGCGGGCTGCGGGCTGCGGGCTGCGGAGGGCAGCACCAGATTCCCCTCTGGCATCTTCGCCTCCTCATTTGTCCTCCAGGTCATAAATTTCAGGCCCTGTTCCTTGGCTGGGGAATGTGGGCAGGGCAATGAGTCAGTGTGGCGAGTAGGCGTGCAGTTCCTGTAGAAGGAGTTCCAGCACACTATTCAATAGCCTACTGACCCCATCCCACCGCCACCCCCCCACGGCGCACACGGACTCCCCGCACCCCTCCCGTTAGATCGCCGTATCTCACCGGTGGGCGACACCGACCACGAACAAATCAGTAGAATGCAGAGGCACAGAGCCTTGGTGGGGGCGGCTGCACTCTTTGTCATACCCTCAGCAACAGGTTTAATGTCAGGCGCTGCGGAGAGGCGTTGAGGAGGCATCAGTGCAGCCGTAAGAGGATCCCATGCGAAGATGCCCAAAATGCCAGACAGCACTCTGTAATATCAGAGAGGACTCTGCTGCCACATGGTTCTGACAAGCTGCTCTGGGAGGCGGGGTCTATGATCAGCTGTTTGTCGTTGCCCAATCCCCAGGCTCCTAATGCTGGTACCCCGCCCTCTACCCCGCCCCTGTCCAAATCTGTTAAGAACTTTGTTGCTTGAGCTCCAACTGAAGGTGTCCACAAAGTGTACCAGCACTTTCCTATAGTCAGGGGTATTTTGTTGTTGTTGTTGTTGTTTTCTTTCTTTTTCTCGGTGTGGCACTGGGCAGGATGAGTCATGTGTAACCTAAGGCCAGTTATGCCCTCAGCAACTTGGAGTCACTCTCTGGCACACACCACTTTTTAGCTTCAGTCACCCTCTCCCCCGCCCTTACACTTCCTTTTAGAGCCCCTCCCCCCCAGGCTGGCCCTTCTGCACTTCTCACCACCTCCCTTCTTCCTCCAACACAACCCCAGACTCTTTCTTCACCAGATGCCTTCACCTCAGCCCTGTCCTCCCTCCACCCTTTAATTCTTGTCCCGGTGTCCCAGCAACTCCCCAGCACTTAGAGCCTTAGTCCTTCTGCCCCCACCTCCTTTCTTTCCCCCAGCCCCCACTCAGAGAACACAGCTTCTGTCTTGTCAGCAAGGCTGTGCTTTTCCTTAACTCTGTGACATTGCACCCTACATCTGAAATCCTAAAATCATTCCAATGAAGAGCAGCTTCTGTGGCCTGTAGAGATGGCTCAGCGGTCACGAGAGGTTGAGAGGTTCTGAAAATCCGTAAGTGCCATGAGAATGGTGCCTTTTGTACAGACTTATAAGGGCTTTGAACTTCTTTACTTATATTTTTTGATTTATATCCTGCCTTTCCTGATTTGTTTGCATCACTATAGAATATGGGGACTCTAGAGATTGGCATTTTTCTTACAATGCGTGGAAGCATCTAAATCTTTTACTTTTATTTATTTATTTTTTTAAAATGAATTTGATTCTCTCCCTTTTGGGATAATTGTTGTTAAGCATTCCCCAAAAAAGTTACTGTAAGCTCTCTGCCAGTATTTATTATTTCTTCATAAGGAGGAAATTTCCTCATTAGTTAAAGGTACTATAATTTTTGCTGGCTCCCTTCCTGTCAGTTGGTGAAGTCTTAATTTACCTTTTAAAATGCAGTCAGAGATCTTTTCTATGATTGCTTTTAGTTTTTTTATTCTGTTTATGTGGTGGAAATATCCATCCTAATATGGGATCTTCCCTTTGCATGAAAATCCCTGAAGGATATTCTCTAGATGGTAATTTAACCAGAATACAGTGTAGTTTTGGAGCCGTATGATCCACATGTGCTTCTAGTACCCTCTTTTCTACCCATTCTAATTCCTTTTCAGCTTCAGCTAATAGTATTTGTGGATGATTTAAGTTTTTATTCCATTTTAGGGCCATTTTCAAGTTTTTAAAATCATGACATTCTACTCCAATAATTGGTCTGTAGTTGAGAAATCTCTCCTAGTACTGTTTGTAGATCATTAAGGGTCTGGTAACGATCTATCCCGATTTCCATTTTTTATGGTCTAATTTTCTGTAGACCTGTTTTATATCCTAAGTAGTTGGTAGAGTCTCCTCTTTGAATTTTTTCAGGGGCAATTTGTAATCCCCAGCGAGGTAAAACTTCCTTTACTTCCTCAAACTTTTTCTTAATATTTTTACTTTAGAATCAGCCAACAATACATCATCCATGTAATGGTAAATTATGGATTGTGGAAACTGTTTATGAATTATTTCCAAAGGTTTTTGTACAAAATATTGGCACAGTGTGGGGCTATTCAATCTTCCATTGATATCTCTTGACCAGCTGAGAATTAGTGTACTTAGGTAAATTTTACCCTATCTGTTTCTTGTAAAGCTATAGTAAAGAAGCGATCTTTTTAAATCAATAACTATGATAGGCCATTCTTTTGGTATCAAAGAAGGCAAGGGCATTCCAGGCTGTAGAGGGCCCATTGGCTGGATTACTTTATTGATGGCTCTCAGGTCTGTAAACATTCTCCATTTGCTAGAGGTTTTCTCTCTCTCTCTCTTTCTTTCTAACAAATACAGGAAATTTTAAGGGAAGATTTTTTGATATGTCCAACATTTAGCTGTTTCTGAACCAGCTTTTCTAAAGCCTTTAGCTTCTCAGAGGTCATAGGTCATTACCCTACTCAGATAGGCTCATCTGTTGGCCACTTTAAGGGTAGGTCATTTGGATCCTGATAGTTTGGCACTTGTATTTTATTTTTGTACAGCCTGGATATTTGGTGTCTGCCCAGTATAGTGCTGATATTAATTGATCTGAATCCTTAGGGGTTACCTTATTATCCCCCGCCCATGAGTCTATTAATTGTTTCCCATATGGTGCGTGTATGCCATAAGAGACTACTGCTTCCTTTATGCCTTTTAAACCTTTTATAAGTATTGGTTTCCACTGATATGTAACAAAGCCTTTTGGGTGTTATTTTTTGTTGCTGGGTTTTTAGTAACAGCTGCAGGGCAAACCATAGGAGATGACATGGTGACCCTAGGTGACCCTGAAGGGTGTAGGAAATTTTAAGTCCCTTTTATGCCCTCTTGCCTGTGCCTCTTCTTCTGGCGTACCAGATGGAAGGTCTTCTAAGGCCTGTAGTCTACTCACCATTGTTTCTCTGAGTGTTCCAGTTTCCTCAATCACATAATTTTCCAAAGACTTCATTGAATCAGTTAGTTTCTTGTTTTCTCCAACTTGGAATGATTTTATGCATTTGATATTCTCATCCTTAGACATTATCTGAATGGCTTGTAAACTGCCTTCCACAAACAAGGTCCTATCTGCTAGCTTGCCATTATCCTCAGTCATGGATCAAATTCTGTCTGCCAGTTTTTTCATCCGACATTTCAGTTTTTTTTTTTATCTCATGATTCGAGTCATCAGACAAGGAACGAACTGTTTCTTGTAGTATATTGACGCCATCTTGCATTGTTCCTGTTTTGGTTATTGAAGCAGCGGACACAGAACAAATTTTGTCTTCTAGTTGGCCATTTGCATGTTCCATGCTTTGTACTCTACCTGTCAGATCTCCATTGTCATTTTTAATATTCGGAATCTTTTCTCTAGGATTTTTATGGTTTTTACAAGTTCCTTGTTCTTTGCACTATTCTCAAACCCTTTCTTTAAGGATATTATATGGTTTATGATACTAATCGCCATTATTAAGAGTATGTCTATTTTGGTTAGGTCATAGTATTCTTCTAAGATCCCATCCATACAGAAAACAGAAAGATCCCTAACGTCCTGCATCGTAAGAGCATCTACCATTGGTATGGAAAAATTGACCTCAGTCATTATTATCAGCTTAAATTGCGAATGATGTTATTACCTTAGATACAATCCTGCTTGGTTTGGAACCTTGGTTGTAGATCGCAGCCTGTAGCAATTGTACGTGGCCAGTAGGTGGTGCAGGTGTACCGCCAAATAGCGTCCAGTCGCAAGAAATCCTGAGCGAATTGCCTCAGGGTCAACAGGCGTGGCCTGGGCTAATTCTTAGGCATAACAGTGCAGAAATATTCCGCACGTTAGCAGCTTGGCGCTGGACCAAGAGGGTGGCTGAGCTCATGGGCGGGGCACAGAGGAGGGAACAGGGCTAGAGCAACTTGGGGGAATGGGCAGCAGAGGGGGTAAGAACTCCAAAGCCTAACCACTAGCGGGGTGAGTGCAGTCTCAGGGCCAAAGCAGACATAAAGGTATTGCAGTGCAGACACAAATGGGCAAGTCACCCACTCCCACTGGTGCGGCGTGTCCCGCTGGGTTAGTCGAGCTATCCTGCCCATGTTCGGGTGGGTTCCAGTTGCTGCTAACGGCTGTCACAGCGCTGTTTGCAACCAAGTGCGTTCTTGTGCAGGAGCCATCCAGTGATCTAAGACTAGATGTGCAGGTTGGGAGGGGGAGCGGCTGCATAGCACAGATGCACCCCCCCCCAGGTGAAACCTAATTCCCCAGGTCGGTGTATATCCCACTTCTGATAACAGAATATTGCGTGGGAAATAAGAATCTGGGGAACACCAGGCTGATGGATGTTTACTCAGGGATAGATCACCTACACCAGAAACAGATAACCACCGCATGTCCTGGTTCTAAGGATGCTTCTGTCTCCTCCCAGGAAATAAGAGAGAGAGAGCGAGAGCTGGGGTCTACTTGGGACCCCTCGTCATGCCCCCAATGGACATGGTCAGTGCAACAGGTGCGGGCTGGTGGGTGCATATCTCACTACAGTTGGGTGTGACTATCTCTCCTCCAGCTGCCTGCAGACCAAGATGTAGAACTCTATTCCTGAGCTACTCCTCAGAACCATGGCAGAGTGCAAGCTCCCATGTCCACCATGATGATAATGGACTAAAGCTCTGAACTATGAGCCATCCCCAATCAAATATTTACCTTGATAAGAGTTGGCCTGGTTATGGGTCTCTTCACAGCTACAGAAACCCTGAGACAGTCCCAAAGCTGGTTTAGCTATGAACTGAAGTCTTAGCTGGCCGAGTCGTCTTCACTGCCTATGAACTCGTGTGGTCCCTGGGAGGCAGAGAAACTCACACAAGACAGGATTTCAGACTAGAAAGCCTTAGACATTGAAGGAGACTCCTCATGAGCCCTGCTCACAGTTACCTGGGATTTCCACAATGGTCCTTCTTGCAACTGCCCTGCTCCTCTGGACACACATGGCTTTGGGGCTGGCCTGACTCAGGTCACAAGTGGTGAATAAACCACAGAGCTGTCCAGAAAGCTGGGCTGGGTAGAATGTGGTCTGAGATTTGCTTCTCTCTCTGTTTGCTTGATTTCTTACTTCACTTATTAAACAATTCCTCATGAGTTGGGGCCTGTCACAGATGAGACCCTGTGCCTGTCCAGCTCTCTTACCTCTGACACTTCATCTGTCTGGATTGCAGGCTTCGCTCATTCTAGGCCATGGGTCAGGGGTCATAGTATGTTTGCACTGTGGTACGCAATAGGCCCTGTGTCAACAGAGCAAGTTTACTCTGTGTTCATGACTCTCTGGCGGGGCTGATGAATTTTTATGTAACCAAGAGGTTTTACTTGATAGACAAAAATTTGTGTATTTCAGGTAATTTGCCAAAGGCCTATGTTCTCATTGGATTTCGTTAAAAAACAAAATCTTCCAATGTACATGCTATGTCAGAAATGTAGGTGGATATATTTGTGTCTTTCTACAATATCAGTATTTATTGTGTAATAATGAATTCCTAATCCTACATTTGTTTGTTTGATTACAATTTGCCAAGGAATTCCAATTATTTTTGACAAGTGGCCATGGTCAAATGTTGTTTCTCTTATTCCAATGTTAACTACAAATTTTAACTCTCAGATCTTATATTATTTATCACACAATATATATATATATACACACAAGTATATATGTACTTTTATGTACATATACTTGTCTGTGCATGTATGTGATCTGTGTGTATGTGTGTGTGCCTGTGTGTGTTCATGTATGCGATGCATGTGTATAAGTTATGGAATGGTAAAGAAGCATATATATGTATGTGTGCATATATGTGATGTGTGATGTGTGTGTGTGTGTGTGTGTGTGTGTGTGTGTGTGTGTACATGTATGTGTGTATTTTATGGAATGACCATAGAAGGATTAAGGAATCCACACATAGAAGCTTCACTATGCTCTCAGGTAAGGAGTTGCTTCAGAAGCAGTTGGGCAGACAAGACATTAAGGAGTCACTGGAGAGCTGGGGACAGCAGGGCTTGGCCAGGTTCAGTCTTGAATGGAGCTGCAAGGGTGAAGGGCAGACCTTGGGACGGGGGAGGGGAGCGATGGAGTTAGATGGCTGCACTGCATGTATGTCCATAAAAGCATGTGCTAACCCTGAGCTGAAGCACAGAGGACAATCTGTTCTCTGCTTGTTGGTCTCTGGACACACACGTGGGAGTCTGCTGTGAGCTTTAGTGGTGAGCACCATCGTTGTCGTGTTAGGTTGTGTTCAAGAATATTATTTCAGCTACGGAAAGGTGCGTTACATTGGTTTATGCTGTATTTGTGTTCTTATGTAAAGATGTGTTGCTATTTCCCCTTGCTTCCATAAGGCAACTGATTGGTCTAATAAAAAGCTGAATGGCTAATCCCTTGGGTGAAGAGAGAATAATTAAGAGGCTCAGAGAAGAGAAGAGAGAGAAGGGGGAGGAAGAGAGGGACTCACCCAGGGTCACAAGCCAGGCAGCCACCAACAAGCCAGGCATGGAAACAGGAAAGTAAGATATACAAAGGAAAAAAACAAAAAGAAGAAAAGATAAACAGCCCTAAGGCAAAACACAGATGAAGAGAAACAGGATAATTCAAATTATGAGAGTTACCAACAAATGAGCATAAGATAAGGCTGAGCATTCATAACTAATAATGTCTCCATGTGATGATTTGGGATCTGGTTGGTGTCTGCCTCCACAAAACCCTGTTACAGGTTACAGGTGTGTGCTTCCTTGGGTTCAGGTGAGGGTGTTGTTGCTACTCCAGTTTGGGACATTTGATTATTTCTCGCGTCTGCTTTTTCAGATGTTGTCTTATTTAGTGTTTCTATTGCTGTAATGAAACACCATGACCAACAAATTGGGGAGGACAGAGTTTATTTTGCTCACACTTCCATGTTGTTGTCCAATCCCTGAAGGAAAATTGGACAGAACCTCCAGCAGGGCAGGAGCCTGGAGGCAGCAGCTGATGCAGAGGCCATGGAGGGAGCTGCTTACTGACCTGCTCCCTATGACTTGTTCCAATGCTTTCTTATAGAGCCCGGGACCACCAGCCCAGGGCCGGCACCACCCACAATGGACTGGGCGTGCTTCCATCAGCCACTAATTAAGAAAATGCCCCACAGCTGGGTCTTAGTGAGACATTTTCCAAATTGAGATTCCCTCCTTTCAGGTAAATCTAGCTTGTGTCAAGTTGACATAAACTTCCAGCACAGATATGATTTTGAAATGTTTCCATCCTCATGTGTCTAGTATTTTGATATGTCTATCAGTGATGTCTTTAACTTTCAGGAACAGGCATTTATCTGGCTTTGCCTTATGGGTGGTGCTGCACTGAAGGCATGTCTATGTGTACAGGAGATGTCCAGGCATCAACTTGTTGCTTGTGAAATGGAGCCACCTTGGGGAAGACCCAGCCTGAAAGCCATCATTTTACACAAGGAGTATCCTAGAGGAGGGAACAGGCTGATCTACTCATCGTCATAGTCTAAGAATGAGAAAGGAAACAGGAATAAAGATGGAGTCACTGTTGACAATGACCTGTCACTCTTGATGCAGTGATAGAGGAGGCATGGACAGAGTCAACTGAAATATTTCACAGCATGTGTTTGCTCAGAGGTGAAATGGCAGATTCACAGCATCATCAGACGTTTTCTGTCCAGTCTGTGATGGAGAAGAGGAGTAGCAGAGGCAGCTGTGGACAATGATGGTAGATCAGACTACACCTGAGGAAGCTGAGGAGGGTGTGGAGAAGAACCTGGTGAGGAGAAGGGGGTCTCAGTTACAGTGGGCACTTGTGCATCTGCAGCCTACTCTACTCCCTTCACATGGGCGTCTCACACATCCCACGTGCTGGCATCCTAGCTGTCTGCCTTATGTCTACCTAGTACTAAACCAGAAAGTGAAAACAAATTGCATTTTGTCTTAATCACATGGCATTACCATGGAAACATAAGAGCGAGGAACAGAGTCTTGTAGGTCTTTAAAGGTCTGCCAACAGACACAAATTCAAAGTTCCAAGTAGTCTACATTCTGAAGTTTTCAATGCTCCCTCCTCTGGCTCTGCACTCCAGCTGCTCTCACATCCTTGGTCTTAGGTAAAGAAAACTGAACTTTGAATGTTTGAGGACAAAGTAGGGAAACTGACTTGAGCAATGTTTTATAACGCATCTTGGCGTCTTCTTGTTGAAGAGAACTGTGGTGTCCCTATGTCACCCTGCGGGGCCATAGCACACCACAAGCATGGCAACTCCTTGTGCCTGGGCCAGTGTAATGTCTCTGAGGTATGGAGCTTATGATACACACAGGATAGCCTGAGCTGAATCTCTGCAACAACAAGCACAAATGGAGGAACCCATGCCACAAATTCTTATTCCTTTGCTGTGCCAGGAACAGGTTGACCACAGGAGAACTTTACTAGAGCAGCTGCAATGCCCAGGCCCATACTGGATCAGGATCTCATGCTGTCTATGTGGCTCACTTCCTGAGCCTAAGATGGCTCGAGTCTACCAGGTGCCAATGGCTTTCCTGTTCCTCACCTCCTGTCGTGATTAAGTCCCTTACAGTCATGGGGATATCAATAATGACTGGGTTAATGTTATGCCTGCATACATGTTTATGATCATATTTATGGCCAACACTTTACCCTTATTCCTTCCAGATCTACACCCTCCATCTCCTAAGTATATGTAAGTGTATGTATGTATGTATGTATGTGTATATATATATATATATATATATATAAAGACCTTTTTTAGGGACTGTCTAGGGACTGGAGATAAGGCTCAGTGATTAAGATCACTAGCTGCTCTTCCAGAGGACCTGCGTTCTATTCACAGCACCTACCTGGTGGCTCAAAGTGTCTGTAACTCCAGTTCTGGGGGATCAGATGTCTCTTTAGTCTTCTGCTAGCAACACATGTACATGGATCACATATCTATGTGCAGGCAAATCACCCATAAACACACAATAAAAGGAAACACTAGAGATGAAAGCAAATAAAATACTAGTAAGTCTTTAAACTAAAGAAAGAAAAACATACTACTATAAACACTGAATTGGGCATTTCTTCTCTGTGATGGCTCCTGAGCCTTGGGGGCAGGGAATATGATATAGATATTCCATTTGAGGAATCTTTGTTGTCAGTCTGAGACATAATTCAACTTTATCTTTTTATGGGAGGCAGAGTGTTCACCTAGGAGTTATTCTGCTGACAGATAGTAAGACATCAAAATTTTTCTGGGTGCCTGCAAATCTAACGGAGTCTAATCAGCAGAGAGGGTGGTGGTGGCTTCACTTCATATATGTAGTCTTGACACACTCGGTTACATACCTGTGATCTAGCTCCAGCAACTAAGACCTACCTAAATTTTTAATTTTTTTGTGACTTTTATGATATTTTCTAATATCTGGAACCCACTGGGTAGCAAGGAAAATCATTTCAGCTGTTGTCTTTCATCTTCTAAAATTATAAATTGAAAAGAGTTTAAAGTCCTCTTGGTCAGTGTTGGTCTGGAGGAAAAATCCATTTTTTTCCAGGCTGCCGTATCTGTGAGGGATCCCCCTGTTCCACCCTGGGGTTGTTTTCCCTCTTTTTTTCCTTCTTCTTCAGAGAATAGTGGGTTTTCAGTTTTCCAATTATCTGGACCACTTGTTGACAATAAGATATTAATCATGAAAAAAATGGAGAGGACCTTTCTTTTTCTTTCTGGGTCAGCTCAGGGGAACTGTCCCCCTTCTCCTGGGCTGCTAAGAACAGACATGCAGAGCAGGGAGAGCTCACCTGGGGAGGATTTCCCCTCCCTGGGTGCATTCCACGTTCCTGGCAGAGGGGCCTGCATGAGAAGCCTGGCCTGTCCTCACCTCCACACAGAGAGCAGCCCTGACCATGAGCAGGATTCAAGCAGTCAATCAAGCGTGTGGCCCATCAGGGGGTGGGACAGGTGGACGGTTCTTGTTTCTGTCGTGTTTGTTTCTTTGTTTGTTTCTCTCTGGGTAACATGGCAGTACCAAAAACCATTTGGGTCCCATAGAAGAGCTCAAGCAAGGATATTCTCACAAGAGAGAAATCCTCTGTAATAGAATAGACAGAAACACACACACACATACACACACACACACACACACACACACACACACACACACAGAGAGAGAGAGAGAGAGAGAGAGAGAGAGAGAGGATAACAAATACATTCATGCAGTTGAATAGATATGGAATCCAGTGCCACCTCGCATAGTTCCTGACACTGGGCCCGTGGCCTTGTCAAATCTCTCCTGTGTGTCCAAAGAGAGGGCGCCTTAACCACACTCACCCCCAGACTTGGTAGACCAGGCCACTTTCTAATTTGTTTCCTCGTGTGATGGAGACATCAGACTCCTCTGAAGCACTAGACAGGAACTGATACTCGGGCCTGGAACTCAGGTTGCACAGCCCCTAGGACAATGCTTGTCAGCCTTGCTTAATGCTGAGGCTCTATAATACAGTTAGTCCCTCATAGTGTGCTGTTCCCCAGCCACAAAATTATTTTCGCTACTCCTTCAAAACTGTATTCTGCTCCTGTAATGAATTACAGTAATGTGAATATCTGCTATGAAGGGTATCTGGTGTGTGACCCCTTCAAAAGGGTACTTCAGCCCCCTGAGGGGTTGGGAGCCACAGCCCTACGAGTTCCCTGCCCATCACATTCTTCCCTGCTCCAAGGGACTCTGAGACATCCCATGGTTTGAGGACTTGCTCCGGGATGCCCATGGGACTTCCAGCAATGTTGCAGGATACTTACGAGGAAGATCACTCAGACACGATGTAGTTAATAGGAACTGTTTATTAACTGTTTAGCAACTGTATCGTGTGTTTACAATCCCAGTGCAACACCAAGCCTTCCTCAGGCAGAGTTTTAAGCACAAAAACCCATGCTGTGGATTACAAACATTAGCAAAGGAAGAACAGTTAGCTAGAAGTGGAACGATAGGAGCAGAAAAGCAAGGTGAGCTCATAGAGAGACTTTCCCTTCACCATTCACGCCAGTGCTCCAGGCCTTTGCTTTAGTAATGGAGGCCGGTGCTGTCCAGGAGCTGAGTGTTACAGCCTGAATGTGCTGGTCCTTCATGGAGTCAGTTTGCGCTGTGTTCCAGTTATCGGCAACTTCTACTGAACAACTAGTCCTCTATTTCTGTTTTCTGTAAGCAGTTTTTACGAATTTTCTTTAGTGATACCTGGGATATTTGAGTATTGCCAGTCTCCTTAATGCACTTTAACTTACAAAGTAGATTGTCAAAATAGCCAGTTTTAAAATCCTGATACATTACTAACATTTCATTAGAGCTAATAATCCAAGCATCAGGCAGTGGAGGTGGCACACACCTTTAAGCCTGATGCTGGGGAGGTAGAGAGGTGGATCTTTTGAGTTCCAGGCCAGCCTGGTCTACACAGTGAGACCCTGTTTCAAAACATTGTTTTAAACTGTAAACCATATATTTTATACTGTCCACACTTTAGGCTCCTTATGCTGTCCCTGTGTGTGTGTGTGTGTGTGTGTGTGTGTGTGCATATGTCTGTTTGTGCATGTGCGTGTGCATGTGGGTGTGTGTGTGTTTGTGTGTGTGCCTGTGTATGTGTGTTTGTGCGTGTGCGTGTGCATGTGTGTGCTTGTGCGTGTGTTTGTGCATGTGCGTGTGCATGTGCCTGTGTGTGAGTGTGTGTGTGTGTGTGTGTGAGTGAGTGAGTGTGTGAGTGTGTATACACACACGTGTGTGCTGGTGCACTTGTGCCCAAGGCTCCATGTGGAGCCAGAGGATACTTGTGTGAGGTCATTCTCCTTCCATCACAGGCCTGCATGTGCAGAGAGACTTCTCTGTGTGCAGTGGAGATCACCACTGACCCAGACCCTGCATGGGAGGATGTGCACCCAGGAGCACCAGCTTTCCAGGACCTCCCAGCTTTCCCTGCCAGAGTGTCAGTGCAGGGCAGCCAGCATGTCAGAGTGAGCAGCCCAGTGAGCGTGTGAGCATCGCTGGGAAGCCTGGTGCATGTCACAGTAACTAACCCGGAGTAGTGATGCCATTATAAACGATCACATTTTCAGTTACGATAGCCATTTCTATCATATATAAGTCCAAATAACTAAATGATTGATACATTCTTTCTTTTGTACTAGAAAAGTCTGCCTAATACAGATGTAGTTATAATAAATATCTATTACAAAATTAATATTCTTAACAAAATAGTTCCAAACAACTAAATAATTTATACATTCTTTCTTTTGTACTAGAAAAGTCTGCCTAGTACAGATGTAGTTATAATAAATATTTATTACAAAATTAATATTCTTAACAAAATTTAACCCCCAGCCAAATATCTTGGGGATTGTGTCCTAATCTGTCTCTCACTGACCTCTATACTAATAAGTTATTTACACGAGAGTAGGAAATTGACACATTAAGGAGATCTGGGCATTCTGTTCCCAATGCTATGGTTGGCTAATAACCACATTATTTTCTAGACGTCTAGTTCAAGTAGTTCCATGAAGGGCAAATCCACCAGGGAGCACCAAGGAAACAGAACAAGAAAGGCCCGAGTGGCTAGCACGGAGTGAAAGAAGATGAAATCGTGTCAGCAGCATCAGTGTTCACCTGGGTGAGGCTGATGAGAAGGAGAGGGGCTGCACCAGATGAACTCTCAGCACACTCCCCAGAGCATCTTCAGCCTACAGCAAGGAAACACATTTGCAGGGTGTGAGGGAAACCTGGGTCAGTTCTCCTGGGTGCCCTGTGC
Organism: Cricetiscus sungorus; assembly: GCA_030556225.1. NCBI lineage: Eukaryota > Metazoa > Chordata > Mammalia > Rodentia > Cricetidae > Cricetiscus > Cricetiscus sungorus. Next base: position 12,889,715 of record JANBXA010000738.1, on the reverse strand, counting down.
CCGGACATCACCACCCCACAGCCTCCTTCACTGAGGGTCATCAGTTCCCTGCTCCCTCATCCCCGGGCTCTCCATCCTGGATCCTGGACTGTCTTCCTCCTCCTTTCCCATGTCCCAGAGTCAGCCCCAGGCCGGGCTGCAGACTTGGAATACAGAATAAAGTGGTAATGAGTAGCTGTGCTTCCTGACTCAGGTCTGATGGGAGAGGCTGGAGGAGCAGGGGGGACCTCTGTCCATCAGGGGCCCTGGGACCTGGTTATCCAGGCCTTGAGTGGTTCCCAGACATTCTTTCCCTTTTGTTCTAAAACTCTCAGAAAATATTATGTCCTTTTGTGTTCCTGCTGTCTCACATCTCCATGACGGGCCCTCTTGATTAGGAACGTGCTGTGTCCCTCCTCATCCCCCACTGCTCTGTGATGGGATTCCTGTCCTATCAAGGCTGAGCATGCACAAGCTTTTGCTAGCAGGTGACATGAATTCCAGAGTTTCTGCCTCCTTTCTCAATGGGATGCTATAGATGAGAGACCAGAGCAACACCTCAGGAATTCACTCTGCTTCCTCATCCTCACCCACTGCCCCTCACCCCACTCCCAACACTGTCCTCACTCAGTACCTGCCATTGTCAAGGATTCTCCTCAGATAAGAAGCAGGAGGGAGCAGGGGAGGATTATCAGCAGGATGGAGATGTTGGGTTTGATGGCCAGTGACCAAGGCTGCTGGCTCATATCTGGAGCTGCAGTTGTCGAGGCTGAAATGGAAACACAAGTTGGGTGTTTATCCAGACCTCACATCTGAGGAAATCTCACCTTGGCTTCTGTGTGCTCACGAAATTCATTACCACACAGAGGTCCTCCCCTATTGCTAAGCAACAACTGTTTGGGTTGGTCCTGGACCTAAAAGACCCATGGAGCTATGTTAGGGGAAGCAGGGTAACGGTGGGCCTCATCTTCCTCTGGCAGGAGAGGAGGCATGAGGATGGATGCCCTGTGAGGATGGTGGCCGGGAAGGAGGAAGATCAGGTGAGACGAAAAGCAACAGTGATTCTAGAGTGAGGAAAGGGACAGGATGTAAAGGGATGCTTAGACTGTGACAGCCATTGAGGACCACAGTGAGTGATCAATGTCATCACAATTAATGACGTAGGAGACGGTCATAAAGGAGATGAATGGTGCAAAAAATGACCATTAATCCATGAACTCAAGGTGATTAGATTCTCTCTCTCTCTCTCTCTCTCTCTCTCTCTCTCTCTCTCTCTCTCTCTCTCTCTCTCTCTCTCTCTCTCTGTCTCTCTGTCTCTCTCTCTCTCTTTCTCTCTCTCTCTCACACACACACACACACACACATCATCTACAGAGAGATTCCTCTCATTCTCCCAGTTACCTGTAGGCTCCAGCTTTTTTTCTAAATCCAACTTGATCTCCTCAAGCCAGGACCTACAGTCCCCCTGTGAGGTCATCTTGAAGAAGTCTGTGACATCCCTGTCTTCCTCCCACATCTCTTTAATCCTGCTGGATCCAGGATCAATTTCAGTCAATTTTCCAGTGCTTGAGTCAAAGTGCAACATTTGGTGTCCATTGAGGCCAATATCCCAGGATGCATTGAAACGTCCATCTCCTTCATGCCAGCAACACATCCTGGCCTGCAGAGTGAGGGGCTCTGTGCCCATTGGAAAGAGATCAGTCTCTGGCTTTGATTAATCCTGTCTACCTACCATCCTTTCTTCCCAGCCTCTGGCCTTGTTTTTCCCTCCACATTTTAGCCTTGCTGCTTGACCTCTTAGGTAGGACTACCAGTCACTCATTTTTCTTCCTCCATGAAAACAATGAATGTCCTTAACCTGCCACAGATCCTGTCTTTTCCTACAGAAGCCCACCTGATATGTTCCTTCATTTAGTTGGCAGCAGTGGGGATTGAACCAAAGAAATCATGCATGCTAGGCAAGCAGTCCATCACTGAGCTACATCCCAGCCATTTGACACTTACCTCTGATTATACTATTCATGAGAATCACTTGGTGTTTGATCAGGTCAACTCCATCCTTCAGGGTGTCATTCTGTTTTTCACAGATCTTTGTGGCATTCAGCCTGTTCCCCAGAACACCAAAGCCATGACAGTTGTTGACACTGCTGTAGGAAAGGAACGTCTCTCCGTTCAGTTGGCCTAGGACTCCGTCCCACCATGCTCCAGACCCTGACTTGCCAACAGCGAAGCTGTAGCACAGGGAGGCAGCATCTGTGAAGGAAGCATGCAGTGAGGTTAGGGCTGTGAGCAGAGGCTCAGGGGCAGTCTCTGCCTCTGGGACAGAAATGTCTTCTGCAATAATGTTGTAAAAAATAGAGGAAGGAGAGAATGGAAGAAAAGTAGAAATAAAGGAACCAATGAAGAAAGGAATGAGACAATATTGGATGGGAGGAAGGATGAAAATGAAAATCTCGCTGGTTAGCTGTATCAGTTGTATACATCCTGGACTTTCCAAAGAAGGAATGTCTATTGAGGGACCGTTTTGACTATTAATGATGTAGGAATGTCCAGCCACTGTGGATATCACCATTGAATGGGCAAGTGGTGTCTGGCTGGATGAGAAATCTAAGCCCTACACCCAGGACCTCTTCGTGGCGTTTCTGGCTGACCCAGAAGTCACAGACAGCCTAGAACCCAATGCTGACTGGAAAACTGCATCATTGGCATTAGGTTACATTTGAAGACACTCTGGAGGATGGGTACCAATACTTGCACATGGGATTCACTGTAATCTAGGTCAGAAGAAAGATGGAGGGCAAATATGCTGTTCTGCTCCTGGCTTTGTTACCTTCTGAGTCTGTCACACTAAATGTGGAATTGCGTGTTTATTATAGGACAGATACAGTGAGGCTTGCCAGGTCGATAATAATTAGTGCCTGCCATTTTCAGAAGGTAAAAGACAACCCGCTTCTGCCTAAAGCAACACTTTTCCAGGATGTAGACCACATGGGGCTGGGAGGCAAGGGCAGACCCTTCCACACATCCTTACCCAGTACCATTACTAGGATCCGTTATAGTCAGCCCCTGATTAGCCGAGGGCAGCACCAGGATCCCCCTCTGGCATCTTGCCCTCCTCATTATTCCTCCAGTCCTGTAAATGTCCTTCACCTTTGCTTGGGTGTCTACATGTCATTCACCCTTGCTTGGCTGCCAAGTCTGTGCTGCGAGTGGCCGGTTCCTGTAAAAGGAGTTCCAGCACGTGATTCAATATCCTCTGGTCCCCATCCCAGCTCCGCCCTCCTCAGTGCCCAGGGACTCGCTGCACCCCTCCCGTTAGAACGCCTTTACTCACCTGTGGGCGACATTGACCACGAGCAAATCAGTAGAATGCAGAGGCACAGAGCCTTGGTGGAAAGACAGTGCTCGGCGGCTGCACTCTTTGCCATACCCTGAGCAACTGGTTTAGTGACAGGAGCTGCGGAGAGGATCGGCGAGGCGTCAGTGCCACCTTGTAGATCATCGATCTGCAAAGATGTCCAAAGTGCGACTTACCACTTTCTAAATCGTCTTTAAGGGGTGTGCCTTAGCCGGGTCCTGCAGTCTCTGACTTTGGGAGGCGGGATCTATGATCTGAGTGGCCAATGCTGTCTGTCCTTGTGCAATCCAGGCTCCTAGAGAGGGTTCCCTCCGCCCCCTGCATGCCTCTAAAAACTTTAGTGACAAACTGGCCACAGGCCGTAAAGGTTGCTTTAGTTTTCATTTTCTTGGTGTCAGTCTAGTGTATCTTATTTCCCAAACTTTATCTGGTGTCAGATGTGGGATATTCACGAGAGCTGGCGAATTTGGTTTCACCGCGCTGCTCGACTTAGGAGTCCTGGCTTTCCACTCTCTTTCCTGAGCTACCTGGCTATAGCTCCCGGGGACGCGCGCGGATGCACACTCCCCTTTCTCTGCCACAGGACTTAAAAGTTGCTTTGGGTTTCATTTTCTTGGTGTCAGTCCAGTAAATCTTATGTCTTAAACTTTTTTTGGTGTCAAATGTGGGATATTCATGAGAGCTGACGAATTTGGTTTCACCACGCCTCTGGTGCCATGGCTTTGCCACTCTATTTCCTGATCTACCAGGCTATAGCTCACAGGCATGTGGGCGCGCGGATGCACACTTCCATTTCTCTGCCCCTAATAATTTGATCTTGTGCAACTGAGCTGCAGTTTGCTTGCCCTAGTGGTACCCAGCGAGCTCCCTAGCAGAAGGAGGTAAGTTCCCAGCTCCCTGCTGCAATGTCCTGAGTCTTTGACTCACATCATTTTTAGCTTCAGCCACTCCCTTCTTACACTTCCTTTTAGAGCTGGCTCCTCCCAAGCTGACTCTTCTGAGCTTCTCACCAACTCACCTCTTCCTGCATCCCAACCCCAGACTCTTTCTTCACCAGATGCCTTTTCCTCAGCCCTGTCCTCCCTCCCCCCTTTAATTCTTGTCCTGGTTCTTGTCCCAGTGTCCCAGCAACTCCCCAGCATGTATAGCCCTAGTCATTCTCCTCCCTAGCTCCTTCCTTTCCCCCAGCCCCCACTCAGAGAAGACAGTTACTGTCTTGTCAGCAAAGCTGTGCTCTTGTCCTTAACTCTGTGACACAGCACCCTAAGTCTTTTAGGAGAGTTCTGCAATCACAACATCATTCCAGTGAAGGGCAGCTTCTGGGGCCTATAGAGATGGCTCAGCGGTCAAGCCCACTGACTTGAAAATCCATGTTGGAATTCTATCCCTTCTTCTGCATTGTTCTCCAACCTTCGGGTGTGGGAGTGGTTTGAAGGTGTATGCCTTGGCTGGGCTGCACAACTTTGCACACTGATGCAGTTTTCTGCAGTGTTCCCCCCCCCCCTGCAAAGAGAATTTCCTTGATGGGGAAAAGAATACTTTCACCTTGTGTTTCAGGACCAACATTTAGAGACTGTTGTTAGAGATTATGCTGCTTTAGTACATTAGTGGTTAAAGCTTTTCTTTCAACCACGGTGACTTTCAGCACTGATTATTCAGTGAGGATTCCAGTACCTGGCGTGATATCCCTCTTGCTGAGCAGGTCTCAAGCTCAATGAGAGAGCTGCTGGTTACCCCCGAGGTTTGTGTGCCACTGCCCTGCCCATAGGGTTACTGTGACTTGCTGGTCACTGATGAGGTCCTCAGGCATCTATGGCTGTGCGGGACTTTTGGCTGTCTCCCTCCTTTGGAAGTTTGCATGGCACATTTAGGACCATTAAAGCTAGTACCCAGGGAGGTGACTTTAGATCAGTTCCAGGGTCTCTGGACCCCTCATCTAAAGTGTATGGTTTTTCACCGATAGGGACTTACCTTTCACCTCCATGGATAATCAGGGGCAACAGCAGTAGGGTGTATGTTCTGGGAGCCTCTTGACCTCTTGACAGCCTGTTGGAGATCCCTGAGCAACCAGTAAAAAGAGGGGTTCTGTTGCCTGGTATTCAGGTTTGTTTGGCAGGAATGCCACCAGCTCACATGGAATAAAAGAACATTAACCCTATATGTATAGTCATACACTGAATTACATTTGTTATTGCATGGGGAATAAGATTCTGGGATACAACATAGGCTAATTGATGATTATTTGGGGGAGAAATCACTTCCACCAGAAACAGATGACCGCCATGGTTCTCGCTCCAAGGATACCCCCGGATACTCTCTAACCTGACCAGAAAGTAAGAGAGAGTATGTCCCTCTAGGACCCCAGACCAAATATCACATGCTCACCTCCTCACCTGTGATCACACCCAAAGGGGGCGTGGTCAGTGCCACAGGTGCAGCTGGGTGGATCTCCCACTACAATTGGTTGCATTTTTTAAGGATAAAAATGAATAGTATGGATCCTCCTGGCTTGTCCACCCATCATATGTTTAGTTTCCTTCTCTCTGTCTTCTCCTGTATTTACCTCTCTCCCCCTTCCTTAAGGAAACCTCATTCTCTTTATTCCCCTATCTGCTCAGCTGTATCAATCTGATACTCCCCGTTACCCTCCTCCAACCTTCTGCACTGACCTCCCTCTCTCTCCCTAACATCTCCCTTCCCTTGTCACTATCAGATAATCTAACTCGTGAGTGATTTTACGAAGTACACACTCAAGACACTAGTTCTGCCTAATGTTGTCCATGTTACCCCACGTGGATGCTCAGTCTGCAGACATCTTTGACAGGGACTCTTACTAGATTCTGAGACTCACCAACAGTCTCAGAGTTTTATCAAGGTGACAATGTTGGGCATCTGGAGTTCCCGGAGAATCAAGCCTCTTCAGTCACCTCCTCTCAGTAGTACGGCAGAATGTCCCTCCCATGGGACAAAAGGCCACTAGAAACTTCGAACTGGACCCTATCATACCTCTCAGGTCCAATCTCAGTCAAGCTTCAAGGCCTCCCACTGTGGATTCACAGAATAAAGATGCTCTGTGTGCAGAATCTCCTCTGCTCTACTACCGTGAGCCTCTTGTAGATTTGTTTCCTCTTCAAGTAAAGCCTCACCCAGCCACTGGGTTCTGCGGCTGGAACTCAGCTGTCTTATGTCTGACTCAGGGTTTCTATAGCAGTGACGGAACTCCATGACCAAGGAAACTGGATGAGGAATGGGTCCATTTGGCTTATGCATCCCCAGGCCATGGATACCCAGGCTGAATCTCAAGAGGATAGGAATCTGGAAGCAGCAGCTGATGCAGAGGCCATTGAAAACCCAGCTTCCTGGCTTACTCTTCATGGCTCACCCCTCCTGCTTTCTTATAGCACCCTGGCCCATGAGATGAGGGGTGGTACCGCCTACAATGGACTGAGCCTTCCCACATCCACCACTACTTAAGAAAAAGTCTTTCAGACTGGTCCACAGCCCATTAATGTGATCGCATGCAGGCATTTCTTCAGTAGAGGATCCCTCCTCTCAGAAGATCTTAGTCTTGTGTCAAATAGAGAAGGACGAGCCAGGGCATCATGCTAGGAGACAAATACTTTCACCCACTCAGCTGGACCAGTTTGCAGGATCCTCAGGCCGGTATGGCTGGGGAAGGGCCAGTCCAGAGGGTCTCCTCCTGTGGCTGAGCTGGATGGTGGGTATCTACAACTCAGACCATCCCCCTCTTACTTACCAGGAGAAACACATGCTGAGCTGGCAGACTGTCTATGCAGGAACTCCTTTTATTGTATGAAGCAGGGGTTTATATGGGGTTGAGGAAGGGATAGGAATCTTAGGATGGGGTAAGATGATGTGAGGAGTAAGGGCCAATAGTGTTCCACCAAGCTAGCCATTAGCTAGGCAGGGGGCAGTCTTACATCAGGCCATGCTGAGTCACTCTCCAATGGAGGTTACAGGCCAAAGACAGGTCCACAAACTTTAGGTAGGCTCAGGAACTTCCAATAGGCCTGACCCAGTCTTATTCTCTGCCTCTGGATCAGGATGTTGTAATGAGATATTCACCTAGTAAGCACCTGTGGCTTAGACCACACCCATTTGGGTGGAGACAGGGCCTGACATGACTTGGGAGAAAGGGCTGAGGAGGGGGCTCAGAGAGCTCTCTTGCTTGCAGCAAGGGAACAGGAGGACATCGGGAGGCAGCCTTGGGGACAGAAACCTGTTGGTGTTCATCTATCTATGTTGTGAGTTATTTCTCCCTGAATAAACATCTGACTGGAATGGTTCCTAGGCCACTTTTCAGGATGGGGATGGAGTCTTTCTCATAGATCTTTTCTTTAAAAAATGATGTCCATCTCTCTCTCTCTCTCTCTCTCTCTCTCTCTCTCTCTCTCCCTCCCTCCCTCCCTCCCTCCCTCCCTCCCTCTCTCTCTCCCTCCCTCCCTCCCTCCCTCCCTCCCTCTCTCTCTCTCTCTCTCTCCCTCCCTCCCTCCCTCCCTCCCTCCCTCCCTCTCTCTCTCTCTCTCTCTCTCTCTCTCTCTGTATGTGTTAAGAAGACAACATGTAGGAATCTATTCTCTCTTTGAAGCACATGAACTCCGGATGGACTCTGCTCTCTAGGAGCAAGGCCAGGGAATTTCTCAACCTGGGCGCATGATCTCCTAAAGTCACATGAGGCTACATAGGCCTGTGCTTGTCTTCTCCCCACCCAGGCCAAGCAGCATCTGGTAGGGCCGTGTGAGTTCAAAACCAGCCTGGGCCTGGTGGTACCACACAGACCCCTTGTTGTCTTCCTCATGCCCACGACAGGCGTCCACGTGTTGAGTTTTGACACCTTTTTCTGCAGTTTTTGAGGGGATCAGGACGCCTGGGCCCTTCACTCTCTGCATTTGGTGCAGCACATTTATGGCTGTGAGTGCCACTGAGCACTCACTGCCATTGATGTCCGAGTGAGGGCAGGGAGCTCCGGGAGGACAGGAGCCAGTGACCCCACTGACTTCTTCGCTACTGCCTCGATTTTCTTCCAGCACATCTCTGTTTCCTATTTCTGCAGATTCGTGTCTTATCTTTCTCCTCTTTTCTGTCTTCTGCTTTTCAGAGGTTGCTCTGCTCTGCATTTATTTATACCATGTAAATTAAGATTGCTGACTGGAAGCCTTACTCCTTTTTTTTTTTTTTTGCAGATATGAAAATATTTTTTATGTTATTTAATAAATTAAGTGCACATGTTTTAGAAAAGGTAAAGATTTCCATAATGAACATGCATTTAGAAACCCTTAAGTGCGTTTTTATACTTTTAAAAGGTTGGCTTTTCCTATCATTTTGTTTTATAACTTTTATTTATAATAAAGGGAATATTTACTGATATTATTGTCAAGCATACACCTCAACATTGATGAAAAAGGGATTCAAAACCATGTATTTTAGGCAAAATGCCAGAAAAAATTCAACAAAATCAAAATTAATAATATGAAAATCCAATTGCTCAGTTAGTTCCATTTATCCTTTGTATTGTCAACGCATGCTCTAACCACCTGAAACTCTGAATACTTCACTGTGGTCAGCACAATCCTAAAATCCTGGAACCCATGCTGTACAGTCCATAGTCAGTCCCTTTCTTTGAGGCAGCCCGTGGATTTTGGCGATCCGTAATAAAGCATCTCAATGCCACATGTTAAACTTCATGCTTCATTGAGTTTCTGGCTTACCTTCCTCCCAGCATCGTTACCCAGGAGATCCTGGGTACGTTGTTTTCTTTGCGTAGTTCCTAGTTCTTCCCGTCTTTAGTGCAGTAGAGAGTTCTCTTTGATGTTGTTCCTCCTGCATATGAGGAGGGAAAGAGAGCTCCATTGCAGGGACTGGCGTTAGCCGGATGGAGAGATGCTGCTGATCCAAATACAGACTCGAAGTTCATTATGTCTTCTCCTATGTCCTTTAGTCGCTTTTGAAGCCCCGTATATTCTCCAGATGGGACGTTTTTGTCTATCTAACACCTGGTTTTCGTTTCTAATTCTTCTTTCTTTGCCTCCAAGACTTCCACTTTTTCCTGAAGTCCCTTCAATTTGCTTTCATGAAGGGATTTTCTCTTTTTCTGAGCAGCTGCAGCTCTCTGTAATTTCTCTTTAGCTCGATTACATTTTTCTTCTCTGTCAGTGATTCGCTCATGAAGTTGATGCTTTTCTTCCAACCGCTGTATCTCGTTTTTCCTCCAATGTTTTGTCAGCTTCTAGGTGCACGTTTTCAGCGTGGCCTCTTAAATCTCCCATCCTTGTTTTAATCTCTCCATCAGGCCCTTCAGCATTTGGTTTGAATTCAGCAGTCATTCTCTGAGTGTGTCAGCGATGTCACCTGGGTCTGCAAATGACTCATTTGCTGTTTCAGCTGTGAGTTTTCAAGTTTTTCTTTCTCTGCTTTGTCTGTATTCACAATTTGTTGCTGAAGTTTCAGCCTCATAGTCTGAAGCTCCGTTTGGGCTGCCTCTTCAGCCATCTGTGAAGCCAGCAGTTTCTCTTCACAGGCATCCTTTTCAGACTGCCTCCAGACATGGCCTTCTACTTTCGATCCCTCTCAAGTTCTAGCTTTTCGTCCTGCAATGCTAACTAAGGTTTTTGATAACCTTTTTCCTAAACGGATTAAATCAGTCTTTCCGCATCAGGAACATTTTGTGGTGTCCAGTGGGGTTGACTTGAGAATTTCATTGTCTGACTGCAATCCAATCCAGTTCTGACTGCAATCCAATCCAGTTCAGTTTGAATCCTCCCCCTTTCTCTTTCTAGCTCACTCTTAGCACTTTCTGCTTCCGGTTTGACATCAGCTATTTCTGGTGTGTTTGAATGTTTGAGCCCTTTCATTTCCCTGCTCAGCTTACTGAGTTCTTGGTCAGCTTTATGCAATTTGCTGATTAAAGGTGTTTTGTTCACTGCCTCATTGTAGCTCTTTTTCTCACGGTCCAGCCTGCAGTTCAGCTGACTGCTTTTCGGCCTCCAAGGATCTGAGTGCAGCCGGCACCAATGTCAGCAGCCTCACCTATATTATTTGGACATGTTCTACATGATCACCAGAGTTCTCTTTCTCAGCCCTTAATTCTGCTACTTCAGCCTCCAAACTTTTCCATTTCTGAAGCAGATGGTTTTTTTCTCAAACAAGCAAGACAAGTCCTCCTCCTTGTCCGGGCTCCTCAGCACATGCGCCTCCCCCTCAGCCCAGCAGCTGCCACTAGGTGACCCCGGAAGCCTTACTTCTGTAAGCATTTATTATTATTATTGTTTCACATTTCCCTGTAACCATCCTGTCATCTGTGCATGGCAGACTCTTCCCCAGAAAGTTATTTTTAATGTCTGTTCCAAATAAATAATATTTTAACACAAGAAAACAGTTATCTTCAGACCTTACACTTCAGCGTAGGAGAAAAATGCATAGGGTTCTGTTTTTAACTTTATTATTTAATGTGTACGGGTGTTTGGTGTGAGCGTGTGTATGTGAGCAGCTTGTACATGCTAGTTGGCCACGGAGGTGAAAAGAGGTGTCAGACCCTGTGGATCGGGAGCTACAGATGATTGTGAGCATCTTGTGGGTGTTGTTACTGAGCATCAGCCCTCTGGATGCAGTGCCCTTCCTCACTGAGCCAGCTCTCCATCCTACCCAACTCTTGTTTATTGTTTATAGCACAAATCCCAGTGTGTCATGGTTCCTTAGGTCATCAGGAGACTCTTACCTGGGTCAGCTCACAGCACTTTTTGCTTTCAAAGTCTGAGACCTAAGAGATGAGTGCACAGCCTTTCACCTTTGACATTGATCAATGAAGTCCTTGCTGAGTTGAAGATTACATTAGTGTAGCTGTTCACATGACTGGGAGGTCTGACTCAGTGGGTGCAAGAGAGAAATGTCTACACCACCATTCCTGAGCATGTGGAAAGGACACATCACAGCTCTTTGCTCCACAGAGGGTGCTACACCATCAGACCTGGCCCACCCATGTGCCTGTCTGCTCCCTGTCTATATATACATGCATCTTTCCTCTGGTGTTTGGACAGACAGATAGACAGACAGACAGCAGCACAGTGTAACTCAAGAAATGATGTCACCTTCCCTCTTTTGAGTCATTATAGAAAACCCGTCAGTCATTCTATGTCATGAGCCCCCTCTCCAGGATCTGTCATTTGAAAACTTTGAGAACACACCACGTGTTTTTGTGAGTTGTGCTGTCTAGCAACGATGCTAAGCCTCTGATGAGACTTTCGCTGTGTAACGAGGGGAGAATGGGTCTCCTTCTCCCCAGAAGCCCCACATTTCAATCAGCGTCCTTCAGGCATGGCTCATGCTCTCAGAACTGAGTTCCTAGTTTCTGCAATGAGGACCACACAGCATCTGTTCATCACTAGGAAATTGTGTTTGCATTATAGCCTTTGGTATATGTGCACAGGTGTCTTTTTTCATGATCACCTTCATGTGCATCGAATAATATTTACAGTTGCTTCTCTATCAGAAATTTCAGTTTCATGGTGTGACAAAGTGATTTTTCAATCATTACCTATAGCATGATGCTCCTACATGTCCCAAGCCACTCAAATGATATGTGTTATCTCATAAACTATTTAATGATATACAGTTGTATCTTATACATTAGTACATGTGCCGTGTTATATGTTAACATAATAATATATAATTATATCAAGTGCTGCAATATATTACAGTTGCTTCTCAATCAGAAATCTTATTTTCTGGAGCTGAGGAAATGATTTTCCCGTCTTTCCCTACAGCATAGTGTTCAGATGTCTCCTGTGTCTCCCAGTGTCAAATGATTAGTTTCAAACGTATTTGTGTCTGGGATGCTGTCTCTGTGTTTCTTTAAAGTTTCCCTTTTCCACGTTTATAATGACTGCATAAACACCATCTCCTGATACAGAAAACGCTCCGAGTGTCTGCCAGTGCGCCCCTGTGGCTACATTGTTGCCATCCTGACCTGGGAGGCCCCTGTCCCTCTGCTCCTCTCTTGTTGCTCATGAAGGAAGAGCTGAGTTCTCATGACATCAGGTGAGATTTAGACAGAATATCGGGCTCCAAAGGATGTCCAGCCTGAAGCTTCCCATCATTGCAGGAACTTCCTGCTCATCTCTTTGTTGGAAGCCTGGGTTGCCAGAGCTGGTCCGAGACGCCTGCTAAGATGTTCCCCCATGTTGGAACAGGATTAACGTTTTCATGGTGTTTTTAAAACCAGGTGCTTGTGTTTTGTCCTGTTAAAACATTTTCTAGTTTTTCTATCATTTCCTTATCTACACATAGTTATATGGAAGCATTTCTTTGGCACTGAAATATTTGAGGGTTTCCCATATATCTTCCTGCTAATGATTTCATGTTTATTGCTGCTGTGACCAGATAGCATTTTTAACCTAATTTAGTTTTTTATTTTATAGCATGATGTAGCTACTGTAGCTGGTCTTTTTTATTCCTTGCTCTTTTGGGGTCCACCATACAGCTCCCAATTAAATACCAGATATTTATTCTTTCATACGAATGCCTGGCCTGACGTTGGCTTACTTCTAGCCAGCTTTTCTTAAATTATTCCATTTATATTTTCCCTCTGGGCTTTTACCTTCTCTATTCTATGTTCTTTTCTTTACTCTTAGCCCATTGCTGGCTGTGTGTCTGTGTCACTGGGTGTCTGTGTGTCTGTGTGTCTTTTTGTATGTGTGTCTGTGTGTCTCTATGGCTGTGTGTCTGTTTTATTGGGTGTCTGTGTGTTTGTGTCACTGGGTGTCTGTGTGTCTCTATGGCTGTGTGTCTGTGTCACTGGGTGTCTGTGTGTCTGTGTCACTGGCTGTCTGTGTGTCTGTGTGTCTGTGTCACTGGGTGTCTGTGTGTCTGTGTCACTGGCTGTCTGTGTGTCTGTGTGTCTCTATGACTGTGTGTCTGTGTCACTGGGTGTCTGTGTGTCTGTGTGTCTCTATGGCTGTGTGTCTGGCCCATGGTGTCCTCTCTTCTTCTCTTTCTCTTCCATCCTCTTTCTTCTTTTCCTCTCATTCATGTCTCTATCTGCCAGCCCTGCCTATTTTTCTTTCCTGCCAAGCTATTGGCCATTCATCTCTTTATTACACCAATTGGGTGTTTTATTAGAGAGATGAAGTAACACATCTTCACTGATTTAAACAAATGCACCATAAAAGAATGCAACACATCTTTGCACCATTCAACAAATGTTCAGTAGCATAAATAAAATAAGAAACCTTTTAATAATATTCCACAACAGTAGACACTTTGTAATTTTTTTGAGCTCTATTTGGTGGCACAAAAATGATTTTTCAGAGTGGCTCACAACAAAAACAACACACCCAGAAAAATGAAGACCCTTTTCAGTGGCTGTCCCACAGGTATTAAAACAGAGCATGTATCTTTGCTCTTCCAGGAAGGATTGTTCTAGACATGTTGAGGAAAATAGCTGTTGGGTCTTCTGTACGGACCCTATTTTGTATCTGTTGCTGTGAAAGTCTCTCAAGCACCGAGAAAGGAGCACTGAAGTCCCCAGCCATAATGGCCCAGTGGCAAATGCTAATTTTCCTTTGACTTATGCAACTTCACACTTTGTAGCTTCTGATTTGTTGTAGGGTAGCCACACCTTTCTTGGTAGGGCTCAGGAAATAGCAACATCCTTGAGAAAGTGAAACTAAGACGTTTTAGAGGACAAACCAGGCTGTAGAAGGAGACTACAGTCCAGCTCCAGAGAAGAATCCAGACCTGTCCCCAGGCCTGCACGCTGTGCAGCTTCAGCTGTGCTGCCTGTGAGTCACAGCTGTGCTGAGGCGAGCTCTGCAGTGATGCAGCTGCTGTGAATTCATCCCAGCTCCTGTAAGTAACCCTTCCCCACACCTGTCAGTACCCACAAAGAGAACCCAGTGGTTCCCCAAGATGGGCCTTCCTGCTGTTGTACTTTGATTATCATGCTGGTGTGTGTGTATGAGTGTGTGTGTGTGCGAGAGAGAGTGTGTGTGAATGTGTATGTGTGTGAGTGTGTGAGAGTGTGTGTGAGTGTGAGTGTGTGTGCATGTGTGTGAAAGTGATGTGTGAGTGTGTGAGTATGTGTGAGTGAGTGTGTGTGACTAAGTCTGTGTGGGTGTGAGAGTGTGTGTGAATGTGTATGTGTGTGAGTGTGTGTGTGAGTTTGTGAGAGAGTGATTGTGTGTGAATTTATAAGAGTGTGTGTGAATGTGTATGTGTGTGAGTGTGTGTGTGAGTTTGTGAGAGAGTGATTGTGTGTGAATTTATAAGAGTGTGTGTGAGTGTGTGTGAGTGTGTGTGAGTGTGTGTGTGAGTAAGTGTGTGTGTGACTAAGTGTGTGTGTGGGTGTGTGAATGTGTATGTGTGTGAGTGTGTGTGTGAGTTTGTGAGAGAGTGATTGTGTGTGAATGTATAAGAGTGTGTGTGAGTGTGTGAGTAAATGTGTGTGTGTGCATGTGTGTGAAAGTGAGTGTGTGAGAGTGTGTGTGAATGTGTATGTGTGTGAGTGTGTGTGTGAGTTCGTGAGAGAGTGATTGTGTGTGAATGTATAAGAATGTGAGTAAGTGTGTGTGTGTTTGTGTGTGTGTGTGTGTGTGTGTGTGTGTGTGTGTACATCTCCCCAGGTAAAGTGTCTGGTACAACAGCAGTTATCATAAGACTCAGTAAGTTTGTGTTCATGTTCTTGTCTTGGGTTTGACATCAGCAGACAGAGTGGAATAGTGTGACAGGTTTGTGTGCCAAGCTGTTGTCATTCTGGGTGTGAGGATGCCGGCTTTGTCAAAGATGCTCTGTAGAAATGTCAGGGAGGACAAACTTTACAAATCCAGCCACTGACCTCAGGCCCCCGTCTGCAGTGGAGGTACAGACACAGGAGTGAACCTGCTGAGGTGGGCTTGTGTGAGGGTTTGAAGACAGACCATCATAGGCTCAAGTATTTGAATGCAGAATCACAGGGAGTGGCATTACTTTGGAGGTGTGTCCTTGTTGGGTTCAGTGTGGCCTTGTTGGAGGACATGTGTCATTGTTGGTGGGCTTTGACATTTCAAGAGTGCAAGCCGGGCCCAGAGTCTCCCTCTCTTCCTGTGCCTGTGGATCCCGTGTAGAACTCTCAGCTCCTTCTCCAGCACCATGCCTGCTGCATGGGGCCATGCTTCCTGCCATGCTGACAATGAACTAAACCCTGAGACTGTCAGCCAGCCCGAGTCAAATGCTCTCCTTTACAAGAGTGACCCTGGTCATGTTGTCTCTATGTAGCACAGAACGCTACGTGAGACGGTTCACATCTCTGCGTTTCGGGGATGACATCTACTCTTGTATCTCAGGTTGCTCAGCTGAGACTTTCATTACACCTTCCCTTTCCTGAAGCTCTTACTTTCTGCAGGTCCTTAGACTGTGCTCTCAGTCTCAGGAATCTGTCTTTGTTAGAAAGTCTGGATTGAGACGAGGCCAGTGTCAGAGTCCCCAGTGAGAACCTGCACACTCAGCCCAGGATTGCGCTGTGTGGTGCACACCATCAGCGTCTCCAGTTCCCACTGTGACACGCAGCTGTCCTCTAAGCTCTGGCTGGCTCCACTCCATTGCCGCCGTTCTTGGTGGTCATCCCGTGGGCCCAGCACCTGCAAACCCCTGGGGTCTTCTGCTGCCACTGCACTTTCACCAGTAGCCTCTCCTGCGCTGCTTGCCTGGACTCTATCTCTGGCACACATTGCCAAATTCATCTGCTCTCCACAACCCCTTCACACCCTCAAAACCAGCACCACCTGGATCTCAGACTTCCAAGTTCGGCTTCCAGCACAGGGTACAACCTTGGCCATGTCTGGAACGCGGGCTCTGCTGCTGATCTCAGGAAACTCTTTCCAGAAGCCTTCACCTAAGCATGCTGGTGTCTTCCTAACCGCCTCTAATTTCACAGCCCCAGCCGACCAGCATGGAGTGCCCCAGCAAAGGCCTCACTTTAACAGTCCTGGTGTCTGTTAATCACAGCTGATTCTTCAGCCCCAGATACCCAGAACCACTGACTCTTAACCCAAACAGTCCAGCAGGGTCTGCTTTTCTACACTTGACAGGCCAGGCCTGTGTTGTCTACACTGTTCTCTACATTCTAACCTTCCAAGCTCCTGAAGAATGATCCAGGGAACTCTCAACACAAAATGGCTTTTCTAGCCCAGACTTCCAAATTCCTGCTACAGTCCTCCCCACAACCCACAGCCTGGTCTGTCACAGCACAATCACACTATCTTGGTATCAACTCATCTTAGTTAGGGTGAGGAATCACCATGTGCGAAGGAACCTGGGTAGGAACGAGTTAATTTGGCTCCCACTTCCAAATCACTGTTCATCAGTTGAAGGAAACCAGGACAGGACTCAAACAAGGCAGGAACCTGGAGCCAGGAGCTGATGCAGATGCTGTGGGTGGGTGCTGCTTACTGGGCTGTTCCTCATGGCTTGCTCAGCCTGCTTTGATATGGACAGGGACCAGCGCCATGGGTGTGGCCTTCTGCCATAGATCAGTAATTAAGACATGACCTACAAGCTTGCCTGATTTTATGGAAACATTTTTAAGTTGAGATTCCCTCCTTTTAGAAGAATTTAGCTTATGTCAAGTTGACATAAAACTATCCAGAACATACCTTATATTGAGTACTTCATTCAATATTGCTGTATTGCCTGGGATTTTAGTTAGAAGGACTGTGAATACCTCTTACCAAATTTCAATAGTACTTTGATACCTGTAATGTCATAAGTGGCCATTACAAATCATATTAAATAACACAATGTGTCCACTTTCTCCTTGTCTATTCAATATAGTACTAGAAGTTCTAGCTAGAGCAATAAGACAACAAAAGGAGATAAAAGGGTTAGAAATTGGAAAGGAAGAAATCAAACTACCACTATTCACAGATGATATGATAGTATGCATAAGTGATCCCCAAAACTTTCCCTAGCAATGCCTACAGCTGATAAACACCATTATATGTAGTGGGATATAAGATTATCTAAAAAAAAATCAGTAACCTTCCTATATACAGATAATAAGTGGGCTGAGAAGAAATCAGAGAAAGATCACCTTTCACAATACCCATAAATAACATAAAATATCTTGGGGTATTTATGACAAGCACTTCAAGTCTTTAAACCAAGAAATTAAAGAAGATATGAGAAAAATGGAAAGACCTCCCATGCTCGTGGATGGGTAGAATTAACATAGTGAAAGATGGCAATCCTACCAAAAATAATCTACAGATTTATTGCAATCCCTATCAAAATCCCAACTCAATTGTTCACAACCTTAAAAGAACACTACTCATCTTCATAGGGGAAACAAAACACCCAGAATAGCTAAAACAATCCTGTACAATAAAGGGACTTCTGGAGGCATCACCCTTCCTGAATTCCAACTCCACTATAGAGATATAGAAATAAAAACAGCTTGGCATAGGTATAGGTAGATCAATGGAATAGAATCAAAGACCCTGACATTAATCCACACACCTATGAACACCTGCTTTTTGACAAAGAATTTTGCCAAAATGGTACAATGGAAAAAGGAAAATGTCTTTAACCAATGGTTCAGGCATAACTGGATGTCAACATGTAGAAGATGCAAATAGATCCACATCTGTTCCCTTTAACAAAACACAAGTCCAAATGGATCAAAGACCTTACACATAAATCCAGCTACATTGAACCTGATAGAGGAGAGAGTGGGAAGTAGTAGTAGTTATAGAAGCCAGACTGAGAAGCTATATAGAAGATCATGGGTTCCTTACTAGCAAACACATCTGGACACAATGCACCATTACATGTAGAGAGACTCCAGGGAGCTCTGAGTCTCATGAGCCCTCTCCCTCCATAAAGGGATGGTGACAGGCCTGCTCATGTGCACAAATCATGCAAGTACTCAGAGCTGCTGAGAGGCCAGCAGTGTGACAGTCATGTCATGGCTGAAAACAGGGTTCTCATTCTCTTATATCCTTTCTTCCCTCTCTTTGAGAGAGCCCCGCATCTTGGGTGGGGTGATGTCTGGTTAGTAAATGCATTCCCTCCCATCCTGGGACAGCATTTTGGTGGCCTGGTTGGGGACCTCTGCATCCGGCTCCGTGGGCCTCTCTTTCTTCTGTGGCTTGTGGCAGTTGATGGGACATTCATGGGCAGCTGCAGATTTCTGTCTGGAAAAGTTTTGCAGTGAGTACCAAAGCTTCAGATGTGAGTCTGAAAGTGGTTAGCCCTTTACCCCACAGGGAAGTCTGCAAATCACTGCTGAGTGTGTACCCTGATGTACCAGGGCACCTGACAAATGGAGGTGGTTTAGAGTCCCACGTCTCCCAACCGCCTCTCAGTCCGAACCATTTCTGGGGTGAGCACCACTCAATTGCATGAGGCACACAGCCTGAGATTGAGACAAAAAAGCATAAATGTGCAGGCCTGGGTGATTGTGTGAAAATACCTTTGCCTTTGTTTTTGGAAAGAGTACATGGTAAGGTCCCGCTAAGGGTCATGACAGGCGGGCATGCAAGAGAGGTGTTTGCCATCTTGTTAAACTCAGTTATCATGTCTGGGAAGAATTAGGATAGTGACCTGGTAATCAGAGTGTCCAAAGGTCAGTTTGGGAGGGACAGGAAGATGACTCAGCAGGTAAGGCCCTTGCTATAAAACATGAAGTTCAGAATTCACACCTATGTCACCCAGTGGGACACCTGTGTCACGTCCTCAGCAGACTAACCCTACCAAGAACCAGAGCGAGACCCCAGCCTGCTCCTCACCTCCTTGTGTACATTTCTTCTTCCTCTTCACATACAGGAGAATAAAATGCAAATACAAAGAGTAGGGATGATGGAGATGGAGATGACCCCTTCCATGATGGTAGATTTACTGTTGTTGAGAAACTGCCTGGTATGAAGAGGCTGGGTGACAGGTGAAATTTGAGTGATAACTGGAGCCCAGGATGTAGGTCCTTAAAAAATAATCAATATTTTATATAATCATCATCATCATCATCATCATTATCATCATCATCATCATAGTAAGCACCTTCTCTCCCCAGGCAGTCTGAGCAACTCATGTGTAATAACTATGAGGTCCTGTTTAGAGACAGGAGTGGGGTTAGTGTGTACAATGTCATTGCACAGTTTATTTCATTACTGAAGAAAACAAATGTTTTGGAGCTGTCATACAATGTGGCATATTTACTGTGGTGAGAACTTTGTGGATGCCTGCATGATTGCTGGTGTTTAATTGCTGTCAGGGGAAGACAGTGAGGACTTTCATAGTGATGGGACCTGGAGGAAGGGCAGCTCTGAGTGAGGAAGGGAAGGCTGGAAGCTCACAGGGATGGACACAGACTTGGGCCATCTGAAGGCCACGTGGCACCTGGGTCATCGGTTAATAGGGAATTGGAGGTGGGATGTGAAAGAGAGATCCCTGTGGTCATCACTGCATCTCAGAAAGGAAGACCTCCAAGAAATCACGCTATCAAGTCTTCCATTATGCACACATGCTGACGTCTACCTAAAGAAGTCACCAGACTTTTCAATAGAACTGCCCTGTGGACGTTCCCTTGTGATTGTGATAATCCATCTAGTTACTTACTTGGCATTTCCTTCCAGTGCTTTGAGAATTCCTTGAGACAGAGACCAGAATCTCCCAAGGAGAACTTCCTGAGATCTTGTGCCAGCTCCTCGTTAGTCTGCCATTGCTTCATGGTGCCTCTGTCTTCATCCTGAGTGACTCCCCAGGTCTTGTTCACTGGATAAAAGTGGAAGGAACTTTGCCCACTCATTGTGAAAACCCACAAGGCATCAGTGAGTTGTTGTCCTTTATACTGAGATACTGTGGTGACCTGCAAGGCGCCATGACCTGCAAATGACACACAAAACCGTCATCTTGCACCCCTTACAGAGCCATCACCACTCCCGGGTCAAGCCTTTCTCCACACGCTTCTCTCTTCCTTAGGTTGTCATTTCTTACCTGTGAGGCGCCATGCACTTCCAGCCTGGGTTAACGCTCAGCTCTTTCACACAAATCCACCCACAGCCCCCCCCTCCCCCCGTGCCCACTCTACCCTCTAAGTTTGCATCCTGTCCCACACTTACCTTTGGTCTTGCCTGCAGCTGTTTCCGTGTTAAGTACCTGCTTCCTCAACTCTTCCCAAATGTGCTGCAGGCTTTGGATCAAATGCTTCCATGCGTTGGTGGCATCTACCTCCTTTCCCAGGTCACCCACAGGCTTGGCTTCGTTCCTATTATCATACTGGAGGAATGTCTGTCCATTCACTGAGCACTGCCCTTCAAACCATGGCTCTCTATGTGTGGAACGAGCCTTGACCATGAAGTTGCAACCAAGAGAATGCGTATCTGTGAGAGAAACATCCAAACGAGGTACAAACAGGAAGCAGAAAGCCCCTGGACTCATGGCTCTGTGACACCCGAAACACCCTCCCTCTGATGGGAAAAACACAGGAAGGGAAGCCTGTAGTCAAGATGTCCCCCAGCTTCTGGACCCTTATGTCTGTGCTGTCTTTGACTCTGAGGTTGGTAGGACCCCTGAGAATCACGCAGTGTCACCAGGATTTATCTCACAAGGACTTTTAGTGACTCCTCTCAAGTGTTGAGGAATAAAATACATCAGATAGTTTCTGTGTTCCTGGGACTGGAAATCTCCTGTAAGGAAGGATCTTAGAACAGGTGGTAAACTTAGCATGGGGCCTGGGTGTTCAGGAAAGGACTCCTGGAGAGATGCTGCAGCTTGTCATGGAAAGGGAGCTGCCACCTGTGAGCACCATCCTCACCTGTGTCCCCGTGTCCCCACTGGGCCCTTCACGCAATGGTGTGGGGCATCAGATCTCAGATTCTCACTCGTTAAAGCTTAGCCTGACTCATTCTGAGGAAGTGGTCCCTCTCTGTGATCGGCTTGAAGCCCCATCTCTCTCCCCTCCCTCAGGCAGGTGAATCAGCACACCTGTGGCCCCAGTCTCCAAACTCTCACTAATAGCATCAGAAGACACAGCATCCTAGACCTGCTCTGTTCAGCAGACTGGACCAACAAGCAGGCAGGACCGAGTGAGGATGCACATGTATGTTCTTCCGTGTGTGTGTGTGTGTGTGTGTGTGTGTGTGTGTGTGTGAGCAGTGTGTGTGTGTGTGTGTGAGTGTGTGTGTGAGTGTGTGTGTGTGTGTGTGAATCTAAAATAAATAATAATTTTAAAGAACAATAAGTTTGCAATGCAATCACACTAAAAATGCAAGTGACAAGTTTAAAAAAACAAAAACAATCTCTTTCCCTGTGTCCTCCTCCCCTTATCCTCTGCTTTGAGTTATCAGGCTTCCTTTGCTGTCTCATTCCATCAGCTTCCTCTTCCTCCTCCTCCCTGCCTATTCTCCCACCTGTTTCTTCCTGCCTGGTGGTTCCCCTGCACCACTTTTCCCGTCCTGACATCCCTAAGGCCTGAAGTTGTTCTTGAATGGATGGGATCCCTTCTCACTCATCACTCTCTACAGGAAGATTTTGTGGACACATGGTGTGAACCAAAGTTCCTACACTTGTCACTTGGCAGATCACATAGGATAGGCATCAGTTATCTGTAAGAAAAATTCACTCAGGAGGTTGATGATAGGAAACTGTTTTGCTAAATCAGTAACAGCCACCATATCTTCCTGTGTACAGCCATGCTCCCCACCATGAAGATAATGGAGCAAATCCCTGAAGCTGTAAGCAAGCCCCAATTAAATGCTTTTATTTATAAGAGTTGCCATGGTCATGGTGTCTCTTTACAGCAATAGAACCCTGAGCAAGACAATGCTTCTCATCAGCTAAGCTGCTTTTGGTAGAGTGTTTTCATCACAGCAACAGAATGACACTAGAACACCAGAGGCCAGGACCCCTGAACAGACTGCAGTGTTCCAGGGATGGCTTCCTAGAAGTGGCCATGGGACAGCCCACACTACAGGACAAAGAACATCTAGGCTGGTTAAATCTGGTAGCCGAAGATTGGTGATCAAAACTCTCAGAGCAGTGCATGTTCCAGACTGGATGTGAGTGCAAACATTTCTGGGGAGTGTGCACAGTGCAGGCTGCTCTGTGTGATGCTGGGCGCCCTGCTGAGAAGCCCAGTGAGCTTGAGCAGAGAGAAGACACCAGCATTGCTGGAGCTCAGGGATGATGATGGCTCAGGGCTGGGCTGGGGTTAGGAACCTGTATTCCTGAATCCCAGCAAATATGGTACAGAAAAATCCCACAGCATGGAGTGGTGAGGAGGCAGGAACAGCAAGGACAGTGGTCCATTGATGAGTAAGGTGACCCACCTTATGTCTAACTGCTTAAAGTGGTCATGGCTAATAAAACACAAAATCCTAAATATAGACAGATGGTTATGTTAGAAACCTGCAGTCTGGACCCTGCTGGGCCATGCCCAACCCCCACCTTTTTAATAGCAATAAGTGGTGGGAATGTTGTAGCTTGGTGGTCCCCGCCTCTGGGCAGGACGCCTCTAGCCACATAATCACTACATCAGGCTTTACCTAGCTGCTCAAGCTTCTACTTGGCTGCACAGAGACCAGGTTACACATGCACAAGCTCCCCTTTTAAAGCAAGCGCGCCAAGCACACCTCTCTCTCTTGCCCCTCTCTCTTGCTTCTTGCCCCTTCTGTCTTTCTTTCTCTCTCCCCGCTTTCGGTTGGCCACCAGCTACCCCCCTCTTTTCCTCTCCCCTCTCTCAATAAACTCCACGTGGTCGCTGAATCTCGTGTTTGTGTTTCTTAGGACATAGTAGCTGCACCAAAAAGAACAACAGGTTATCTAACCAAAGGAGACTGGATATTAGTAATTAATGATAAAGCAGATGACTAACAGACTGAAAGCTTGTGTCCCATGAAAACCCCAGGCTGCTGTGCCCATTGTGGAAACGTCACCATTGGCTAGAGAGGTGGTACAGCTCTTTAGGGCACTCGATCTTCTTGCAGAGGATGCAGGATTGATTCCCAGCAGCTGTACATGGTGGCTCATCCCTGCCTCCAACTCCAGGTCCAGGAGGTCTGATGCCATCTTTGACCTCTGAGGGCATGAGGTGCATATGTGATGCACATACATGTACATGTAGTCAAAGCATAAAATAAATCTAAAACAATTCAAACTGAACCACCTCAAAAACAGACCCAGATTGCCTTCCTAGGGGGACGGGTCGTGTCCCAACAAGAGGGACCATTCAGTCCAGCAAAGTACAGTCATTGTTTCCGTATTGTTTCGTTAATGAGCTTCACCCAGGTATGAGACTCTAGATGCTACTGTGATCTGAATGATCTCGTTGTCCATAGAATAGGACGTTTGACAGTCTAGTCATTGAATATGTCAATATTGGGTGGCAGCTGTTTGGATAGGTTCAGGAGGTATGGCCTGGCTGGAGGAGGCATGTCACTGGGGATGTGGATTCTTCATCTCTGGACCTAGCTTGAGGTTAAAGATGTGAGCTCTCAGCTGAGCATGGCGTCCATGGCTGTCATCCTGTGTCACTGTAACCTTGGTGTTTTATCACAGCAACAAGAAATGTAAGTAATGCTGCTATGATATGAATACTGAAGTCTTCACAGGCACCATGTTCTGTGTTTCCCTGCTCAGTTGTGCTCTTGTAGCTTGAAAGCAGCTGGAGACGACACACCTCAGAAGAGCACAGCTGGACCAGCCTCTGGGGCCCTATGTCCCAGGACAATAGGTCAGCCTGAGGCAGCAGCTCTGGGAAATGGCCCTGGGTGGAGTTCATGGCAGTGTCTAATGTGACAATCACCTTGCTTGGGGAGGAGCCAGCCTGCTCCTCCAGCAGCAGGAAAACCTACTCTATTTCACTGTGACTCCTGACATGGTAACACGGTCCTGGCCCTGACAGAGAGAGTGGCCTCTGGGCTATCAGAAGGTCCATCGGGCCTCAGGGTGACCTCATGAGGTGAGCTTTTTTCCACTAAGTTATTATGTGGACAGGTGAGCCAGACAAGGTGTGCAGAGGTGAGACCTCGCTGCAGGGACATAACGAGTCACTTGTGTGTGTGTGCAGAGCTGCCTAGCAGGGACAGCAACTCTTGTCTGACAGAAATCTGCTGTTTCCTAGGTCTTTGATGAGATATTATCTCACCCCGAGCAATTTTACTGAAGTCATTTCTCAAGTAAGCTGCCACCTCTCCCTCAGCAAGCACCTCAGGCTTCAAGGAATGTCCTCTATGTCCATAGGACTCAAGGGATCCTCTGGACAGCAGTGGAGAGATGAAGAGACCCTAAATGCATGGCTCTCTCTGTCATTTCTAAGTGACCCACAAGTCACAGGTATCATAGACCCCACGGCTGAGCTGGAAAGCTGCAGCTTTGGCAGTACATTCGATGACACGCTGAGCGCTTGGTCACCAATACCAACTGGGGTATGGGATATACCTTAATCTGGGGTCAGAAGAATGGACAGAGGAGGACAAGTCTGCTGTCCCGTGCCTCTGTCACACTGAATTCAGACCTGAGTATTCAATGCAGGCTAGATAAAGTGAGACCAGGTTGGAACGATTTAGTTCCTGCCATGTACAGGAAACACAAACCTCTGTTTCCTAAATGAACACCAGTATGTGATGCTGTGTTGTCACAAGGTGGACTGTGTGTGCTTGGAGGCAAGGGAAGCTTTGAAACTCCCTCCCCAGGATCATTGTGGGAGTCAGGCATGAGCACAGGTTGCCCCCTGGTGGAAGAGACCTTTTGCACTTATGAATGGAAGCTGTGAGAAGGCTGGAAAGTCCCCTTAGACAGGGCAGAAAGGGACACCAAGAGTCAAATGGAAGCCTTTAATCCCAGTCCTAGGAAGACAGAGGCTTGCGGATCTTTGTGAGTTTGAGACCAGCCTGGAGTACAAGAGCTAGTTCCAGGACTGCTTCCCAAGATACAGAGATTCCCTGTCTCGATTAAAAAAAAAATCCAATTCAAATGGAGGTAATGAAACTTCTTTCGGTACAAATCTGTAGTCAGAGAACTTGGAAGCGAAGGTATCATTACGGATTCTATAGTGTGGGCTATAATGTGAAACCCTGCCTTCAAAGAAAACAACTACAGAAAGAAAGGAGGCAAAGAGAAAAAGAGAAAAGAGGGAAACAAAACAGTTCGAAGTTGCTGGAGTCTGGCTGCAGATGGTTGGGTTGTGACAGGAAGCAAGCATCTATTGTGATCTCCCCAACCCCCACCGCGGGAGGGTTTGAAAGCAAATTCATGGACAGAGAGTTTCAGAACAGCATAGGGCTTGTAAGAAATACCGCAGAAAGCAGTGCAGAGCATGCCTCGAGTCCAGAGCCGCCCCCTGCAGAGCCTGTGCTGGTGACTTGGTTTAGGCTTAGGCTGATCTCAGTGGGGCTTTGGGAGTCGCCACCTACTCCCCCCTCTGCTACCTTGCCCTCCTGGTTCCTGTAGCCTTTTCCCTGGCTCCTAGCAGTAAATTTCCCTTAACTTTGTCAATTCACTGTCGACGACCGGGGGGGGGGTAGGGGGTGGGGTGGTTGGGCTGGAGTGATGGACAGGATGTGAGGATGTGAGGATCTGGGAGCCCAGACTAAGTCCCTGTGACAGTGAAGAGAAGTGAGGAGTTTCCTGGCAGGAGCCTGGGACCTGCCTGTCTTAGCCTGGTGCTCTCCTCCCTCTTCCATCCTGTCTTGTTGAGTCCCGGTAACTCACCTGTGGGCTGCAAAGTTCCCAGACAGCTTGGTAGAAGGAAAAGGAACAGCAGTACTGGCACATTGCGTCGTGGGCCCGCAGACTTTGCCATGGCTTCTTCCTGGGACCAGGCTACCTATGGGTGTGGCTGGATCTGCGAGAAGATCTGGGAGTCCTGGGTACCGCCCCGCAGAGCTGGAGAGCGCACAGAGATTCGCGAAAGTTCTGGCCACTGGGCTGTTAATTCAGGGCTCCGGTGCTCTGGCGTGCAGGTTCCTAGTGTCTGTCTTTCCTACACCTCTTCAGGGTTCTCCCAGGGCAGGGCGGCTCCTATCATCCCTCCAACCTCACTGGCAGCTGAGACCTCTGGGACTGAGAGTCAGGAAAAGATCGAGATCAATTGTGGTTGCCACCGCTGGCTGTTGTCCACAGAGAGACAGGAAATTTACACTGGTTTGTGCCTGCTAGGGTTTCACTCCCGCAAGAGAAAGTTGTCCTTTCTGCCTCACCCAGCACGTGGTTCCGAATGTTTGCTTTAGATGCGCCCCTGCTCACCAAGATCCACACACTCTCAGCCTCATCTAGACCAGCTCTCTGCATTCCCTGGGACCTGCAGCCTGCTCCTCCTCCTTCCCTTCCCTCCAGACTCATCTGCCCCTCTAGCTCCCTTCTCCATCACTGCCTGAAGGTCTGCAGGTTCAAGTTCCTGCCCCTCTCTAGCCACTGTGGCCCCTCCCCTAACCCCATAGTCATCTCCATGATTTCCTTCAGTCCACTCTGTCCTGGTGGGAGACAGTTCTTGACTCCTCAGAAGCAAGTGTCCTTTTCTCCTGATCACTGTGACACTGGAACCCAAGACCTCCAGTAATCAAACAACTTCTTGCAATTAAAAGCAGCTACTGGATCCTGGAGTGAGGTCAGAGGCTAAGAGCACCCACTGCTCTTTTGGAGGACCCAGGTTCTATTCCCAGCACCCACATAGCAGCCCCCAAACTTCTGTAAGTGCAGTGCCAGGGGATTCATGCAGGCTCATGGCCTCCATGGGCTCACACATGGCAAGGAGAAACACACACAGATAAAGCTCTCATACACATCCCATAAGAAGGAATCTTTATTTTTTAGAAGAGCTCTTTACACAGGAAATGTTCAGATTCTTGGCAGACAAATTTTGAATTTGCTGTTACTTTTTTTTTAAGTGTATGTTTGTAGGTGAATTCTATGGTTGTGAAGGTGTTTGTGTGTGTGTGTGTGTGTGTGTGTGTGTGTGTGTGTGTGTGTGTGTGTATCCACAGGCTCCATCATCTCCCTGTAGGACACAGGTCTGTCACTGGTCTCAGCTGTCTGAGCTGCCTATGGTGATGGCCATTGAGTCCCAGAAATTCCATCTCTCCCCAGGCCTGTAACTGAAATGTCCTTGAACTCATACTGTTACCACTTCCCAGAGGTTTCTTTTGCCTTGGGATTTCCTTACTGGTGAATTTGAAATCATTTGCACACATTTGTCTAGTATTTTCACATCAATTAAGACAATGGATCTGTCCACTATTGTCATGTTAGGCCCTAGGGAGTGAATTTGTGAATCTGTTGTCAATTGTTTTTCACTTTTTTCCCCTCTTTCTTTCTTTCTTTCTTTCTTTCTTTCTTTCTTTCTTCCTTCCTTCCTTCCTTCCTTTCTTCCTTTCTTTCTTTCCTTCTTTCTTTCTCCTCTTCTTCTTCTTCTTCTTCTTCTTCTTCTTCTTCTTCTTCTTCTTCTTCTTCTTCTTCTTCTTCTCTTCTCCTCTTCCTTCACTTTCTCCTCCTCCTCCTCCTCCTCCTCCTCCTCCTCCTTCTTTTTTAGTGGTATGTTTTTGCAGGTGCTTGTGTGTTAGGGAAGGCACTGATGTGTGTCTGTGTGTCTGTGTGTCTGTGTGTGTGTGTGTGTGTGTGTGTGTGTGTGTGTGTGTGTGTGTGTGTGTGTGGGTGGTTGTGACAGGGTAAGAGTCCTTACAGAGAAGAGTTAACTTTGGGCACAGATTGACTGGTGCCATCCAATTGTTGATTATTCCACATGAATGGCTTGAGATGCTCAGTGCTATCCTGTGTGGAACTGGGCCACAGGTAAATGACACACACAGTTGAGTGTGACAGACTCCTGTGTAGGACACTCCCCTCACTCAGTGCCTTGGGAACTTCCTGCAGGCAATTGGAACAGCTGTGGCCCCTAGGTTAGTCTTCCTGGTTGCTGTGAATGTCTCTACCATGGGTACTGTCTGAGGAAACAGCCACCTCCTGTGACCTTTGAATTTCTTGCTTGGGTGTCACAGTTGCATGTAATGAATTGATTAAGAACCTTGTGGTCTGTGGTTCCAGCTGTTTGCTGCACCTATAGTTATTTCCTTACTGACTTTTAACTTTATGTAGTATAATTTTTTCTGTGAAAAAGTCCCTCAAAGGGTGTCATCTATCCCGGCTTATAAATAAACAAAAGTGCATATAATAAAGTCTTGATTTCTTTTAATTATTTTCATGTCAACCATTGTTAAAAATCATTTCTAAATTGATTTTGTACAAGTGTAAATATATAGCAACCTTGTATAATGTCACTAAGCAATTTAAATTTGATGTTGCACTGTTTTAGCTGGTATCATTTTAGTCTTAAATAGGATGATCTAGGTGGATTTTCTCTGTAGAGGATATCAGTGATCAGGTGTGGACATCAGGGCTTGTAAGGCTTTTAGAAAATATCCTAAATTGTGTTGATAATTTTATAATAGGGTGTAAAAGAATAAGGACCCACTGAGATCGAGAAAGACACAGAGGTTACTCGTTTAGAGACAGTTGTGCTAATAAAGGGAATATTTCCACATAAGAAGGGGTTACTATGATCAGTTTCGGTTTTGGTTTTGTCTCCCAATAGGTGTAGTGGTAGTTTTATGTTAAGCAGGGACGTGACAAGTGACGTGTGTTCAGAGCTAGCTGGCAAGAGTCCTTGTCTAAAAGACATCTCCTTTCACCACATGGATGTGGATTCTCATTTCAGAGAAAGTGAGGGGGTTTTCCTCTACCTCAGCAAACTTGTGTGAGATAGTCCTTATGCCAAGGGACCCCAGAGATCCAGGGACACACACCAGGGTCTCCTCCTCTCATCTCTGACCCAGAAGCCACAGGCAGCTCAGAATGCTCTCCTCATTGTTTAGCACATGGCAGCCCTGGGAGAGAGTGCTCAGGGGGATGGGTACCAACACTGGGATACAGGATGCTACCTAATCTGGGGTCAGAAGACTAGTCCAGAGGGCACACGTGGTCTCCTGTTGTCCCCTAGTCTCCTGAGCTGCTTTCACACTGTAGGTGGAATGGAGTGTTTGACTCAGAGCCAGATAGAGAGTGACTTGCCAAGTGGTTGATATTATTATGTGTTCTTTAACTAAACACTATGTGATACTCTCTAAAATAAACCTCATTACCTGCTACTGTCTCCCAGGAGCTGCCTGGGAGAGTCTGGGTGGCCAGGACAGAAGCTTCCGTATGCCCTTCCCAGCCCCAATGGCAGCATCCCATGGGGTTAAACTTTGCCCCTCATCCCCTAGCTTAGGTTGTTTGGGAGAGGGTGGTTGGGTTCCTAGTGTCTGTCCTGGCAGGGCCAGGCAGTGTCAACTGTTTGAGGGGTGATAAAGGACCTTCCTGGGTGGCATGGGGAGGGGATGGGATGTAAGGATGGTGTCCTGGGTGCTGCTTCAGTATATGAAGATAGTGAAGCTGTGTGGAGCCCTCTGCCTGAAAGCTCAGCTCAGGGAAGGCTGAGGAAGGGAACTGGTGCATGCTGGGAACAGACTTACACAGTGAGGGGAGGAGGAGGAGTAGAATAACTAAGGAAGTGAAGAGGGACTGGGTGAGTCCTGACCCTGGGAGCCCCTGTGGCTTTAGAGAGTCAGGAGCTTTGGGTGAGCCACAGTGAGCGTGCATTTCCTCTAGTTCTGTCTCACCGTCCTGCTGTAATTTTTATTTTGAACCATCCCAGCTTTTCTGAGAGCCTCTGAGGGGAAAGGGTGGGGCCTGGTCTGTAGATTGTCTATAAGGACACTGGGGGGTTGGGGGATGAGGGTGGGGGCTGAGGAGGGCCAAGGGTTATCAGCTCAGCTTGGAGCACCTTCCTCCCTGGTGCTGTGTCCCTCTGTCTCCTCAAGTCCTTTGTTGAGTCACCCAGCTCTTGGGCTGGTCGAGTCTCAACAGAACCAGAGTCAATTAGTGAACTTGGACTCTGTGGTCAAGGCCATGGGTTCCTTTCTCTAACCCACAGAGCAGATGAGGAGGGCGCTGTGAACTGATGGTAACTTCCTGAAGATGAGAATCATGGGAAGTTACAGAGCAGGCAGTTCTGATTTTGTCTGCCATCCTCATTCACTTGTTCTCAGAGGTCTTGTGGTGACATCAGATTCCAGGAGAGGCTCCTGGATTCTCAGATTCTTCTGCTGAGACCCAGGCAGAAGCTGAGCAGCCTGGGTTCTGCATCTCCAGTGTCCTCAGGCCTCCCACTCAATGTGGCCCCTTCCCACACAAACTGACCTCACTCCCTGAGACCCTGGGCAGCTGAAGCAGGGTCATAATCAGGGAATGAAGTCTGGCTCTGGGCTGTGCAGAAGTCTCTTGCCTGTGACCACAGAGGAAGTGTCAGGGAATCCTTGTGGGGATTCTTCCCATCCTCTGATTGCCTGTGCCAGGTCCCCAAGCTTGCCTGGTCTCACCCCCCACTCCCCCACCACTGCCCCTTTTCTCCACTCTGTCCTGTCCTGCCCCTGCCATCTGGAGCCCCACCCAGGTCCTTCCCTTCTTTTCTGCCCCAGCTGTAGCCCCTCCCCTGCTGTGCTGACTTCCCTGGGCTCTCATTCCCTTCTCCCCTTCTGTCCTCTCTATCCTCCCTCCATCCCCTAATCCCCATCCCTATTCTTCCCCAGGCCATCCTCACCCCCTCTTGACCATGGGCAGGTATGGCATTGCCTCCTGACCCATCCTTTGCCTCACTCTCATCCTTGGGTTGGTCCCCTGTCTACTCTGGGGAACTTACCCTGTTAACTCTCTGCTCCTTGTCAATCATTAGCTCCCCCTGCCTCCCACTGCCTTAGATTCCTCCTCTCCCTACCCTCTACCTTTGCTACTCTCTCTACCCCAACCCCAACAGCATCTGTGTCAGCATCCAATGAGATAATCATGTGGTTTTATTGGTTTTTTTCTTTTCAGTTTGTTTATGGTGGATTACACAGGTTTTCGAATTTTGAAACATCCCTGCATCACCAGTTTGGACCCTACTTGATCAAGGTATGTTTTTTTAAATGTGTTCCTGGATTGTATTGTACTGTATTTTTGTTTGTTTGGTTGTTTGTTTGGTTGTTTGTTTGTTTTCTTTGAGTCAGTGTTTCTCTGTAATTTTGAAGCCTGTCCAGGAGCTAGCTCTTGTCGACCAGGCTGGTCTGGAACTCACAGATATCCACCTGCCTCTGTCTCCTGAGTGCTGTGATGAAAGGTATGAGCCACCACCACCGCCAAGCTCTCTTGTCTATTATTTTATTGAGTATTTTTGCATCAATTTTCATGATGATTGGTCTGTATTTATTTATCTTTTTTGAATCTTTGATTGGTTTGGTAACAGTGTAACTGTGCCCTCATTAAAAAAAAAAGACAGTCTTCCTTCTGGATATGTTCTGTGAAACAAAATGATATGACAGGACAAAGAGCAGGAACAGAGGCGGGGCCAGCTGGCAGTAGATGAGCTTGCTGGCTGCAGACAGCTCCATGGATCCTTCTCTAGCCTGAGGTGTGATGTGCCCATCTGTAATGATGGCAAAGGCCCTGGCACTCTGCTCAAAGCCTCACTCACACAAGCAAAGATTGTGAAACTTGGAGAGTGAATGTCAAAGAATCCCTCTACTTTGGTCTAGTCAAAACTAGTTCCCAGTTCTGGTTTGTCTTCATCCTTCAGAGTCACTGCAGGGTCCCTGCAGGCGGATCCCCACTCCCTGTGGTTTGCAATGTGGCCCCTCTCTTGGTTCAAGTCTTAGTGCTGGGGGTGGAGGGTGGGGAGGCTATAGAATGGGCTAGGGTAGCCCTGGACCAAGCAGCAGGGGTCCAGGCCTGTGAGTCAACATCACCCTGACTATCACTCACCAGCCAAGTCCTCAGAATCCTTCTGTAGCCAACCTGGACAGAAAGCAAAGAAAGAGGCCATAGGTAGCAGAAACCAGAAAGGGAGGTAACTCTGCCCAAAGTGGCCATGCATGTTTGGGGTTTCCCTGTTCCCTTCCTCCATCAACCCCACCCCTAGGAATGCATGCCCTCTCCCCACTCACTTGCCTCTTTCCTGTGGCCTAGGGATCCTTTTTCCTCCTCTCTGACTGTGGCAATCCATCTTCCTGCCCCTTTCCTGCACCCACCCCCTGTCTCTTCCTAACTCCATCTTCACCTCCAGCCTCCTTATACTGTTAGTCAGGATTCTCTAGAGTAACAGTACTTACTGAATGAATGTCTCTCTCTATATAATGGAGAGTTATTGGGATGACTTACAGGCTCCAGTCCAGCTAATCCAAAAATGGCTGGCTGTGAATGCAATGTCCTAGCTATCATCCAGTACTTACTCAGTTACAAGGCTGGATGTCTCCGCTGGCCTTCGGTGTATGCTCACATCCCGAAGAAGCAGGCTGTAATACCAGTGAAGGAAAGATGTACTGGCAAGGTGAGGGCAAGCAGGCAAAGTGCTAAAGCTGCCTTTTCTATGCTCTTACATAAACATAAGCAATAAGGTAGGCCCCAGAATAGAGATGTGTCTTCTTTCCTCAAGATCTGCATTAAAGGCACTTGTCTCCCTGCTTCTGATGTCCTGATGAGAAGAGACTCACCCACCCAAACCAAGCAAAGCATCCCTCACAGGTGTGCTCTCCGTTTCTGGATTGTAGTTCATTCCAGATATAGTCGAGTGGACAACACATAGCATCACACCCCTCTAGTCTTTTTTTTTTTTTTATGTCTTAAGAAAACCTAGCAGATTTGATCTCCTGAAATCCAGACATGGTGTCTCAGAAAGGGGCCTCCCTGCTGAGACAGGCATCCTCTACATCAGACAGACTGAACTGGTTTCTTTTACATTAGTTACTTTGTGTGTGTTAGTTACTTAGTTACATTTGCTGTGACTAAACACTATCAGCAATGGGTCTCAACAAACAATGTAGCTAATTAGGCTACTGCTTTCAGAGGGCTGGAGACCATAATGGCAGCATAGCATGGCAGCAGAAACATCTGAGATTTTATCTTTATCCTTGATTTGGAGTCTGAGAATGTGGAAGTCTGTTGAAACCTCGTGGCCACCTTAAGCAAGGCCACGCCTCCTAATCCTTCCTAAATAGTTTCTCTAAATAGGGACCTAGTATTCTAACTTCTGTGGCTATGGGGTCCAAATTCAGTCAAACACACAGAGGTGGGGAGACCTCAGGGTTGGATGCTAAGCAGCATACTTTCATCCCCTTAAGAGGGGGTCCTCTGTGATTCCAAGGGAAGTCACATGGACAGTAAAAGCTTTGCCCATCTTAGCAGATAGCACCACTACTAGTGGAAGGAGAATGGAGACTTTCAAACCTCTGGAAGTATCTGTTGGGACATTTAGCCGGTCATAACAAAACGAAGTTGGTTTGTGGCACTTACATGCTCTCAAAGGATTAAAAAAACAATTAAGAGCAACACAAAATAAAATTCCATCACCCATCACTGAGATTCTCACGTCTCCCGGGTGATTTGGGAATCTGGCATTTTAAGCCCCCCCAAAGTGCCAATTAAGTCATCAGGTTAAGCCCATGCAAAGCCTATCTAGGTACCTAAGATTGTAAGTGAAGGGCTTTCTCCTGGGTGTAGCTAACAGGATCAGGGGGTACCAGAGTCCTCTCTCCCACAGGTTAGATCTCATCCATCTTCATATCCTGCTGCTTAATGTCAGGACCTATGCTGGAGGTGATGGTATGGTGGTGTGTCACAGGCTCATGTGGTGTGTAACTGTGTCCCTCAGAGGTTTCCTGGATCAGAGCTTCATCCTCATAATTCAAAATGAGCTCCCAAAGCTAAACTATTTTCCTTCTGTAATGCTCTCCAGCTGCTGGTGGTGGGAGGGATGAGGACTGGTGTTTTTATATATTTGGTTCATATTCTCCACAGGACCCTTGTTCATGTATTTGTCTGAATGGAAAGGGGTTTCCTCACTGTGCATGACACCCTATGAAAGATGTTCCTGAGATTTGGACCCATGCAAAGCAACTTGGCATCCAATTCCCTCGGGTGGCCCTCACCCATTGCAAGACAAGGCAGAAGGATCTTTCTGACATTTGTCTGAGTGAAAATCAAAACTGTCATCATGCAGAGCAGAGAGGTCGTCTTCCACCATAGGCTGCCTCGGTTCCCAGGGTCCCTCTCTCTTGTCTTCAATATTCTCCCCTCAAGAGGACTGCACAGGGTTCAGAGTAGGACGTTCCAGACTTCCCTGAGGGATGCTTTTGGAGCTCAAACAAAAAGAATCTTCTGGTCCTGCTGATATCATTCTTGCTGGCAGCCTGATAGGCCTGTGCAGAACACAGGTGTGGTCATCAGTGGTGGCCTTTTGTCTCTGCTGGCCTTTGGGTTGACTTACCCTTTGTGTCTGAGGTTTCACATTTGACACTTTTCCTGGCCATTTCCTTTTCTTTCAAGCTCTGAAATCTGGGTTTCTTAGACTTTGGTCTTGTTCAGCTTTTTAGGAGTCTGACTTCACCCATAGCTCTTGTTTGAGGTCAGGCCCAGCGAGTTAGCAGTGAGCACTGTGAGTACCAGATGGACATGGGTCCAAGGCTGAAGTATACAGGGCACATCCCAGTGCTTGGGACTATCAACTCCGTAGAGTCTTCCCATGTTCTCCTAACACACGCTGCTGGTCCACCTAGTACATGAGGACAGGTTGAAGCTCCAGGCAGCCACCTAGAGACACTCAGATTTCTGTGTTCCAAGCACAGTGCCTTCCACTCAGAGATAGTAAATTTTATGTCTTATGTAACCTCTAGTATGACAGCAAACTTCCTTTCTGTGGGCAGCTGTTGTTGTTTTGACTGGTTGGTTCTTTGGGGGAACCACCACCCAGCTTCCAAATAAATTACACGTAAACTTATTTTCAATTATGAAAACCCAGCCTCAGCTTTGCTTATTTCTAGCCAGCTTTTCTTAACATAAATTATTGTCTCTACCTTTTGCCTCTGGGCTTTCATCTTTCTCTATTTCTATAAACCTTCTTTGACTTCTTAGTCCATGGCTCGCTGTGTGGTTTGGAGACTGGCCCCTTTTCTTTCCCACCTTTCTTGTTGCTTAATCTTTTCTCCCCAGATTTCTCCTATTTATTCTCCCTGCCTGCCAGCCCCGCCTATCCTTTCTCCTGCCTCACTATAGGTGATGCACCTTTTTATTAGACCAATCAGATGTTTTAGACAAGAAAAGTAAACACATTCCCAGAGCAAAACAAATGCAGTATAAATAAATTCAACACATCTTTGCATCAATAAACAATGGCTACCTAGCTTAAATGAATGTAACACATTTAAAAACAATTATTACACAACAGGCAGCCAAGTCATGTGTCATCAGCCAAGAAACATTCTTGTTAGGAGCATCGGGCATGTTCTTTTTCTCTCTCTCTCTCTCTCTGAATGCCTCTCTCTCTCTCTCTCTCTCTCTCTCTCTCTCTCTCTCTTTTCTCCCTCAGTCTCTCTCTCTCTCTCTCTCTCTCTCTCTCTCTCTCTCTCTCTCTCTCTCTCTCTCTCTCTGTCTGACAAATTCCATATCCTCCAGCCAGAGAGATAGGATAGAAAGACCCCTCTGAATCAGGACTGTGTTGGTTTGAATAGGTCTGGCCCAAACAGTTTGAAAGGTTGGCCCCTAGGGAGTAGCACTATTGTTGGAGAAGGTGTGGCCTTGTTGGAGGTAGGTTTTGAGTTCTTAGAAGCTCAAGTTGGATAAATGTGACATAGTCTCCTCTTGCTGCCTGCAGATGAAGATGTAGAACTGTGAGCTCTTCCTAAGCACCATGCTAGCCTGTAAGTGCCCAAGTCCACCGTGATGATAATCAACTACAGCTCTGAAACTATGAGTCATCCCCAATTATGTTTTCCTTGACAAGAGTTGTCCTGGTTATGAGGTCTCTACACAGCTACAGAAAGTGTAACTAAGACAGTTGTTAGGAGTAGCTCCCTCCCACCCCCAGTCTGGTTTACCGCAGAGCCAGCCCCAATTAACACATAGAGAAGCTGTATTTGACACAACACTGTTGGTCTGTTACTAGTTTCTTAGCTGCTGGTTCTGCCTTAAATATTATCTCTTTGCTATTAATGTAAATATTTCCACATGGGCTCATCCTACAGGAGAGAGGCCCAGCATCCTTCTCTCAGTCCTCCATCTTGAATCTCTTCCTACTACTTCCTCCTTCCTTCTAGTCTCCTAGTCCCATCTATGTTGCTTTCCTATTGGGCAACAGTGTTTTATTCATTAATCAATACAAGAAACATATTTACAGACTGACATCTCCCATCAGACAGTCCCAAAGCTGGTTTAGCTATGAACTGAAGTCACTGCCTATGAACTTGTGTGGTCCCTGGGAGGCAGAGAACTCACACAAGACAGGATTTCAGACTAGAAAGCCTTAGACATTGAAGGAGACTCCTCATGAGCCCTGCTCACATTTTCCTGGGCTTACAGCAATGGTCCTTCTTGCAACTGCCCTGCTTATCTGGACACACATGGCTTTGGTACTGGCTTGACTCACAAGTGGTGAACAAACCACAGACCTGTTCTGAAAGCTGGGCTGGGTGGGATGTGGTCTGAGGTTTTCTTCTCTGTTTCTTTTGTGCTTGATTTCTTACTTAACGTAATTAAACAATTCCTCATGAGTTGCGACCTGTCACCGATGAGACGCTGTGCCTGTCCAGCTCTCTTACCTCTGGCACTTCATCAGCCTGGATTGGAGGCTTCGCTCATTCTAGCCTTTGGGTCAGGGGTCACCTGAACAATGTAAGTTTGCACTGTGGTACGCAATAGGCCCTGTGTCAACAGAGCAAGTTTACTCTGTGTTCACGTGTCTCTGGCGGGGCTGATGAATTGTTTTATAACCAAGTTGTTTTACTTGATTGCTTTGTGTATTTCAGATTTCTTTGCCACTGTCCTCTCTTCTCATCAGATTCTATTAATAAATGGAATCTTCCAATGAACATGCTATGGCAGAAATGTAGGTGGATGTTTGTGTCTTTCTACAATATCAATATTTATTGTATAATAATGAATTTATAATCCTACATCTGTTTCTTTGACTACAATTTGCCAAGACATTCCAATTATTTTTGATAAGTTGTCACTGGCAAATATGGTTTTTTATTCTATTATTAATTACTAATTTTAACTCTCAGATCTTATATTCCACATCAGCCAATTTGATTGTATGTATGTATGTAAATGAACTTGTATGTACATATACATGTTTGTGAACGTATGTGATTACATGGCTGCACTTGCATGTATGTGATGTATGTGTGATGGAGGTATATATATATATATATATATATATGCACACACACACATATATATATATCATGTATGTGCATGTATGTGGTCTGTGTACATGTGTACCTGTGTGTGTTCCTGTGTGTGTTTGTGCATCTATGTATGTGATATAAGTGTATAGGTTATGGAATGGATATAGAAGGCAGTTTCTTGCCCAAATGTCTAATTGCTATATCAAATCAAACTCCATAACAAATTTCTTTGATGCCCTTCTTCCTCTGAGACATAACTATTCTTGCCAGGAGTAGTTGTGTCTCTGTCATTAAAAACCCTAAGTCATTTAAATGCCATATTTTGAAGGTCTTTGAAAGGTTTGAAGACTATCTGTCTATCTCAAGTATATCTCTTTATATCTAAAAAGCCTAATTAACATAAGTTTTTACGGTTAGAGATGACTATATATAATCTGTACTCAATTATACATTACATTTAAAAATGAGATATGTAAACACAATACCTAAACAAGGAGGAATATATAAGAAATTGATCTTAAGTTTGTATCAATAAATGAAAATTCATACCAATTCAAAGTATTCATTTCTATATCATTTCCCCCTTCTTCAGAAGGAGATGGATTATAAATGGCTAATGATCACAATCAAACATATTTAAATAAAAACAAACATTTATAAACAATATTTGGGAATGTGGGCATCATGCTTTCTAAACCCCTTCCTGCTGTGTGCGGGTGCTGTAACCAAGGGGAGCCTCAGGAAACACAGGACCCTGGCCAAGTCCTGACTGTAGTAGCCTGCAAGGCTGCATCTTCTCAGCTGTTTGAATGCTGTAGGCCACTGCTTCAGGGGCTCCTGCTTGATCATAAGTCCACATAAGTCCGGAAGGAATTCACAGCTTTCCATTTATGAGAATGCCACACCTGCAACTCCTTTGCCTGTTACACGATGACTGCTCAGAATCTCCGCAGAGAAGCGAGCCCTTTCCTGTTTGTACTGCTTATATCTGCACAGCTACGTCACTGTCTGTCTCACCTATCAGCCAATCAGTGTTTTATTCATTAACCCACAAGAGAAACATATACACTGAAAATCATTCCCCATCACTCTGCCATCAACCAGTAATTAAGAAAATGACCATCAGCTGGATGACATAGAGACATTTTCTCCATGGAGGTTCCCTCCTTTCAGATAACTCTAGCTTGTGTCAAGTTGACATAAACTTCCAGCACAGATATGATTTTGAAATGTCCCCATCTTCATGTGGCTAATATTTTGATATGTCTATCAGAGAAGTCTTTAACTTTAGGAATAGGACATTTTGATATGTCTATCAGTGATGTCTTTAACGTTCAGGAACAGGCATTTATCTGGCTTTGCCTTATGCGTGGTGCTGCACTGAAGGCATGTCTATGTGTACAGGAGATGTCCAGGCATCAATTTGTTGCTTGTGAAATGGAGCCACCTTGGGGAAGACCCAGCCTGAAAGCCATCATTTTATGCAAGGTGTAACCTAGAGCAGGGAACAGCCTGATCTCCTCATGGTCATAGACTAAGAATATGAAAGGGAACAGGAATTAAGATGGAGTCACTGTTGACAATGACCTGTCTCTCTTGATGCAGTGATAGAGGAGGCATGGACAGAGTCAACTGGAATATTTCACAGCATGTGTTTGCTCAGAGGTGAAATGGCAGATTCCCAGCATCATCAGACGTTTTCTGTCCAGGCTGTGATGGAGAAGGAGTAGCAGAGGCAGCTGTGGGCAATGATGGTAGATCAGACTACACCTGAGGAAGCTGAGGAGGGTGTGGAGAAGAACCTGGTGAGGAGAAGGGGGTCTCAGTTACAGTGGGCACTTGTGCATCTGCAGCTACTCTACTCCCCTTCACATGGGCGTCTCACACTTCCCAGCCTGTGCAGCTCAGCTTCCCAATGCTGCTGCTGCTACTGGTGAGTGCATGTGAGTTTGCATGTGTGCATGTGTGTGCCTGTGTGTGAGTATGTGTTCCTGTGTGTGCGTGTGTGTGCCTGTTGTGCATGTGTGTTTGTGTGTGTATGTGTGTGTATGTGTGTGTGTATACATGTGTATGTGCATGTGTGCATGTGTGTGTATATGTGTAAGTGTGTGTGTATGTATGCATGTGTGTGCTTCTGTGCGCATGTTCATATGCATGTGCATGCGTTTGCGTGTGCATGTGTGTGTATGTGTCTGTCTGCGTGTGTGTGTGTGTGTGTGTGTGTGTGTGTGTGTGTGTGTGTGTTTGTGTGTGTGTTCATTTCTTCCAAACCTTTTTTTGTCATTTTGTCCTTCATATGTGAATGAGGTTGTGACATATATTTAAAAAGGGAGTGAATAAGATTATAACAGATCAAAGGTCAGATAAGTATCTATATTTGTTTAACAGTTGGCCTTTACTTTACTTTTAATGTGTATTTGTGGTTCTTTTGAGGCAAAATTTGGCTCTGTGGGCCAAGTTTGCTTGGAACTTCCCTTGTAGACAGGCTCTTACCTCAGCTTTCAAGTGCTGTGATTATAAGTTGCACTATCCTGCCCAGAGATCACAGTTCATTAAACAAAACAAAACAAAACAAAACAAAACAAAACTCTTCTTGAATACATACCTAACAGGGGAGACATCATGATCATGCTGGTGGTATTCCCAGGGAGAGCTTCACCCCTTGCACGTGGGGTGTGTTGACCCCTGCAATATCTCCAAATTCGAGAAACTAAGCTCAAAAATGTGTGGTTCAAGATTGCTCCTAAGGAAAAAATTTTAAAAATTATCTTAAAGCAATTACACCTACTAAATACTAAAAAGCAAAATAAAACACAAGAGCTGCATATTAACTGATACTATATGTAAATCTTTTTTCCTAAGCATGTCTACAGCAGAGTTTCTGAAATAATAATAGAAAACCAGCATCTTTACCATCTTCATCACAGTCTGTGTGCTCATTCTAGACTACATATGGCAAATTGTCATGTTGTTGGTGAACTGAATGAGTTTCGAAATCCTTTTGTAAACAATTCTTACAATTGCAAAGGACACAAAGATTAGCACTGAACTTCTATGTGCACTGACATCTAGTAAAGTAATTGATTAAATTAGATTTCTTCTTCTCCTCCTCCTCCACCTCCTTCTCCTTCTTTTTTTTACTTCTTCTTCTCCTCCTCCTCCTTCTTCCTCTTCCTTCATTTTCCTTCTTCCTCTTCCTTCCTCTTCCTTCTGCTTCTTCTTCTCTGACTGGCTTTTTGCTTCATCAAGAACTCACCATGAAGTTCAAGCAGGCCTTGAACTTAGTGTTCCTTCTGCCCCATTTTCGTGAGCGCTGGAATTTTAGGTATGCCCTATGGAGCCACCACTCTAATAAACTTTGTCTATTCTGCTTTTGTCTTAAAGACTATCAAATACATATAGCTCAGTTTCCCGAATTCATGGTTAACATTCGGTGCCATTCTCCATTCATGAAGACAAACCCATGTATAATAATAGTGATGATGACGACAAATGATAATAATAATTTATCAACCTCTTTCTTTTAGATTATGTCTCCTCTTGTAGCTTGAACTGGCTTCAAACTCATTACATGAGCAAACATGGCCTTTCATTCCTGATTCTCCTGCCTCTACGTCCCACGTGCTGGCATCCTAGCTGTCTGCCTTATGTCTACCTAGTACTAAAGCAGAAAGTGAAAAAAAGTGCACTAATAGCATTTTGGCCTAACCATTTGGCATTGCTATGGAAACATAAGAGCGAGGAACAGAGTCTTGTAGGTCTTTAAAGGTCTGCCATCAGACACAAATTCAAAGTTCCAAGTAGTCTACATTCTGAAGTGTATAATGCTCCCTCCTCTGGCTCTGCACTCCAGCTGCTCTCACATCCTTGGTCTTAGGTAAAGAAAACTGAACTTTGAATGTTTGAGGACAAAGTAGGGAAACTGAATTGAGCGATGTTTTATAACGCATCTTGGCGTCTTCTTGTT
The DNA here is from genome assembly GCA_030556225.1 of Cricetiscus sungorus. Lineage (NCBI taxonomy): Eukaryota > Metazoa > Chordata > Mammalia > Rodentia > Cricetidae > Cricetiscus > Cricetiscus sungorus. The sequence goes on along the minus strand of JANBXA010000738.1, from coordinate 12,848,182 downwards.
GAAGAGAACTGTGGTGTCCCTATATCACCCTGCGGGGCCATAGCACACCACAACCATGGCAACTCCTTGTGCCTGGGCCAGTGTAATGTCTCTGAGGTATAGAGCTTATGATACACACAGGATAGCCTGAGCTGAATCTCTGCAATAACAGCACAAATGGAAGAACCCACTCCACAAATTCTTATTCCTTTGCTGTGCCAGGAACAGGTTGACCACAGGAGAACTTTACTAGAGCAGCTGCAATGCCCAGGCCCATACTGGATCAGGATCTCATGCTGTCTATGTGGCTCACGTCCTGAGCCTAAGATGGCTCGAGTCTACCAGGTGCCAATGGCTTTCCTGTTCCTCACCTCCTGTCGTGATTAAGTCCCTTACAGTCATGGGGACATCAATAATGACTGGGTTAATGACAATTCAGATGACACATCTTTTCTTATGTGGACGCTATGTGCTAGCTGGAAGCTGTGTAGCATCTTAAGATTGTGAGTCTGATCTTGGGGGCAGTGGTTCCTCTCCATTTTCTATCTACAGTTGTATGTCATTGTATCCTGTCTGCCGGGCAGGTGCCGATGCATGCTACTCTCCATGCTAATCCACAGGTGCCTTTAAGATGGTGCTGGTATCCTGGTATTTAGTGATTCAGCACAGTCATCTTGTGGATTCTGATTGTCAGTATCAAATTATATAATAAAGATCACAAAGACAATCCCACTAGAGCACTATGAATGTATTCCTACCTCACTTTCTCTTCAAATAAAAATGCTATTGGACACTCAAATGCATGCTGCTCGAGGGAAGAGAGACAGAAATGGTAAAACGGGGAGCCATAATGATTGTGAAAACACCTGTAAATGGAGTGAGTGCACGGCAAGTGTCATGGTGGTGGCACAGGCAGGTGAGGCTTATTTCATTCTGTTCCTGGCGTCTAAGCAGAAGGCAGTGAATGGAACTGGTATCCTGAGTGTAAAAGGTCAGTGTTGCAGGGGTGGGAAGATAGTTCAGTGGGCAAGGCCCTTGCTATGCAAGCATGAAGACTGGAATTCACATCCTTGGCACCCAGACGGACACCTGTTCCAAGTCCTCAGCAGCCTAACCCTACCAAGAACCAGAGTGAGACCCCAGCCTGCTCCTTACCTCCTTGGGGATGACCTTCCCCCTCCATATGCTTGCAAATGTAAATGCCAATCACAATAATAACAATAGTGGGGAGGATGATGGTCATGGTTACTGCTATGGCAATAGGCTTTTTGTTATTTGGAAGCTGCCTGGTAGGTGGAGGCTGGGTGATGTTCATGGTAGATGAAAGCTGGGTAGCAGAGGCCACACCTGTGACTTTTGGGGTCCTTGTTGCTGGACCTTTAAAAAGAATCAGGAAAATTCAGGATAAAGCTAAAACACATCTCCAATGGCACGTTCTCTCCCCAGGCAGCATGAGGAACTTGGGTGTAATAACTATTTACAAATCATGAGTAGAGAGAGCAGTGGGGGTGTTTGTGAGACGACATCCTTGCAGAGCTTGTTTCATTACCAATCAAAGGAAATGTGTATCAAACAAGGTGACGTATTTACTGTGGTGAGAACTTTGTGGATGCTGGCATGGTGGCTGGTGTTTAATTGCTGCCAGAGACAGACAGTGAGGACTTTCATAGTGATGGGACCTGGAGGAAGGGCAGCTCTGAGTGAGGAAGGGAAGGCTGGAAGTTCCCAGGGATGCACACAGACTTTTTCCATCAGCAGGCCACGTGGCGCCAGGGCCATCGGTTAATAGGGAATGGAAACATTGGGAGGTGGGATGTGAAAGAGAGATCCCTGTGGTCATCACTGCATCTCAGACAGGACGACCTCCAAGAAATCACGCTATCAAGTCTGCCATTATGCAGACATGCTGTCGTCTATGTAAAGATGTCACTAGACTTTTGCCATGCTTTTCCCGTTCTGTGGACGTTTCCTCATGATGATCTACCTAACTACTTACTTGGCATTTTTTTCCAGTGCTTTAAGATGTCCTGGAGGCAGCGATGAGAATCTCCCATGGAGAGTGTTGCTAGATCTTGTGCTAATTCCGCATTATTCTTCCATTTTTCTTCGATACCTGTGGCATTATAGTTAATCACTTCCCATCTCCTGTCCTCTCGATTAAAGTGATTAAAGCAGAAGGAATACTGTTTGTCAATGGTGAAGTTCCACGAGGGGTGAATGAGTTGTCCTGGTGTTTTCTGAGATAACATGGTTGCCTGCAAGTTGTGATTATCTGCCAATGACATACAAAACTGTCATCTCTTCCCTTAATAGAGCCATCACCACCATCAGAAGTCAATTTTCCCTACGCATGCTTAAGGGCCTGTTTTCTTTCCTCGCTGGCTTGTCATTTCTTACCCATTGGGTACCAGGTCCTTCCAGCCTGGAACAGGATGCAGCTGTTTCATGCAAATACAACCACAGTCCCCTTCCCACATGGGATGTGTGCTTCCTATTTCTCATTAATACCCTCTGTCTTGTACCCTGTCCTGTACTTACCCCTGCTCAGGACTGCCTCATCTTCCATGTCAAGTAGCTGGTTCCTCAACTCTTCTCCAATGTCCTTTAGCTTTGGGTACAAATCTGCACAGCCATTAGAAGCGTTTACCTCCTTTCCTTGGTTACTATACAGAAGGAAGAGTACTCCATCCACTGTGCACTGTACTTCCCAAACTTTCTCTCCACGTTTGGGATGAGACTTGACAATGAAGCCGCATCTGAGAGAGTGAGCACCTGTGAGAAATGCATGGCTGTGAGGCACAGAGCAAAAATCATGCTCTGTGACGTCTAGATTCAACCTCACTGGAGAAAGGCCAAGAAGTCAAGGCCTCTAGTGAACACGTCTGCCAGCTTCTGGACCCGCATTTCTGTACTAACTCAGGATGGTAGGACCCCTGAGACGCACACACTGTCACCAGGAGGATTTATCTCACAAGTACTTTTAGTGCCTCTTCTCATGTGCTGAGGAATAAAATGCATCTGTGTTCCTGGGACTGGAAATCTACTGAACACACGGGGAAAGGAGGCATCATAGAACACGTGGTAAACTCATCACGGGCCCTGGGTGTTCAGGAAAGGCCTCCTGGAGAGATGCTGCAGCTTGTCATGGAAAGGGAGCTGCCACCTGTGAGCACCATCCTCACCTGTGTCCCCGTGTCCCCACTGGGCCCTTCACGCAAAAGTGTGGGGCATCAGATCTCAGATTCTCACTCGTTAAAGCTTAGCCTGACTCATTCTGAGGAAGTGGTCCCTCTCTGTGATCGGCTTGAAGCCCCATCTCTCTCCCCTCCCTCAGGCAGGTGAATCAGCACACCTGTGGCCCCAGTCTCCAAACTCTCACTAATAGCATCAGAAGACACAGCATCCTAGACCTGCTCTGTTCAGCAGACTGGACCAACAAGCAGGCAGGACCGAGTGAGGATGCACATGTATGTTCTTCTGTGCGTGCGTGTGTGTGTGTGTGTGTGTGTGTGTGTGTGCGTGTGTGTGTGTGTGCGTGTGTGTGTGTGTGCGTGTGTGCGTGTGCGTGTGTGTGTGTGTGTGTGTGTGTGTGTGTGAATCTAAAATAAATAATAATTTTAAAGAACACTAAGTTTGCAATGCAATCACACTAAAAATGCAAGGGACGAGTTTAAAAAAACAAAAACAAAAACAATCTCTTTCCCTGTGCCCTCCTCCCCTTATCCTCTGCTCTGAGTTTTGCGGCTTCCTTCGCTGTCTCCTTCCATCAGCTTCCTCTTCCTCCCTGCCTCTTCTCCCACCTGTTTCTTTCTATCCCATGGTTCCCCAGCTCTCATCTCCCCTTCCTGACACCACAAAGGCTCAAATTTGTTCTTGAATGGCTGGGATTCCTTCTCGCACATCACTCTCTCCTGGAAGACTGGTGAACAGGAACAGGAGCCCCTCAGGGCAGAGAACTAGCTTGAATTAAAGGACACAAACTCGGCTCTTAGTGGATCCCAAAGAATGGGCATCACTTATCTGTAAGAAAAATCCACTTAGACGTTTGATGAAAGGAAACTGTTTTGCTGAATCAGTAACAGGGAATTATAAAGGTGATTTAAAGAAATCATCCTGATATAACTTCCAGATATGCACCAATTAATAATAATAATAATAATAATAATAATAATAATAATAATAAATGCCTTGGAAGCATTTATACTCAGGCCTCCAGAGTTCAGTAAGAAAAACATTTTTATTCACTCCTACATGTGTGTCACAGTAGTATTGATTACACAAGGTCTCTAAGAGGCTTGGCATTCAGCAAGTAGATTAGACAGGCTTGCCACTGATCCCAGGGTTCCCCTACCTCTGTCATTTTAGTACTGACAATAAATGCACAGGGCACCAATCCTGTCTACATTACAGGAATTCCAGGGATCAACCCTTTTCACTTAGCTATGTCCTCATGCCTTGAACACAGGACTTTTGGTGGCCAGCAAACAGCCAGGATTTTCTGGAGACGGTGCCCATGTGCTCCAGGAGTGGCTTGTAGGAACCTGGTAACAGGCAGGTCCATGTGCTCTGTGTGATGCTGGGCTCCCTGCTGAGAAGCACAGTGAGCTTGAGCAGGGAGAGGACACCAGCCTTGCTGGAGCTCAGGGATGATGATGGCTCAGGGCTGGGGTGGGGTTGGGAAACAGTATTCCTGAATCCCAGCAAGTATGGTCCAGAAAAATCTCATAGGGAGGAGTGTTCGGGAGGCAGGAACACCAAGGACAGTGGTCCATTGGTGAGGAAGGGGGACCATCTTAAATCCTAACTGCTCAAGCAGGTCATAGCTAACAGAACACAAAAACCCCAGATGTGATTGGATTTTAGTAATTAAAGACAAAACATGCTTAGGAAGCTGAAAGCTGTTGTTCTCTCAAACTCCCAGGCTACAGTGACATTTCCTGTCTGATCTCACAAAGCTTGCCTGAAGATTGGAGTACAAAGCTAGCCACACTAGCTGCCATACATACTTGGCAGTGGTGACACAACCTTTAATCCCAGCAGCCATACTAATTAGCCCTAGATGCCAGACAGTGGTGGATGGAGCATGCCTTTAATCCCAGGCCTTGGGAGGCAGAGGCAGGCAGGATCTCTGAGTTTGAGACTATCGTGGTCTACACAGCAAGTTCGAGGACAGCCAAGGCTACCCATAAGGACCCTGTATTGAAACAAACCACACACACACACACACACACACACAGACACACACACACAGAGACACACACACACACAGAGACACAGACACACACACACACACACACACACACACAGAGACACACACACACACACACACACACACACACACACACACACACACACACAGTAAGTCATGTACCCTTGTTTAAACGGCACCATTGGGGCTAGAGTGAGTGGTGCCATGATTTAGGGCACTTGTTGCTCTTGGGGAGGGTCCAGGCTGGATTCTCAGCAACCACTCTTCTGGAATGCTCTTTGTGTATGCGGTGAATGTGTGTTGTTTTCACTGGTTGTTAACTGAAGCGGGTTTGGCCTATTTCCCAGGAGAATAAGGCCGTGAGGGGAAGCCTAATGGAGATATAGGGAGAAGGAAGGCAGAGCCTGGCAGTTGCCAGCAGCCTCCCAAGGAGCAAGACATCCAAACATCAGTAAGACAAGGCCATGTGGCAATACACACATTAACAGAAATTGGTTAATTTAAATGTAAGAGCTAGCTAGTAACAATCCTGAGCCAACGGAACATTTATAATTAATATAAACCTCTGTGGGGATATTCGGGGACTGGTACACAGGAGAGACACCTCTATTTACAAACCTCCCATGGTGACTCACCACTGCCTATAGGTCCTGGTCCAGGAGATCGATGCCCTCTTCCCACCTCTTAGGGCACCTGGCACCTATTGGTGCACATACATGCATTCAATCAAAACATCAATGAATCTTAAAAACAATTAGAACTGGACCACCTCAAAGACATGCCCGGTTTGCCTTCATAGTAGGACAGATCAGGTCCCATCAAGAATGACAATTCTTTCTGCACTTCTGTGGATGAACGTCTCTGCCCCCCCCCCCAAATATTTGGCAAGCATTTCCACACAAAACCTGACAGAAGCTTAAAAAGGGTTCTGAACACACAGAAACAAAGCCATACTGGGCTCCCCAGCCTCACAGCCTCATGCAGGCCACGGTGGCCATTTGGTTTGAGCACTGGGAGAGGGACAACTCTAGTGGCCTGGGGCTCCTCTTCTCTAACCCTCATCCTACACCTCCCGATAGCTGACTCTACTTTGTCATGAAGAACAGTTCAGATTCCAGCTACAAATCACCTTGCCCCGGCAGGAGACAGGCCATCTACGGCAGAGGAAAAAAATGTACATTGCACATCAGTGTGGCTCCTGGCTTGGTACTGGGCCCCGAGTGACAGTGACTTGTTCCCTGGGCTATTAGAATCCCGTCAAACCTCAGGCAGGCATCATGAAGTGGAAAGAGAAGGCCAGGAGCTTCCTGTGAGTAGACGGGACCTTTCAGACTCAGTAGTTTAGTGTCCCCACCCTTCCACTCCCCCCACTCCCAACCCCGCCTCCCCCAGTTAAATCCCAGCGTCTCACCAGCCAGCTTGGTGGTTTCCAGAGAGCTCAGTAGAACGAAAAGGCTAACTTTCTTGAAAAGGCTGCGTCCAGTGGCTGCAGCCTTTGCCATGGCTGCTTCCTGAGGCCAGGCTACAGACAGACTTGACTGGAGCTGTGAAGTGAATCGGTGAGTCCTCAGTACAGCCTTGTAGGGGACCCCAAGGGGAGATTTGCAAAGTCCCAATCACTTGGGCTGTGAATTCAGGCCTTTCCCTGCTCTAGCCATGCGGGTTCCTAGGTAGCATCTTTTCCTGCCTCCCTTCGGAAATCCCTCAAGGCAGTGCGACTCAGGTCCTCTCTCCCTGCAAACTTCGATGTCCCTTACATTCGGTCACAGCGAATGTGCCACTATGAAATGAGCACGGTGGGGACTGTCTCCGGATAGTTTCCAGTTCACGGGCTGACTACCTGGCCCATGGATTCGATCCCCTTCTTTTTCCCTCGCCCTGCTGGGTATTGGTCCATGAGTGTTGCTCCTGTCCCACCACTGGCGCCAGTGCAGCCTTGTAAACAGCCTTAGAGCCTGTACTTAGCTACCTTTAGGCCACTGCTGCACTGAGCCTGCGCGGGCCCTTGCCCTGCTGCAATCTCGCCCTTGTCCTGCTGCCACCCCGCCCTTGCCCCGCTGCAATCCTGCCCATGCCCTGCTGCCACCCCGCCCTTGCCCCGCTGCAATCCTGTCCATGCCCTGCTGCTACCCCGCCCTTGTTCCAGTGCAGACAGGCCACCAACAACAGAACACCGATCCGCAGGGGACCGAATCACGACTAGACCCAGATCCGCTGCTTACAGGCCACCGATCTGCACCTTGAGAACTTCGATGTCCCTCAAGTCCGGGCCAAGGAGTGCACCACTATGAAATGAGCAGTGCCCAGTCTCCAGGCAGATTCCAGTTCTCGGGCTGACTGCCTGGTTCTCTGATTCGTTCCCCCTCTCTTTCCCTTGCTCTGCTCACGCTCGCGTTGGTCCTCTGGTGCTGCTTCTGCTACCATCACCACAGTTCCATGCTGGTCTTGAAGGGTGGTGGAATGTCGTGCTGGGTTTTCCCTAATCAGCCACGCCCCCTCTTCCGACCTGCTCAGGGCCTTCTCCATTCAGAGGAAGATCATACCTTGTCTGGCAGCCAACCAGACCATCTGCTGGGCCTGCATGCCAATTAGCTAGCCCAGCTGCTTCAGTCTGACTCCCAGTCTCACTAGGGCGTCACCAGTAGTAAATCACTCTGGCAGTGGCCTTGCTCACGTTGTTGACACCCTCCATTTCCGCCTGTCCTGCTGCTGCCCGGCTTTATCTCGCTGTCCCTCTAGCTTTCTGGCAAAGAAGGTCTGACTCTGGAGCTGAGGCTAGGATTGTTGTCCTGGGGCTCCCACACCCCGTGGTCCCTTCATCTCAATCACCAACTGCTGTGCCCTCAGGGGACATGAGCAAAAGAATCAGCCTTTCAGCAGGTGTCACAGCAGATCGCAGTCAGAATCCACATACCCTATACAGGGCCACTCACCTCAGACCATTCCTGCTTCCCTTACCTAGGAATCCCAGTACCTCTGTGCTGGGCCCTTCAGATGCTGACCAATCAAAAGGAATCTCCCTTGTAACTTAAGAAAAGCAGCCTGCACGCAAGAGAAAGATGTTTGGGTTCCTCCCAAGTAGTAAGGGAGATGGGATGTCCCCTGACCTAAAAGACCCACGCAGCTATGTTAGGGGAAGCAGGGTAACGGTGGCCCTCATCTTCCTCTGGCAGGAGAGGAGGCATGAGGATGGATGCCCTGTGAGGATGGTGGCCAGGAAGGAGGAAGATCAGGTGAGTAGAAAGCAACAGTGATTCTAGAGTGAGGAAAGGGACAGGATGTAAAGGGATGCTTAGACTGTGACAGCCATTGAGGACTACAGTGAGTGATCAATGTCATCACAGTTAATGACGTAGGAGACGGTCAGAAAGGAAATGAATGGTGGAAAAAATGACCGTTAATCCAAGAACTCAAGGTGATTATGTTATTACACACACACACACACACACACACACACACACACACACACACACACACACACTTCATCTACAGAGAGATTCCTCCCATTTTCCCAGTTACCTGTAGGCTCCAGCTTTTTTTCCAAGTCCAACTTGATCTCCTCAAGCCAGGACCTACAGTCCCCCTGTGAGGTCATCTTGAAGAAGTCTATGACATGACTGTCTTTCTCCCACATCTCTTTAATCCTGCTGGACCCAGGATGAATTTCAGTCAGTTTTCCAGTGCTTGAGTCAAAGTGCAACAGTTGATATCCATTGAGGCCAATATCCCAGGATGCATTGAAACGTCCATTTTCTTCATGCCAGCAACACATCCTGGCCTGCAGAGTGAGGGGCTCTGTGCCCATTGGAAAGAGATCAGCCTCTGGCTTTGGTTAATCTTGTCCGCCTATGCCCATCCCTTGCCAACCTTGAACCTTGCTGTAGGATTAAAGTTTCCATTGTGTTTTAAAAACTGAGTGCTTGTTTTCTCTTATGTTAAACTATTTTCCTGTTTTACTATCAATTTTTTTTATTTAACACATAGCTATATAGAAGCATGCTGTTCAACATTGAAATGTTTGAGGAATCCCTGGATATCTTCCTGTTCTTGATTTCTTATTTTCTTCTATTAGGGCCAGATAGGATAATTTTTATGATGCCTACCGTTTATAATTTATTTGATGGCTCAAAAATTACTGTCCTTGCTTGGCATGGTAGCACATGCCTTTAAATCCAGCATTTGTGAGGCAGAGACAGGTAGATCTCTGTGATTTCAAGGAAACAACCTGTTACACCTTCATTCTCTTGTGAGTGAATGAATTCCCAAAGGAAAGTCTGGCCAGTATCGCAAACTGAAGGTGGCTTCAGTTTGTATGAAAGGTCTTGTCCCAATCTGTTCCTTGTTATCAAATACCTTTGAGCTATCTCCAGCAACTGGAACCTCCTTACACTTTTAATACTTTTAAAGGTTATATTTTTTTCTATTATATGGCATTGACTTGGTGGTGAAATCATTTCAGCTTTTATCTTTAATCTTCCTAAAATTGTGTATTGAAGATTGTTTGAAGTATCCTTGGTTAGCGTTTGTCAGAAGGGAAAATCCATTTTGTCCAGGCTGCAGTGTCTGTCAGTGATGCCCCTGTCAGACTTGAGGCCATTTCTTTCTCATTCTGTTTTTTTTTTTTTGAGAATGGCAGGTTATGAGTTATTCAACCGTATTGACCATTTGTTGGAAAGAGGACATAAGTCTTGAAGAGAAGGAGTAGAACTTTTTTTTTCTTCCTGGGTCAGCTCAGGGGAACTTTTCCATCCCCCTGTTTAGAGCAGACATGGAAAGCAGGGGAGCTCTCCTGGGGATCAATTTTTCTTCCCTGTGTGCATTCCATTTTCCTAGCAGAGGGGCCTGCATGAGAAGCCTGGCCTGTCCTCACCTCCACACAGAGACCAGCCCTGACCATGAGCAGGAGTCAAACAGTCAATCAAGCTTGTGCCCCCTTCAGGGGGTGGGACAGATAGAGGGGTTTTGGTTCTGTTTTTGTTTGTTTGTTTCTCTCTGGATGACTTGGCAGAACCAAAAACGATCGAGGTCCCCGATGGAGGAGCCCGGGTCTTAGCCACAGGAGAAAGCCTTATTCAATGGAGAGAGCCAGAATTTACAGAAACAGACAGATAGACAGATAGACAGACACACATGCACACACACATACACACACACACACACACACACACACACACAGACAGAGTGAGTGAGAGAGAGAGAGAGAGAGAGAGAGAGAGAGAGAGAGAGAGAGAGAGAGAGAGAGAGAGAGAGAGATTAAGACAACCTCTGGACCACTACACATTTCTCACAGGGTTCCTGACACTGGGCCAGTGGCCTTGTGAGATCTCTCTTATGTGTCCAAAGAGAAGGCACCTTAACCACACTCACCACCAGATGTCATAGACCAGGCCACTTACTAATTTATTTCCCTGTGTGGTGGCGACATCAGACTCCTCTGAAGCACTAGACAGCAAGTGATACAGGGCAGCCCTGGGGACCTGGCACTCAGCTTGCACAACCCCTAGGACAGTGTTTGTCAACCTTGCATAATGCTGTGACTCTATAATACAGTTCCTATATTGTTCTGCTCCCAAGCATGAACTTATTTTGTTGCTACTTCATAGCTATAATTCTGCTCCTGTTATGAGTCGTAACATAAACATCTGCTATGAAGGGCACTTCAACTCCCGAAGGGGTTGAGACCCACAGCCCTAGGACCGCCTTGGCCATCACATTCTTCCCTGCTCCAGGGGACTCCGAGACATCCGATGGATTTCCATGGGACTTCCCCCAATGTTGTGGGGCATTCACCAGAGAAGATCACTCAGACATGGATTTGAGCCAATACAAACTCTTTATTAGCTGATGGGAACATGAAATCCTGTCAGCAGCATCAGTGTTCACCTGGGTGAGGCTGATGAGAAGGACAGGGGCCGCCCCAGATGAACTCTCAGCACACTCCCCGGAGCATCTTCAGCCTACAGCAAGGAAACACATTTGCAGGGTGTGAGGGAAACCTGGGTCAGTTCTCCTGGGTGCCCTGTGCCCGGACATCACCTCCCCACAGCCTCCTTCACTGAGAGTCATCAGTTCCCTGCTCCCTCACCCCGGGGCTCTCCATCCTGGATCCTGGACTGTCCTCCTCCTCCTTTCCCATGTCCCAGAGTCAGCCCCAGGCCGGGCTGCAGACTTGGAATACAGAATAAAGTGGTAATGAGTAGCTCTGCTTCCTGACTCAGGTCTGATGGGAGAGGCTGGAGGAGCAGGGGAGACCTCTGTCCATCAGGGGCCCTGGGACCTGGTTATCCAGGCCTTGAGTGGTTCCCAGACATGCTTTCCCTTTCCTTCTAAAACTCTGAGAGTCTGAGAGTGGCACATGATGAGGGTGTGACTGTCCCTGCTCTGGCTTGTCCCTCTGGGCAGCCAGATGGGGACAGTAGACTCCAGCAGCAGCTCAGCCCCACCAGATTTTAGTGGGACCCTGCTCCAGAGGTCTGGAAGCTGCTGCTGCTCAATTCACTTCTATTTGATGTGTGAGGGTGAGGCTGCAGGTCTGTAAGTGCGCTGGGTGAATGGCTGGGGTCTGTGGTGATGAAGGGGCTGGTTGCTCTGGCCTGGAGCTTTATGGTTGCGGGCTGCCATGTGGTTGCTGTAACAGAACCCAGGTGTGATGTAAAAGCTGCAAGTGTTCTCGCTGCTGGACCATGTCATTACGTATGTGTCCTTCATCTGTGTCTGTGGAGCGGAATCCTGTCCCATGTACACACTAAGAGGAGCCACCATGTCCTTTTGTGTCCTGCTGTCTCCTCAGCTATCATGGGGCCCTCCTGATTAGGAACATGGTGTGATCGGGCACCTGCTGTGCTCTCTCCTCTTTCCCCACTGCTCTGTGAAAGGATTCCTGCCCTGTGGAGGCTTAGGATGCATAAGCTGTTGCTAGCAGGTGACATGAACTCCAGATCTCCCACCTTCTTTCTCAGTACCATGCTGCAGTGTAGCAACCAGAGCACGACCATAGGAATTCACTCTGCTTCCTCATCCTCACCCACCTGCCCCTCACCCCACTCCCAACACTCTCCTCACTCGGTACCTGCCATTGTCAAGGATTCCCCTCAGATAAGAAGCAGGAGGGAGCAGGTGAGGATTATCAGCAGGATGGAGATGTTGGGCTTGATGGCCAGTGACAAAGTCTGCTGGTTCACATCTGGAATACTATTTCGAGAAGCTGAAGTGGAAACACAAGTTGGGTGTTTATCCAGACCTCACATCTGAGGAAATCTCACCTTGGCTTCTGTGTGCTCAGGAAATTCAGCACCACACAGAGGTCCTCCCCTATTGCTAAGCAACAACTTTTTGGGTTGGTCCTGAGTAGGAAGGGAGAGGGGACCTAAAAGTCCCATGCAGCTATGTTAGGGAAGCAGGGTAACGGTGGGCCTCATCTTCCTCTGGCAGGAGAGGAGGCATGAGGATGGATGCCCTGTGAGGATGGTGGCCGGGAAGGAGGAAGATCAGGTGAAACGAAAAGCAACAGTGATTCTAGAGTGAGGAAAGGGACAGGATGTAAAGGGATGCTTAGACTGTGACAGCCATTGAGGACCACAGTGAGTGATCAATGTCATCACAATTAATGATGTAGGAGACGGTCATAAAGGAGATGAATGGTGCAAAAAATGACCATTAATCCAAGAACTCAAGGTGATTAGATTATTTCTCTCTCTCTCTCTCTCCCTCTCTCTCTCTCTCTCTCTCTCTCTCTCTCTCTCTCTCTCTCTCTCTCTCTCTCTCTCTCTCTCTCACTCACACACACACACCTCATCTACAGAGAGATTCCTCCCATTCTCCCAGTTACCTGTAGGCTTCAGCTTTTTTTCCAAGTCCAACTTGATCTCCTCAAGCCAGGACCTACAGTCCCCCCGTGAGGTCATCTTGAAGAAGTCTATGACATGACTGTCTTTCTCCCACATCTCTTTAATCCTGCTGGATCCAGGACCAACTTCAGTCAGTTTTCCAGTGCTTGAGTCAAAGTGCAACATTTGGTGTCCATTGAGGCCAATATCCCAGGATGCATTGAAACGACCATCTCCTTCATGCCAGCAACACATCCTGGCCTGCAGAGTGAGGGGCTCTGTGCCCATTGGAAAGAGATCAGCCTCTGGCTTTGATTAATTCTGTCTACCTACCCTTCCTTCTTTCCAGCCTCTGACCTTGTTTTTCCTCCACATTTTAGCCTTGCTGCTTGACCTCTTAGGTTGGACTACCAGTCACTCTTTTTTCTTCCTCCGTGAAAACAATGAATGTCCTTAACCTGCCAAGGATCCTGTCTTTTCCTACAGGGGCCCATCTGATATGTCCATTCATTTAGTTTGTAGCAGTGGGGATTGAACCTATGGCCCCATGCACGCTAGGCAAGCACCCTACCACTGTACTACATCCCCAGTCATTGGAAAGTTACCTCTGATGGAATCATTCTCCTGCATCATATGAATCACTTGCTGTTTGATCAGGTCAACTCCATCCTTCAGGGTGTCAAGCTGGTTTTCACAGATCTTTGTGGCATTCAGCCTGTTCCCCAGAACACCAAAGCCATGACAGTTGTTGACACTGCTGTAGGAAAGGAAAGTCTCTCCATTCAGTTGGCCTAGGACTCTGTCCCACCATGTTTTAGACCCTGACTTGCCAACAGTGAAGCTGTAGTCTAGAGAGGCAGCATCTTTGAAGGGAGCATGCAGTGAGGTTAGGGCTGTCTCTGCCTCTGGGATGAGAATGTCTTCTGGAAGAGTGTCTTGAAAAGAAGAAAGAATAAGTAAATAAATACATAAATAAAACCCCTGCCTAGCTCTCATTGCCCTGAGTGAAGTCTAGGCAGTCATTCTCTCTTGCTTGAAGATGCAGATCAAGGTGTGGCCACCTCCCCCTCTCTACCCGGACAATTGTCTTATTTGTTATCACATGCTTTTGCTAGGAGCAGGCCCTGTCAGTTCTGGCAGGAAAAGTTCAGGATGTCTTTTCTAGATCTGTTTGTGCTGGAGAATCTCCAGAACCTGCCCACGTAGACTGTATCCACAGCATGGTGCATGAGGCTGGTGGGGGCAGAATGGGGCAGGCTGGGGATAGAGCAGAAGTTGCATGGAGACTGTTTTGCATGGCCTGTCCTGTGAGTTCATAGACCTGAACACCTTTGCTGGTTAGCTTTAACTGTCAGCCTAAGGTCACCTATGGAGGGAGTGTCTATGGAGGGATTGTTGCGGTAGAACATTATTTTAAATTATGTTGTTTTTGTTTGTGCTGCATTTGTTTAACTCTGTGAAGCTGTGCTTCTTTGTCTGTCTAAAAACGGCCGATAGCGAGGCAGGAGCAAGGATAGGCAGGGCTGGCAGGTTGAGAGTGGAATTAGAAGGAGAGACAAGGAAGAGGAGGAGCAAGAGAACAAGGATGGGAGGACATCAGGGGCGGCCACTTAGCCACCCAGCCAGCCATGGAGTAAGGAGAACAGTAAGACATACTGAGTAAACGATAAAAGCCCAAAGGGAAAAGGTGGATGGGTTAACTTAAGAAAAGCTGGCTAAAAGAAAGCCAAGCTAAGGCAGGGCATTCATAACTAAGAATAAGCCTCTGTGTGTGGTTTACTTGGGAGTTGGGTGGCTGGTCCCTCATAAAAGAAAAAGAGAAAAAATAGACCACAACAGGTGTTTTGGCTGTTAATGATGTAGGAATCCCCCAGCCCCTGTGGGCATCACCATTCCCTGGGCAGGTGGTCTCTGGCTGGAGAAGAAATCTAGATACGCAGACAGCAAGCTGCATCCTCCATGCTCCTGCTGAGCCTCTCTGGCTGAGAAGAAGTCCATAAGTCAATTTCTCCCTTACATTGCTTTTGGTAGAGTGCTAGTGTGTGGTGTGTGTGTGTGTGTGTGTGTGTGTGTGTGTGTGTGTGTATCACAGCAACAAAATGAAACAAACCATTGGCAGATCCCAGGGGAATAAGGTAGTGTTCCAGGGATGGCTTCCTGGAAGTGGTCATGGGACAGCCCACACCACAGGACAACGAACATCTAGGCTGGTTAAATCTGGTAGCCGAAGATTGGTGATCAAAACTCTCAGAGCAGTGCATGTTCCAGACTGGATGTGAGTGCAAACATTTCTGGGGAGTGTGCACAGTGCAGGCTGCTCTGTGTGATGCTGGGCGCCCTGCTGAGAAGCCCAGTGAGCTTGAGCAGAGAGAAGACACCAGCATTGCTGGAGCTCAGGGATGATGATGGCTCAGGGCTGGGCTGGGGTTAGGAACCTGTATTCCTGAATCCCAGCAAATATGGTACAGAAAAATCCCACAGCGTGGAGTGGTCAGAAGGCAGGAACAGCAAGGTCAGTGGTCCATTGATGAGTAAGGTGACCCACCTTATGTCTAACTGCTTAAAGTGGTTAATAGAACACAAAATCCTAAATATAGACAGATGGTTATCTGACCAGATGAGACTGGATATTAGTAATTTAAGAATTGGTTATTAGTGTGATATTTTGGCTAAAAATCGCTGTTGCCTGATCAGGCTAGGGCTGAGGAATTATCTATGGCTAATAAAAGATCAATGCCCTTGAGCGATAATAGATATAGAGATCAAAGAGCTTGGTGCTCACACAGATAAGCACTGGCAAAGCCAGGAAAGTTAAACACACATTCCTCTTCAAAGGAATGGGGAGCTAAACTGCTATCCCTGGGATGCTAAGACTGATGACATTTTACAGCCTGGTAACCCTGTGCTAATTGATGGAACAGGCTCTGCCCTACTTCCCAGAATTGATGTTTTTACTTATCCAAGACCTTCTTCCCTTCATCTTGAGCAACACCCTTACTGTGAGGTCACCTGTGCTTTACAACAGCCCACGTGACTTACTTCTATGTTATCTTTGGATCGGGTCAGTCCTGACACCGCAGTGTTCTCCCAAACCTGAGTGCGACACCGTCTTGAGTCACGAAGGATACCAGACGTATTTGTCAGAACCATGCCTTGAATTGTTGTGCACTCGGGGTAGAGTTAATTGTTGTCTGCATACTTTTTTTTCCCTTTTTTTTTTTTTTTAAATTGTGCTGTGCTTAAATATGGCTAAAGTAAAATGATTTGGGCCAGGCTCCACAAGTCCTGGTCCAGCGCCGGCGCTTGTTACAATTGGGCTGAGCTATGAGTTTCATTATTATCTGTCCTTTCCCTGCCTGCTGTAACACCTGCAGGGGAATCACCACAGATAGGAAAAGTATTCCCCAGAGTTAGCACATAGAAAACTGAATCATTGGTGTTGGGAACCTGCAGTCTCCTGACCCCGCCCCTGACGATGGGTGCAACGCTCAAGGCCATGTCAGGCTTTACCTGGCTGTTCAAGCCTTTACCTGGCTGCAAAGGGGACCCAGTTACGCATGCGCAACCGCCCCCCCTTTTAAAGCAAGTGCGCCAAGTGCACCCATCTCTCTCTCTCTCTCTCTCTCTCTCTCTCTCTCTCTCTCTCTCTCTCTGGGGCCCCTTCTCTTTTTCTTTGACTCCCCCCTTCTTTCTCTCACTCCCCTGCTTTCGGTTGGCCACCAGCTACCCCCCTTCCTCTCCCCTCTCTCAATAAACTCCACGTGTTTGTGTTTCTTAGGCAATAGCTGCAGTAAAACAACACCAATTGGGGCCACGCAGCATCTTCACCAGGCAGCTGGATTTGTAGGGGAATGGGAAGCTAGTTCGTAATGTACACAAAGCCTGGGTGCGGGAGACGGCTGACTTCCTAGAGGGTTTATCCCGTGTGCCCATCACATCCAGTCCCTCTGTCTAGTGATTCTGTCTGCCATCTTGACCTCCTATTTCCTCTAGCCTGGTCTCCCGCTCCACAGTATCTAAGAAGTCCTAGAGCAGTGTGGGGTGAGGAAAGAGCCTAAGACCCAGAGCAGCCCGCAGATGGTGGGTGGGTGGCTGAAGATGGCCAGGAGCAGTTCCACAGGGAAGACTAGTTCTCCTAGTCACTGGGGCCTGGCCGGAACGTTCGCCTCTCCTCCCCCTACCTGGCCAGTTAGATCCCAGGAACTCACCTGGTGGGGAAGCTGTGCACTGACCATGCCCATTGCCCAGGGCCATGATTAGCATTAACACAGCCAAAAGGCAGCTGACCACTCTGGTGAGTGCGCCCAACGCCATGGACCCTTATTCCATTCTCAGCTGGCAGCAGTCACGACTTGAGCTTGAGAGAGAGAGAGAGAGAGAGAGAGAGAGAGAGAGAGAGAGAGAGAGAGAGAGGGGAAGCCTAAGTAATTCGTGCTGATGACTGCAGATTTCTTAAGATACTTGGGCTGTGACTTCAAGAGTTTCGTCTTTTGTTTCACCTGCCATCTCAGATGCTAGTCCCGTCTTTTTCTAGAACTCTCCGTCTCTGTCTCTGTCTCTCTGTCTCTGTCTGACTCTCTCTCTGTCTCTGTCTGTCTCTGTCTGTCTCTGTCTGTCTGTCTGTCTCCCTCTCCCTCCCCCTCTCCCTCCCTCTCCCCCTCCCCCTCTCCCTCCCCCTCTTCCTTTCCCTGGGGCTCTGCTGGCTTATTTGCAGACCTCCATGATTCTTTTCTGTCCAACTCCGTCAGCGCACAGAAGTCCCGACTACTAGGAACCCACTGACACAAGTCTTGGGTGTCCCACAGAGGTCCCTTCCCAGAACTCACCTGTGCCGGCCCAGGACTGTCACCAGCAGAAGCAGGAGTGGAATAAAGTGGGTGCCTTCTGCTGGGGTCATTTATAGCCTGAGAGGGAATCAGGCAGGATCTCTCCCCGCCCAGTCTGACACAGTGCCAGTTTCTTTCTTTCTTTCTTCCTTCTTTTCTTTCTTTCTTTCTTTCTTTCTTTCTTTCTTTCTTTCTTTCTTTCTTTTTTCCCCCCTCCTCGTTAGCCAAGATTTTTTCCCCTTCTCACTTCCTCACCCAAACTTGCATAGTCACCCTCAGAAGAAAGATAAGCCTGGCTCGTTTTATTTCTACTTCGAAAAACACGTAGGCGGTATCTTTCCAAATGCTGGCCTGTCCAAAATAGACATGAGTACCGTTAGCCCCCTGTGCACTTCCAATAACCTTGAAAATCTCAGACCTTCAGAAAAGTGTGTGAGGAGTTCAGAGGTTTCCTTGGAACCCGGGACCTGCCTGCATTGGTCCCCAGGAATCTGTCTATCTCCCTTCTCTAAGGCTCACTCTCAAGTGCACACCACCTCACTGGTGGCTTATAAATTTAATTTAATTTTTGGAATGTGAGTTCTGAGGGCCATTCTTCATGCTTGCAAGGCAAACGCTTCAATAACTAAGCTGGCTGCACCCTCTCCCTAAAGTTTCCCTTTCCTTAAGATTTCCTCTTCAGTGGGTTTTTTTTTTTTCTTTTTTACAATGCGGTGTCCCTCCAGTCATTCATGCATCCACCTAGCTAATGGTTAAATACCAGTTTAGTAACCTCATGTAAATACCTGTTTAGTAACCTCCTGTAAATGTTTGAGGGTGCGGTGGTGTTGAGCGGGTGTGAAATGATCACACCTACACGTGAACTCTGAGAAGTCTCACCGTTTTGGTGAGCGGGCCCTGTTCTATGATTTCTTTCTTTCTTTCTTTCTTTCTTTCTTTCTTTCTTTCTTTCTTTCTTTCTTTCTTTCTTTCTTTCTCTCTTTCTTTCTTTCTTTTTCATCAGCATAGAGGGATTTTTCAATCCGACCAAGTGGTCATGGATAGGACAGTGTTCCAGCTCTCATGATGGAAACTGGGGCCTGGGATGTCACCGAAGGTGAGACTAATTACTGTTAGTCAATTGTGTAAATGAGACTACCCCAGGGTTATTTGCATAATCTCATTAACCCCATTCATCTCTCCAGGAAAGTTTCTGTGTGACACGTGGGAGTTGAAAATTGCCACGTGCATTTTAAATGCTTAAATGTTTGAAAACCTTATTTCTGTTCTGGTCCACACTCGTGAAAATCGTCTCTGGGGCTGTGGCTATGACCATCTGGAGGCTGGTGTGAGTTTGGCAGCCAGAGGAAAGGCGGGTGGGGTGAGCGGGGGTGGGGCGAGCAGGGCGGGCACCCTGCTATCAGCTGGCTCTCTACCATCCCTAACGCAGCCCCGTTGTTGCTTCTCCCAGGGTCCTGACTGGTTCACAAGCCTCGGCTTGGACTGCCAAACTCTTGGCCCTTTAGGCAAACCCTCACCA
Source organism: Cricetiscus sungorus (assembly GCA_030556225.1). Taxonomy (NCBI): domain Eukaryota; kingdom Metazoa; phylum Chordata; class Mammalia; order Rodentia; family Cricetidae; genus Cricetiscus; species Cricetiscus sungorus. The sequence goes on along the minus strand of JANBXA010000738.1, from coordinate 12,828,823 downwards.
CAGAAAAGAATTGCAAGATGAGCGGGTCTGGAGCAGAGATGGAATTAATTACAAGAGAGGCACCTGGGAGAGAAGCCCAATCTCAGGATATGGGTGTGGTATTCTGAAAACAAAGCCGATTATACACTTCAACAGGTGCCTAGGGACCTTTATTTGGTAAATGAATTTATGATAGAACCCAAACTGGTTGTAAAAGAAAGACGGGACAAGTGCTCCCGACCCCAACCCCAACAAAGTATTAGTCTTGGCTTGCAGAGTTCCAGAAATATCAGGAAAAGAATCGGTCATATGAGCTTGGGCTTTCAGCATGGCTCCTTGCCTTTCTAACATTCTAATTTGAAAGCATCTCTCGGTGAAAGAAATACTATCTCTCCGGCAGCAACCTTCCCCGCCAGTGGTGATTGCGATGGGATTCCTGACTCAACTGGTGAGAGGCCCCAAACACATCCTTCCCCGTTCCGGAGTCCCCCATCCCCACCCCACCCTGTATGCTGCCTCTCCGGAGCTGCCCCTGCTCAGGGCTGAACCCAAGGCTGTGTCCGTAGTCTTACATAGCAATGTCTTCCCCACAGACAGCCCTTAGCTCTGATTGCCTTGAGACGTGGGTCCATGCGTTTCCTGCTGTTCCCCTCGCAGCCGCCAGATGACACTCATGGATAGAGATCAGGCAGGACCCTAGGCAGAGGCAGCCCCGGGGCTCGCAGCACAGGCTTCCCTTACTTTCCCAGAGTCTGAGCACTGGGACTTGTGGTTGGCAGAGATTGTGGGAAGTGTGTGTGTGGGAAGGCGCTCTTCAATTCAGGATAAGATCTCTGCAGAATGCAGAGGCCGCTGAGCCCTCTAACCACACTTTCTGTGTTCCTCATTTCTCCCACTTCCTGTGTGGTAGCTGACCCTGGGCACACTGGTCATCCTTCAGAGAATGACAGCAGGGACCACAGTAATGAACCGGACGAATGGTTCCACATCTTAGCTATTGTGAATATTGCATCAACAAACATGGATCTCTGTGGCGGGACTTAGGGAATTCGGACATAAGCTCACGAGGACCATATCTGGTTGTAGCTTTTGTTTCTTCCAAAGTGGCTGGGTCAGTTTACAATCCAACTGGCATCTAACAAGGGCCCCTCACCCCTCACAGCCTCACCGGGGCTTGTTATTGTTTGTTTTCTCAACAACAGCTCATTTGACCAGAGTGGGAAGTTCTGCTTTAGGTTTGCATTTCCCTGAAGGCTGAGGATGCTCAATGACTTTCCAGATATTTATTGCCCTTTCATTGTTCTTGTTTTAGGAACTGTCTGTTCAGTTCACTGATGCATTTATTGATTAGGTGTGTGTGTGTGTGTGTGTGTGTGTGTGTGTGCGCGCGTGTGTGCTCGCGCGTGGGGGGGCGTGTGTAAGTGTGGCTTTTGTAGTTCTGTATACACTCAGCTTTCAGCCCCCTGTCTGCAGTGTATTTGGCAAGATCCCCCTGTTCTGTGGCTTTCTCCATATTCTGCTGGCTTCCTTTGTTGTGCAGAAACTGATTAATTCCAAGCAACCTCATTTCATCCCTACGTAGGGAATATACCACAGGCATTAAGAAATAAGAAACATTTCCTGTGGCATATGAAATGTTTTTCATAAACTCCTTGTCTATGCCTATATCTTGTTTTAAGTCTCCCCCCCCCCACCCCCGGCAGTTTCAAAGTGTCAGGTGTTATCATAAGGTTTTTGGTCCATTTCAAATTGATTTCCATGCAGTGTGAGAGATTCTGTCCTTTGTCTTAATGTGTAGAGTCCCTTTGTCAACCCATATGTGGCATATAACAGGGCAAGCATACCTTCTGTTTAGGCGGAAGCCCTGTTGGTGCCCTATACCCAAGGAGTCTGGGGTGATTAGTAAAGCCCCACCTGTCTTCCAGACCCCCTCAGAAAGCCCTCCAAGTGTCAACCCCTCCCTGGGCTGATGGAGATCATGCTTACAGGCTGCTTAAGATGAAGCAAGTTACCTGCTGTGTGCTGTCAAGTTCTCTCCCCTGCCTTCCAGAAAGCCACCCAGGAGGCACTTTGCTCTGCTCATGTTAAACCTGGATTTATAAATTCAGCTTGATTGGCATATTGCATCCATGGCGGAGGATACCCAGTAATTGGGGATCCAAAACTTATCACCTCCTTAAGAATAAGTTCTAAATATATTCTAGCTTGCTTTTTGTAAGTGACAGGTGTAACCCTTTATACTATTATTAAAGTCCCCCCCCCCCAGTTTTGTGTGTATGGGAGGAGGCAATCCTATGTAAAACGTGAAAATTTCCCACTGTAACTGTTTTGAAGTATACAATAAATACTGTTTGGTACTTATTTCTACAACAAAACAGCTCATCCTAATTGATAAATTATGTAGTAGTTACATTCCTAGCTGCTATAACAAACTACCAGACAAAAGCAACTTAAGAAAAGTAGGGTTGATTTTGCCTCCTCCATGAAGAGTACAGTCTGGTCCTCCAGTCTGAGTGTCCTGGGGACAAGTATGGACAAACATTCTCGTTGGGACTGCCAGCTCGTGATTAACCTATTGTTAATTATGAAAGCTGGGTCTATACTTAGGCTTGTCCCTAACTAGTTCTTATAACTTAAATCAGTCCAATCTTTAATCTACATTCTTTGACGAGGCTCGGTTACCTTTACTCTCCTGCTTCCTCCGAGTCTAGCTGGTGGCTCCACCTTTCTTCCTCTGTCCCCAGAAGCCCCGCCCAACCTCTTCCTGTCTAGCTAATGGCCATGAAGCTCTTTATTAAGCCAATCGCGTTGACACAGCTTCATTGTAAAGGAGTATTTCACAACAGCCGAGCACCAGGGTGGCTGCTGACATCACACCCATAGCCGGGATCCGGAGAGAGATAACTGCCAGTGATTGGCTCGCTTTTTACTTTTTATCCAGTCTGGGACCCCAGCTCAGGGGATGGCACTTCAGGCTTTTAGGGTGAATCATCTCACTTGATCTACTCCTGCACAGACACGTTAGAGAGGCATCTTCTAGGTGACTCTTCAACTTGTCTGGGAAGATGACCCATCACAAACTAAGTACCCCCTTATTTTTAACCTATGGAAACCATGTTTTGTTAAATTAGTGTTTTAAAGGTACAACCTAACAACATAAGTTATAAAACTGATGGATTTCATGACTTATATTTATCGTGATTGCTACAATTTTTGTCCCTGTCCCCTTATTATTCATTTACAGTGCACCTGGGGGGTTTATCTCTCTATCCCTGGGCTCTGGTTTTTGCTGAATTGTCTTTTGCCTGAAATGTTACACATTTTATTTTGTTCTCATGATGGGTGTGACTGACCTACGACCCAGACCAGCATTGGTTCACATTTATTATTATTCTTGCTTTACATGAAATAAGAAAAGTACATCGCACATTTTCATATCTGTTTTGTGTGCTATCTCCAGGCCCACACAAAGGGGTTTGAATTATATAACTTGGTTAACTGTTGTCTTATTTTCTGTTATTTTAGTGTTCTCCCCCTCTCTCCTGTTTTGTTGCACAATTGAAACTCTGAATACATTATTTGGCTATTCATGCTGCTTGGCACCTGTCACGTCTTTTGTATCAGAGTACTTTTACAGAACAATATTTTCAACTTATATCTTTATTGGGCAAATGTGTTTTAAGCATTCAGTGTTATATATCTATGCATATATACCATAAAATATGTATTTTTTAAAATTTGCATTTGTCCTTTTGAGACGGAAAAGCAAACATCTGCCTCAGCCTTACAAGCACTGGGATTACAGGCATGTGCCACTATCTTAGTTTGCTTTTCTGTTGCTGTGAAGAGACACCGTGACCACAGCAACTCTTATAAAGGAAACATTTAATTGAGATGGCTTATAGTTTCAAAGGATTTAGTCCATTATCGTCATGGTGCAACATGGTGATTCGCAGGCAGACACGGTGCTGGGGAAGGAGCTGAGAGTCCTACATCTTGATCCACGGGCAACAGGAAGTGGTCTGAACACTGGCCGTGGCTTGAGCGTATACGAGACCTCAAAGCCCACCCCCCACAGGTACACACTTCCTCCAACAAGGCCATATCTACTTCAACATAGCTGCAGCTCCCAATAATGCCACTCTCTTTGGGGGGTATTTTCTCTCAAACCACCATGGCCACCATACCCAGCTTCAAAATATTTAAAATTCATCCTAGTAGATAAATTCTAAAGCTACTTTCTCGATTGCCCATCCTTTGCTTATTTAATCAAACACAGGCAATTTTCAAAAGGGATTTCACAGTTACCATCATATAATGTGACAGTTATTCACAAAATAGAAAGGTTTTCCCCGGATCATCTGAACAGGCTCCGTGCTGCTCTGTGAGTCTTTAAACTCAGAGAAGTTTCTCTGGCTTGGGGTGAGAAGGCAGAAGTCAGAATGACTGTAGGTGTGAGAAGTATTTATTGTGCTGTGGATGGTCCATGATGTAGGGACAGGAGAGAGACCTAAGGTCCCTAGCTGCCAGCTAGCAGGGCAGCAGGGACCTCAGTTAAGTCCAAGGACCAGGACCTTGATGACAACCCAGATGCATGGGACATGAATGCACGTATACTTTCCACTGTGCCCAAATAACAGCTCAGCTGCTTTTGATTTTGGCCTTGTCAAACCTACCTTGGCACCATCGCCTAAGCCAACGTAGATTTCTAACTTACGAAACTTTGATGCGATCACTAAGTTGGTGCCAGAATCGCCTGGGAAGAGATCTCCACAGGGACTGTCTACAACCAGCTGATCCTTGTTCATGTCTGTGGGAGATTTTCTTGCTAGTTTTAACTGAGGTGGGGTATACAGCTGGCCGTGGGTGGTGCCACGCTCCAGGCTTGGGTCCTGGACTGTGTAAGTGTAGAGAGGGGGCTGAGTACAAGTGGGCACACACACGTGTATGCATTCTCTTTGCTCTTGCCTGCGCATGTGATCACCTGTATCAAGTTCCCACCCTGATAGCCCCGAAAGAATGGAATTATGGGCTATAACCTGGTTTAGGGGCTAACATAAACCCTTCCTTCTTGTACCGGCTGATCTTGTGAGTCAACTTGACACAAGCTAGAATCAGTAGAGAGGAAGGAGCTTCAGTTGAGGAAATGCCTCCATGAGATCCAGCTGTAAGGCATTTTCTCATTTAGTGATCAATGGCGGGTGGTCCTGAGTTCTATAAGAGAGCGGGCTGAGCAGGCCACGGGGAGCAAGGCAGTAAGCAGCGCCCTCCATGGGCTCTGCATCAGCGCCTGCTTCCAGGGTCCCACCCTGTTGGAGTTCCTGTCCTGACATCCTTCAGTGACGAACAGCAATATGAAAGTGTCAGCTGAATAAACCCTTTCCTCTCCAACTTGTTTTTGGTCATAATGTTTCATCGCAGCAATAGAAACCCCAACTAAGACACCCCCTAAGGTTTTGTTTTTTCCTTTTGCCACGGTGTTTTATTACAGCAACAATGAATATATATTGATTTAGGCAGTATACTAGTTAGATTCCTATTGCTGTGATAAAACACCTTGGGGAGAAAAGGGTTTATTTCATCTTATAGCTCGCAGTCCATTAAGAAGGAACCAAGGCAGGGACCTGGAGGCAGGAGTTGAAGTAGCAGAGGCCACGGAAGAGCACTGCTTCCCATGGCTCGCTCAGCCAGCGTTCTTATACCACTCAGGACTATCTGCCAAGGTTGACGCCGCCATAGTGGACGGATCCTCCTATACCAGTTATTAACCAAGAAAATGCCGCATAGATTGTCTAAAACTCAATTTGATGGAGACAGTTTTTTTTTTTTTTTTTTTCAACTGAAGTTCCTGTCCTCAGATAAGTCTAGCTGGGTCAGGTTGACAAACACCTAATCAGGACAGGCAGCTGGGTTTACTGTACTTTGACATGACCGTGTGTGACAACTAATACAGATTCTTATTTAATGGAGGACTTGACAAGAAGATAAATTATCTCTTTTTAGGAAGACTACTCCTTTGTACTCTTGCTGTCATAGAACCAAAAATATAATTGGGCTGAGGCTATAGTTCAGTGGTAGACACTTGTCTACCAAACACAACGGACTAAACCTCTGGTCTAGCTGTACGCTAACTAAATGCTTTCCTTTATAAAAGTCGTTGTGGCCATGGTGTCTCTTCACAGCCATAGAACAGTGACTAAGATGTGTGGTTACATCTCCGTTAATTGATTTTTACTCTGTTTAACTGCCAGTTCCAGTCTCATGGAGGTAGAGAAAGGTTTAATCACCTTCCCCCATTTTTCATAGCCGGTGCTTGTAAATGTGGCTGGTCCTTTTTCTTTAATTAAGCTCATCTCTTGTTGCCCTGTGTTTCATAAAGCTTGAAGTTAGTGAGATTATAAAATACAGGCAATACTTTAAAGATATTTAATTGGAAGCAACATCACTGGAAACATGGAGCTAGGTGTGGTCTTACACTTCTGCAATCCCAGCCCTGGAATGTGTGGCTGTTGCAGAAGGATCATGAGTTCAAGGCTAGCCTGGGCTACATTGTGAGGTCCTGTCCTATTTCAATAAATTAATAAATGAAACAATTTTTAAAAATAATAAATGACAGTAGGGCATGGTGGTGCATGCCTTTAATCTCAGCACTTGAGAGGCAGAGGCAAGTGGATCTCAGTGAGCTCAAGGCCAGCCTGATCTACATAATGAGTTCTAGGATAGTCAGGGCTATATGGAGAGACCCTGTCTCAAAAAACAAAAACAATAAATGGACAATAGAGAAGTCAAAACCGATGTATGGTTGAACATAAGTTACCTACCAACTCATGGATTCTGTAGAGAATCCTATTTCCAAATTGTACCATCTCTAGGTATGCAGCAGAAAAACTGTATTTTTGGTGAACATGCTTTGAATTTCAGACAAAATGGATGCTACAAAGACACCAAGTTCCCTTGCACTGCTTACCCTTTCTATAGTTTACAAATTTTATAAGGTCAGCTCCTGTGATCCTAGATTGAAAATTTTGAATAGGTAAACCATCCAGTCCCTTTCAAGCATTGGGCATACACATTAATCTTTAAAAATAATTGAGCCGAGGCTACAGTTCAGCAACAGAGCATGCACAAGTCCCTGGGTTCAACCCCTGGCTCCAGAAACACAAACCAACAAAGAGAAAGACAATCATTTTGCAGAACAGCCCCCTTTAAAAACTGCTTTCAGCGGAACTAATCAGATGTTATGAGACATTTTTATGATCCTCGCAGAAGCTTAATGAATAACTTTGAATAGATTTGAATACTTAACATGCCTAATCCGTGTGAATTATAGTAACATTTTGCCTTTTGGGGGAAGTCACTGGTTTTGATGCTAATATGCAGAGTGACACCTTGGAAACGTGTGCAAAGAGTCAGGAGGCTTGTACCTTTAAAAGCACAAATGAGCTTATTACTGGGGTTACCTCTTGGGACTGCTGGCTGTTTGCTTGCCATGGGATCATTTTTCTGCCTAGAAACAACATAACTGACTGTTCTGCTCTAGCCAGCAGATGCCACGTGACCTAGCAACAGCGGAGGAAGAAAGCCAGGAGAGATTTCTGCTAGAAATAAAACTTCAAATCTTTTTTCCCCCTAAAACATTTTGATGAAGATGTCCCTTCCTCCCAGCAAACTAAGAAGCAAGTAACAATTACAAACAACGCACCTTCTCTTGCCATGTGTGGCCTGGATGATAATTTTACATGGAGTGGATCACTGTTTATCTGAGAGTGTGTGACATAAAATAAAAAGCTAACAACGTACCTTTTAATGCAATTATGTTGCCTGAGTAGCAGGCATGTGATGATTAAACTTGACCTGTGTTTAACTAAGTGGTTGGTTGATGATTTTTATTTTCCTTCCTTTTACAATTTTTTGTGTACTGTGAGGTATTTTCTTTAACATTTTTTCTCTCTCACAGTGGTGAACGCTTTAACAATGGCTCTCCTAGAAAGGGCCACCCATTCTCGTCACTGTCGAGAGAGTTCATGTTTCTTTGTGTTGGTAACCCTTATCTCAAAGGAGCGCTGTTGCCTTCTGTTCAGTTTCGGATTGCAGAGCATTATCTCACACTATTTGAATGTTCTCATTTCTATCCCCATTCCTCTCTTGACAATAATATGCTGTCTGCAATGACAGTCACTATCCAGGGCTATGCCTGCTATGACACACTAAACAAACAAACAAACAAACAAAAATGGCCAACTCTTGTTCTAGTTTTATTTCTGTTATGGTGACAAAAAGCAACTTAGGGAAGGAGGAGGTTTAATTCAGCTCTTAACTACAGGCTGTGATCCATCATGGAGAAGTCAAAGTATCAGGAACGTAGAAGAGCGTGCGGCGTCACACCTACAGACCCTGTCTAGGGAATGATGCTGCCTACACTGGGGTGGGTTTTCCAGCATCGGTTGGCAATCAGGACAACTCCTCACAGAAGTTCCTCAATTAAGACTTTCTTCTTGGGTGTGGCAGTCACGGAGTCTCCGGCTGCTCAGTGGGGGATGCAGCAGGGGCGTTTTATAATGGCATCTGGCTTCCATGAAGCGGAAGTACTAAACAAACACACAGCACCAATGAAGCGGAAGTACTAAACACACAGCACCAAGGGGAGAGGCTTTCCCTAGCATCCATCTCTCTCTACGGGCACTGCTGCTGTCTTGGGTCTAGTGCTCTTTCTTCAGGTTTTTAGAATGTCTGTTATTAAAAATAAAGTGCAGATTTTCTAAGTCTCTGTTCCTCCAAGTCTGTAGTAAGGGTTCCCTCTTAGTGGGAACAGGGTGCTACCTCAAATGAACCAGTCTTGGAGTCCAGCTATGAAGCTTTTTTCCCGTTTTGTCAAATTCATTTTTCCTTTCTTTGTTTCTTTCCTTCCTTCCTTCCTTTTTCCCTCTCTCCGTCCCTCTCTCCTCTCTCCCTTTCTCCTTTTCTTTCCTTTTCTTTTCTTTTCCCCTTTGGGTTGTATGTTTTTTTGTTTGTTTTCAAGACAGAGTTTCTCTGTTTAGCCTTGGCTGTTCTAGAACGCGCTCTGTAGACTAGGTTAGTCTCAAACTCACAGACATCCCCCCCTGTGTCTGCCTCCCAAGTGCTGGAATTAAAGGCACACGTCACCACCTAGCATCCCATTTCTAATTAAATTAGAGATATTTGAGTACCATTCTATTCTTCAGGTAACTGATTTTCAGTTTTCCATAGATTATTTCCTAGAGACTCTATAAATTGTACAGGGGTGTCTTTCTGCTGTTTTACTATTTGCCCCCCCCCCCCCCCACACACTTCGGCCATGGTTACAGAAAATCACCTAGCAACACTAGGAAGCCACTCTGATTAAGAGGTCACCACAGCCAGAAGCCACAGCTGCTGCTGGTCTGGACTCCTGCCTATGAGGATTTGCCCTTTAAGGATACCGTCATCCCCAGAGCTGTGACCACAGGCTGGCATGAGTGTGTTCTATGGGAAAATCACATCTCTATAACTAGGCACTCCAGCCCGGGTAGCAGATGCCTGTGCTTGTCCCAGTTCTGCTACATTTGATTGATGGGATCTGATTCTTATCAGGGCATTGATGGTAAAGGAGTTAGGGAAGTGCAGTTTAAACTGCAGAAAAGAGATAACATGGATGCCACTCACGGGTTTGCCTCACTTTCCCTCAGTGTATGTGATTAAAAAGCCTGTAGTTCTAGTTTCAAAGGTGTGTAAATAACACTATAGCTTGCTTATTGGCTTATCACATATACATGTATGGTCCCATACCTGCAGTTGTGTATCTGTACTCACAATCACTGTAAAGGCAGTAAGATTAATAGTTGTTTCCACCATGGGCTGTAGAGTCAGGTTGTGGTCAAATCTCAGTTTATGCGATATGAGCAGGCAATTCCTGAGCATCTCTCTCAAAGATGAACACCCTCCTTAAAGTAGGTGCAACAATAGCACCCATCTCAGAACACTGCTGTGAAACCCAAAAAATGCCTGACATAGACTCACCATAGTGCGTGACTCATGGCAGGTGTTATGCCCAGATCACAGAATTGCAAAATTATTGATGCCAAGGAGACGACTCACCAAATACAAGAACGAAAGTTTCTTTATTAGGAGTGGCAACTCGGACCCTGCCCATTCTGGAACAAGCAGAGTGCTGCTTTTTGGCTGGGGGGGGGGATTTCTAAAGAGCAATGTTCAAAAGACTGGATGCCTTGAATTTACAAAGTTTTTATGGTTACATAGGATAAGACAGTAACTGTATGTGTAGGTCGGATGCAATTAAGCAGGGACCTATAGAGGAAATAGGTTGTTAATTATCTCCTAGGCAGGGACTTTTACAACTACAAATTGACAACATCTGATCGTCTTCAGGACAGAGAAATGTTGACATGCTAGTGGGTGGGGGGAGGTTTACCTGTTCCCAGGCCTCTGTACCCAGTTCTTTGTTTAGCCTTGTCTGTCTGGGCTGCTTTTTTTTTGGGAATGCAGAGAGGCTTAAGAGTTATTCTATTTGAGCTTTGGAGACCAAGTTTTAGGCTTTATTAATTTTTCCCATTTTTCTCTTTTCAGTAGGTACTCAGTGACTCATAGCTTTTTATTTTGTGGTAGCCAAAGATCTAGGTGGTCAACTCTAGTGCCTTCTACCATCTTGATAAGTTACACCATTGTTACTGCAGGTTCCTCCCCGCCGGCCTCCCGGTCCTGCTGCCATGGTCCTGCCACCATGTGAGCCGCAAATAACACTCAGAGACTCTGTATTTGATACAATCCTGTTGGCCAATGACTATCATTGTTAATGGGCTAGCTCTGCCTTAATTATTAACCCATTTCTACTTATCTAAGTATTTCCACGTAGTTATCTTATCCAGGAGCCGAAGCCGGCATCTTCTTTCTTTCAGGTCTACATCTCGACCCCTCCTTCCCACTTCCTCTTTCCTCCTTGTCTCCTAGCCCCGCCTATCTTGCTATCTCATTGGCCACAGTGCTTTATTAACCAGTATGAGAAACATATATACAGAATAACATCTCCCATCACCTCCTCTTTTCTGTCTAAAATAAAAAGAAGGGGTTTAACCTTAACATAGCAAAATATATCATACAACAGTTATCAAATAAGAATCACAGTAAACAATATTTAGTCCATTAACATTTTGTAAGACTTAAAGAAAATATCATCTATCTGATCTTTGTGAGTCTAAAGTCCTATATGTAACTTATCTTTAAACCTAACTAAGGAAAACTATAACCATAACTATCTGTCTTTAACTCCTTCAAAGACCACAGAAGGATAATATATAAACTCTAGAAATGACAGAGACAATGCATTGCCTGGTCAGTCACCCGAAGTTCTTCTGTAATGTTCCGTCTTCAGCCCATAGGCCATAGTGTGTGTCCAGACTCCTCAACAAGGCAGGAAACTTTAAACTGTCCACCTGTATTGACAGTTTGTCAGTCATTTTTCTCTGTGTCCTGTAGACTGTCTGGCTGCCTTTTCCATGAAGCAGGAATCCTGTAGCAATGTCCATCTTGCATCAGCAGTCACTTTCCTGTGGGTCCTGCATGTCTAGTTTACTCAGCATATAGTCAGTCTAAACAAGAGCAGTATGTTGTCCAAATGGCCAGTCTTGCCATATTAGAAGCAAACTCCATAATGTATTTCTTTGATGTCCATCTTCCTTTCTGATGCAGGTGGTGTTACCAGGAGCAGTTGTGCCTCATTGTCAAGAAAAACCCTAAATCATTTTAAATGCCATATTCTGTAGGTCTTTGAAAGGTTTGAAGAATGCCTATCCATCGCAAATACATCTCTATATATCTAGAAAACCTAACTAACTCCAAGCTTGACTATCATAGGTAATTCTCTAATCTGTACTAAATTATACATTACATTTCTAAATGAGCTATATAAACATAATACCTAAACAAGAGGAGAAATATACATATCATAAAATTGACCTTAAATTGTATCAATAAAAGAAAATCCATTCCAAAGCAAAGTATTCATTTCTATACCATAATTCCCTTTTTACCTTTAAAAAGATTGCTTGTGGTTATAGCCATTTATAACCAAGCCATTTAAATGAAAACAAACATTTATAAACAATATTTGGGAATTTGGGCGGCGTTCTTTCCAAACTACTTCCTGCTGGTAGAGGGCGCTGTCATGGGAGTCCAAAGAAGATGCAGAAATCTTGGCTGTAGTGGTCTGTAAGGTTGCAATGTCCCATTGACATTGCTTCAGGGGGTCTCGCTTGATCAAACCACATAAGTCTGGAAAGAATCCACAGCTTTTCATTTTCTGTGGAAACAAAAATAGAAATCCTTTCCCCCAGTAACATGTCCTTAGGCTTAAATTTTGGAGTCAAAGCATTTTTAAAATATATAAATTGAATTAATCCAGCAGCATTTCTTTTATCAGTAGTTATTTTCTCAGCAATCAAATAATTTAAAGACAACAGAATCGCGTATAGTATCCAACATTTCTCTGTGTTTTTCATCTTTACGTGGCTTTTTTATTACTCTATTTATTCTACTTCGAATTTTACATATTTTGAGGCAGGGTTTCTCTGTGTAACTTTTATCTGTCCTGGAATTCATTGCATACCAGGTTTACTTTGAAATCACAGAGATCTGCTTGCCTCTGTCTGCCGAGTGCTGGGATTAATGGTGTGTGCCATCATATCCATCCATTCTACTTCCTTTTTTCTTTTTTAAACCATTGTATCTCGTTTCTTTCTCTCTCCCAAGCCAGCGTATTTTTTAAAAACACAGTGTAAACCTTCATTGCAGCTCTCGTACACACCAATGAATTGTTAGCAGAGCTTTTTAAAAGCAAGGCGGTTTTTTGCCGCTTATGCTAATTTTGGAAACCTCCCTTAAAGGAGCCGCACAACTCTCTGTCTACAGCAAAACAAATCCAACCGAGAAAATGCTGCTACCAAGAAGTCTTGCTAGTCTCTGTTCCCTTGTTTCTAAACTCTATTTTTTAAGCTTTTGTTAAGTTTTAAGTGAAAGTTCTCAGTTCCATTTCTGACACCATTATGTTACGGCAGGTTCTTCCCGCTGGCTGCAGCAGGTCCCGCCGCCATGGTACCGCCGCCACGTGAGCCCCAAATAACACTCTGAGACTCTGTATTTGATACAATCCTGTTGGCCAGTTACCATTATTGTTTATGGGCTAGCTCTGCCTTAATTATTAACCCATTTCTACTTGTCTAAGTATTTCCACTTGGCTTGTCTTATCCAGGAGCCACGGTGGGCGTCTTCCTTCCTCCATGTTCTACATCTTGACTCCTCCCCCGTACTTCTTCTTTCCTCCTCCTTCTCCTAGCCCCGCCTATCTTGTTTCCTATTGGCCACGGTGCTTTATTAACCAGTATGAGAAACATATATACAGAATAACATCTCCCATCATACCATTTTTACTGGTCTTGATTTCTTGTTTTGGTTTTCTTTTTCCAGATAAGTTTCTAATCTGTAAAATGGTGTCCTAAGCTTATAATATCCCAAGTACTTTTGTGGAGAATACAAAGCACTAGTTACTTACTTAGGTGTGTGTGTGTGTGTGTGTGTGTGTGTGTATTTGTGTGTGTGTGTTTATATGTACACATGTGAGTTGGCATGCATGTATATGTTGATGGAGGACAAAGGATAATTTGGGATGCTATTCCTCAGAGCTCTCCACTTTTTCATATTTATTTTAATTTTTGGCTATGTGTGCTCATGTCACATATGATTGGAATATGCAGGAGAGGCCAGAGGAAGGCATCCGTCCATTCTCCAGGTTTTGCTGGAGTCACAGGCATTTGTGAGCCACCACATTTGTGTGTTGGGGACTGAACTAAAGCCAGAGCAAGTGCTTTTAACTACTGAGCCATCTCTCCACTCCCTTAGCCACCTTTTGATGAGACAGGGTCTCCCACTCACCAAATAGGTTAGCCTGGATGACTGCTGAGCTCCAGGGATCTGCCTGTCTCTCATTCCCCAGCACTGGCACTGAAAGTACTAAGACCATACTAAAACTCAGGTCTTGGGGACTAAACTCAGGCTCTCATGATTACCAGGCAAACACTTTCCACACTGAGCATCTCATCTCATCGCTCATTACTTAACATTTTCTGATAAGCATAATGGCCGCTAGTCATTTAGATGAGAGAGTCAACAGCCCTCATCGAAATGTGCAAAACCCAAATCTTCCAAGATCAAGTTGAGTGCTGATATCATTATAGGTAGCAAACTCTACAGGATATAGCCAATACGGAGACGTGCCAAAATTAGTTATTAATTGATTGAGTAAAGCATTCACACTTATTGATTTATCTTGTATGTGTATACTTGCTTGGTCCATTGCACAATGTGTGGCAGTAAGTAGAGAACTTGGAGAGTCACTGTTCACTACCAAATGAATCCTGGGGAGTGAACTATCCGCTGAGTTATGTTGCCAGCCCAGGTTAATTGCTTTTTCAAAAACAAACAAAAATAAACAAATACCTGGTTTCATATAACTCATACTGGCCTTGAACTCAGTATGTAGCTGAAGATGGCATTGAACTTGTGATCCTCCCGCCTCTACCTCCTCAGTGCTGGAATTGACGGGTGTGTGAGACCACACTGTATTTGAATGGTGCTGATAATTGTGCCAAGGATTTCATTCATTCTACCATTTGTCATACAATCCTCAGCTCTGCCAAAGTCTTTATTAGCTGACCAGAAACTACATTGGGTGTTGTTGGGAGCCTTTCTCAGGATGAGCTTTAAGCAAAGAAATTGTGTCCTAGGTGAACACACTTCAGTCTACTAAGGTAGAAGTCCAGAAGTCAAAAGACAAGCTCAATACATCTAGAGTCTTACCCAGAAGTATGAACTGTGATGGATTAGGTCTTTCTTTTCATTTTGGCAACTGGTGCTGTCTACATGCTGAGTTTTATGTCCGTCATGGAGTCAGTTGTGATGAGGTCTGGGGGTCAGTTACAATTAGGTTAAATAATTAAAAGTATGTAAGAGTGTCCAGAACTGCTGTCCCTAAGATCTTTCATTTTCTCTAAATAAATATTCCAGAATCTAAATAATCTATGTGTTAGCATGGTGGCTATTAGAGTCCTTATATTGATACTTTATTTTAGCAGACAGTAGTATATGGTTTTCCCCTGGGTCCATGACTTACCTGGTCTCAAGTTCTTGGCAGATGAGCAGTGTTGGGTGTGGGTTCCATGTCTTAAGAGTGGATGGGGTGGGCATGAATTCCAACCAGGTGGTGGTTGATCATTCCCATAACTTCTATGCCTGTACCACACCATTGTATCTTGCAGGCACACCACTATGGTAGATTGAAGGGTAATTGAACCATTTTTAATGGTTAGAGATGATACTGTTTGAAAAGCAGATCTATAAGCAACTTTCTCAGAAGAAAGGACTTCGTGAACCTGAAATTATGCCTGGGACTCTTAAATGATCTCTTGGTGTCTGTTTATATGATAATGATTTACTTGTTAGCGTATGCTCTGTTTTTCCGTTAAAATTACATAAAGGGGACAAATAAAGAACTTTATGGAGATGCTAAATTACTTGGTGTCTCAAAAGTAAATAAAATAAGGGCAAATGAAGCCGTTCATACATAACAGGTTACCATCAACTGCTCTCCCTGTCATTTAAAAATTACAGTTGGTGTGTGTGTGTGTGTGTGTGTGTGTGTGTTTGCACACATGCGTGCAAATGCATGCAGGACATGGCACACACTTGCATGTCAGAGAACAACTTTCAGCAACCAGTTCTCTCCTTCTATCCTGAGGGTCCTAGGGATTAAACTCAGGTCACCAGTCCTGGTGGCAAGCACCTTTACCTGCCAAGCCGTCTCTTGGGCCCCATTGCTCCCATTTTTGATCCTCATCCTGCATGTTTAGAAAATTGGAGATTCTTATTAGCTACAACCAGCAGATATAAAGAAAGGAGGTCTAACTCAGACACAGAAAAAAAAAAAAAAAAAAAACAAATTCCCAAACCTGAGTAGATGCAGCTACTAAAAGTAGCAAGGTGCTTTTCACAAATCATGGGTGGATTGTGCAGTGGCTGCTACGCGATGGGATGTGTTTTGGCATAAAGTGAATTCTTGATCCTTTCACGCTGTTTGGGAAACCCACACACTACCACTCCGTGAAGCACAGAGAATATGCATCCCTCTCCACCGGATGACACATGCTTGTTTGGTACCCGTCTGATCTTCTTTCGTGCAAGTTTTAGGTCTGGTGCTTGTCGTCAAGGGTAGAAGGCCTGCCCGTGATGGAGCGCGCACAATCTAACAATTACTATATTGTTCCTGGGTGTAGTGATTCATGCCTGTAATCTCAGCACTCTGGGAGGTGGAGGCAGGAGGATCAGGAGTTTCCAGACAACGTCAGTTTATGTACCGAATTCAAGGCCAGCCTGGGCGATGTGAAACCCTGTCTCAAAGAACAAAACAACAACACATCAAAAGTCAACGCTTTAAATCATTCCCTACTTGGTACGCATTGCCGAACCTAAGCATGGCCTCATGCTCTCTCTTTGAGACCCTGGTGTCAGTCCAGTCCACGAAGCGGGCAGATAGAGACGCAAATGTGAATGGATTTCAAGCTGCTATTGGTTCGGTCTCTGCAGAGTCACAAGCATGCAGGAAAGCAGGGTGGGCTGGTGCATTGGCACCGGAAGTCAGTTTTAGTTAAAAAAAACTGTATGGGATAAATTAACTAATTTAAGTTTATATGAAAACAAATCTAGCTGTACTGTGGAGTAAAATGGCTGTTCAAATGAGAACTGAAAACATCAAAGGCATTTCTCTCTTGTAGAGGGCTTTGGGGTGTGTTTCTTGTTTTTTTGGTTTTTTTTTTTGTTTTTTTTTTCAGTAAAAAAATGTGCTCAGTCATGCATCCAGAGAAACAGGTACTTGTTTATCAGCTTTATTTGAAATCCAAAGGGGGGGGGGAAGCACATGAAAACTTGATTTACATCTGGTATGCATTCATGTGCCTTCTTCAGATTGATTTTGGAAGCTTCCTTAACCAGTTAGAATTTAGCAAAGTCATGTTTTAGTAACCCAAGGAGGAGCCTAGAATGCCTATGACCCTAACCTCTTCTGTATAACCAAATAACCCGTGACCCAAGGAATAGAGTTAGTCTCTGACCCTCAACATTACGGAAATGTATTTTTAATATTATTTATTTATTATCGTGTGTGTGTATGGTGTATGTGTGGTGTGGTGAGAGGTATGTGTATGTGACTCGCGTGCGTGTGTGTGTGTGTGTGTGTGTGTGTGTGTGTGTGTGTGCATATGCGTGCCAAGACAAGTTCATAGAGCTCAAGAGCAACCCTGGAGAGTGAGTTCTTTCTTTTTACCTTTATGTGGGTCCCAGGGATCGAACTTGGCTTGTCAGACTTGTACAGCAAGTGTTTTACCTACTGAGCCATCTCATCAGCCCAGATGGATGTATTAAGAAAGAAGAAGGAACCATGACTAGCCACCATGCTTGCCTCCCAGGCCATTAGAAAGATCAAACAAGGTAACAGTTGCGATGGACAGGAGGGCTCAGACAGACTAGCATCCAACAGCCGAAAGCGCTGGATGACTGCTAGGCTGGCACAAGGGTGAATAAATCTAATTTCAAGCTTGTGGACGTTTCTTCTTCAGCAACAGGGCCTGTGGTCAGAGCTTTATCGCAGGACTTCAATTGCAGAGCTTTGCTTTCCTGGCTGCTGGTTCCCTCCCAACTGACTGTTGGATGCTAGAAACAGACTCTCCTGGTTGCCAGGGGCATGGGCACGAACAGGAAGGGATCTTCTGAAATGTACTTGACACTGTCTGGGGACTTGGGCCTGCCAGTGTGAGCACCCGAGTGTTAGTGCTGTGCTAGCCATTTGCTCCCAGGAATGTCACTGCGATGACATGAGGGATGGTGGGCCTGTGGCATCTCCCAGTTCAGGGATGACAGTACTGGAACTTAGAGAAGCTGACGTTTTCTCCTGTGTAGTGCATCTGAGCAGCCTTCTCCTCACACCCCTGTATGCCTCATTTCTTGGCCACTGTGCTGACTAGTTCCTGTTGCTTGAAGCAACGCATATATAAAGGGGGGATTATCAATTAAGAAAATGCCTCCATCAGATGTCCTGTCTGTGGGGCATTTATTGACTATTGATTGGTACAGGAGGGCCCAGCTTACTGTGGGTGATGCTACCCGGGTCAGATGATCTAGGATTGTATAGGAAAGCAAGTTGAGCATGGGATGAGGGACAAATCAGAGAGCATCACTCCTGCTTCTGCTTCAGTTGCTGCCCTGATGTCTCTCGAACTGGGATCGGGATGTATCAAATACTCCCCTTTCTTACCAAGTTGTTTGGGCCATGGGTACACAGCAATAGGAAGCAGGCTAGGATGGGCACTGTTGTTCTTTTGCTGCAGCTATTGCCTAAGAAACACAAACACTAGACTCAGTGCCCACGTGGAGTTTATTGAGAGGAGAGAAAGGGGGGAGAGAGAAAGAGAGAGAGAGACAGAGAGAGAGAGAGAGAGAGAGAGAGAGAGAGAGAGAGAGAGAGAGAGAGAGAGAGAGAGAGATGTGCTTGGCGTGCTTGGCGTGCTTGCTTTAAAGGGGGGGGGCTTGCGCATGTGTAACTGAGTCCCCTGGACAGGCAGGTAAAGGCTTGAGCAGCCAGGTAAAGCCTGACGTAGGAATAACATGGCCATGAGCGTCCTGCCCATCGTCAGGGGCAGGGGCAGGACACTGCAGGTTCCCAACAGTCACCTATCTTGAGGTCTCCAGAGTAGAGACGCCTGCCCCCCTTGTCAGTGGCTCTGTGGGTTACATGAGGTTTCTTCAGAGTCTGTGTTTCTGATGAAGGTATCTTTTGATAGACTGAAAAGATGACGTGGGAAGGGGCTATTTGTTTTACCTCTGCATGGTCAGACATTTGGAATGCCATGGAATTTTTGAATAGCAGAATGAGCAAATATATGCGTGAAAAGGGCAGTAACACAAAACAGCGAGTCCTCCTATGCCAGAGTCACCTTGCCTTGAGACTTCCTACTGCTTCTCATCAAGCTACCAAGAGTCTTTGTCTCCTCCCAGCCAGGCAAGGGTCAAATACCATTGGGACAAGGGGGACTTGAAAGGGTAATTTCTCGGGATCCTGCTGGCTCTTGCCCAGTGGACCCATTGACGTCATCACTGGCCCTCAGTCTGGGAAGCTCTGTGGTGGCCCAGTATCTTGTGAAGGCAAAACCATCTGAGTAGGAACCGATGAGCTAAAGCCAGCTCATATCTTGATAATTGCTTTCTGTCTGCCCAGAGCTAATTTCACACTAATGAGTCCCGAGTGTCCTTTACAAAGTCAGGGAGTGCTCTGTAAGTGGTGCCAAACTTAAGAGAAGATTTCAAAGAGCCCTGAAGTTGTCTCTCTGGGGTGGCTCCCCCCTTAGAAGGCTCATAAACACGTTTAGCTTTCAAGATCAACTAGGACAATAAGCTTTTCACTCACTATCACAGAGCAGGAGAGAACAGCATTTAACTGGCCTTCGTGACCTTAGCTGACCTCAGTGGCCCAGGAAAGCATGCACTAGGACAGTGGTTCTCAACCTTCCTAAAGCTGTGACCCTTTAATAGAGCTCCTCATGTTGTAGTGACCCCCAACCATAGCTATTTTCATTGCTACGTCGTAACTGAAATCCCGCTACTGTTATGGATCGTAATGTAAATATTTTTGGAGAAAGAGGTTTGCCAAAGGGGTTGCAACTCAGGTCGAGAACCACTGTGCTAGGGTGAAGTCGCTATAATGCTTTTAAGTCGTGGGGTTCTTTTAAATCCAAACTTGGGATGTACCAGAGGTTAGTTTACCACCTGTGTCAAGGTGTCACCTGTGCTGGGAGAAGGCTGGCGACCAATAGCTTGATGACTGGGCTGCAAATTCACCTCTTACAGCTAGAAGATTATGAAGAGCCAATTTAAACACGTTTCAGCAAGTTTACCCACGGCGCCCCTTAGGTGTGGTTGGAACACGATTTGTTGAGTTTAGAATTTCCCACATGGCCAGTATCCACGCTATCACAGGGCTGGGCCAAGAGGCCCGGCTCACCCATTGTATAAGCTCTTACTAGGCACTGTTGTATGGTAGGATCAGTGGTCAGTGTACTACTGATGACGTGTACCTGACTTATGAAAGTAGTTGACCCCTACAGTCTCAAATATCTGTGATTACTGCTTGTCTTAGTGTCACCATTGCCATGATGAAACTCTGTTGGGGAGGGAAGGGTTTATTTGGCTTACACGTCACTGTTCATCGTGGGAAGAAGTCAGGGCAGGATCTCACACAGAGCAGGAGCTGATGCAGAAACCAAGGGGGAGGTGTTGTTTA
The DNA here is from genome assembly GCA_030556225.1 of Cricetiscus sungorus. NCBI lineage: Eukaryota > Metazoa > Chordata > Mammalia > Rodentia > Cricetidae > Cricetiscus > Cricetiscus sungorus. The sequence goes on along the minus strand of JANBXA010000738.1, from coordinate 12,808,452 downwards.
CTGGCTTGACCAAGACCAGCGCAGGGTGGCCCTGCCCAGAACAGGCTAGGCTCTCCCAGACCAATCAACCGCTAACTAAGAAAATGCCCCACAGGTTTGTTGAAAACCAGATCTTAGAGAGGCATCTTCTCTTCTTCAGCTACCCTAGCATATGTCAAGTTGACATACGACCAGCCAGCACACCTGCTATAATGGGCAGGGCAATGCCAAGGCTGGTGGCAGCTTATGCTATCACTGCCTCAAATACTACCCCGCCTCTGAGCTCAAGGTTTAATCTCTCTGCATCACCTTCTCCTAGCCAGGGGCCCCACAAGTGTGGTGAGTCATCTGCTCCCCTCAAGGATCACCCGACACCAACCATGGGAAACCGCAGACCCTAGCAGCCCCGTGTGAATCTGTGAAATGCATGAAGACAATATGCTTGCAAATGAGGCAGGTTTGCAATCGAACAAATGAACAAGTGATTCTGCACATCAAATGTATGTGATTAGAGCTGTGTCCCGCCTAGATGGCACAGGGAACTCTCTCATCTGTATACGTAATCCCAACAGCAGCATGAACTTAGGTCAACGACCTGTCTTTTAAGTAGGTGTCTTTATTTTTCTGAAATGTGTGTGATGCTTCCTTCCCCTGGGAAGCCCACCTGAGGTGGGCAGCAGAGAGTCTAAGATGAGGGTGGGGCAACAGAATCAGACTTTCCTTTATGCCTTTGTTTGGACAGGAAGGAGCCATTGTCCTCTATTATCCTCTGCAGTGTGGACACATCTGGAGACCTTTCCCAGGTGGAGCCATGTCGGGGAGTGAGGTGGTCAAAAGACAGTCACAGCCTTACCACGGAGCCCTCCTGGATGCATTCATGTTGATTAGAAAAGGCAGGCGTGAGGCTGTGGGTTCAAGCCCTTCTTGATCTTCCTGTCTGCTTGTCCTCCTGTCCTCTACTACATGAACCTTTCTGAACTTGGAGTTTTCCTATAGAGCTATAGGGAATTAATCTCCATTCTTTATAAATTACTCACTTTCTAGAGCTGGCGTGACACAGCTCAATGCGTGTCTCTCCAGGCAGATGACTAGTTTGATCCCCAGGTAGATGTAGAGACTCTTCAACGCCAGCAAGTTATCCTTCAACTTCTACACTCGGTATAAACATGCTCCCTCCCCATATACACACAGCATCTCACAATGTCTAAATGAATAAATAAATCTGATTGTCACGGGGCATAGCTTCAATTCCAGCTAGGGAGGCAAAGGCAGGCAGATCTGCTGGTTTCAGGCCAGCTGCGGCTATAGAGTGAGATGCCTCAAAGGAAAAAACACCTTTACTCATTGTCAATTCTTCTCTTATGGCCGTGCAAAATGAGCTGTGGGGGAGAGACCTTCCTTTGGAGGGCGTCTCTTGCCTCACCCTTCTCGTTTCCAATGGGGACAAATCTATTAGCAGCAATGCTAACTGCTTCTCCGTTCAAGATTCAGTTCAAATCAACACACCTTCACCTAGTGGCATTGCTAGTCCTGATTGTCAAACTCGACTCTATCAGGAATTCACAAAAACCCAAGCGGATGGGTGCACCGCGGAGGGAGTTTTCTTAATGAAATAATTTGAAGTGGGAAGGCCCACCTTCAACCTGGATCTTTTAGGTGAGACGATCTGCCTCTGCTCTGGGCCATACCTCCTGGTTGCAGCCTACGTAAAGGACGTGGAAGAAGGAAGCTTTGGCTCTTTGCTTGCGAGTCCAACGCGTCAGTGCAATTAGAGCCCACTTCTTTGAGAATCTGGTGGTTATTGAAGACCAGCTGAGGCATTCAGCCTCATGGACTGGACTGCTGTGAGGTTCTTGTACTTTCCATGGGTAGGCAGCCATTGTTGGACTAGCTGGACCACAGCCTGTGAGCCGCTTTAATCAACTCTCCTTTCTCTATTTTCCTCTATCATATATGCATTCTATTGGAGAGAAGGCTGAGCATAGAAGATACAGCGTGGGAGATGCAGGATGTGTGAGGCCTAAGAGCTTGTTTACAGTAAATAAGAACATTAGTAACAGAAACCACTTGAGAGCTAGGGAACACTTGTACCTGCTGCGAAAATCACCCACTGCCTCAGAGGAGAAAAACCTGCCATAGGGAGGCTGGTGTGGGGACCGGGCAGGGATGCTGTGGCATTGGAGGCACTTCTAAAAGCAGCCCGCTTGGTGAAGGAAGGTAAAGCTGGAGGTGTGTGTGTATGTGTGTGGGGGGAGGGTTAGCTCTGAGCCATGCACAAAACAGAACACCAGATTTAAATGTTTCCAGGATGACATGGGAGATAAAAGTAGCAAGGCGGGCATTTAATCTTATGCTCCATCTGACCCCGAAGACCTGATTTATCTCGTTGGAGATCTATGTAAAGGGTTCAACGAAATACTCGGTAATTGGGAGACACGTGGCAGACTTTTAGGAAACCTTCATTGTCAGTTCAATTTGTAATTCATAACTTCCCTGAATTTCTAATGCAAGAGGCCCACAGCCAGTTGGTTTGTGTAAGAGATGCCTGTGGAGGGGGCGATGCTCATCACACAGCAGGAGTTTTCCATGGCTACAAAAGTTGGCACAGCTAACTGAGGTCTTAAATTTCACACTTAGTTCCTTTCTTCCTCTTTTTTTTTTTTTTTAAGTTTGTCATCTGTATATGTAAGCTGGGGAAGGAGAAGGCCCCAAATACTACTGTTTTCCATAGGCATCAGGTTGGAGCAGGGAGAGGGCAGCGTCAGATTTCAGGGTACTAAGCACTTGGCATCTGGGAGCATGACTGTGGGTTTCATGGGTTATATACTCCTAGGAAGAACCATTTGTAGGATCTCCCCATTTGTAGGATCCCTTCTGATGGAAATGTCTTGCCAATGAACTTCAGAATGGAACCTGTTTGTGACTGCGATAATAGTGATGATGATACAATGATTTCAAGTTCAAAATAAACAAGAGTTGAGTTTTTGATACTTACACACAAAATTAAGAAGTGTCTCTGTTGGACACTGCAGAGCTATCAGTCTGATTGGGTTAACAGAAGGGGTAAAAATCCAGCTCCCCCCTTCAAAAACAAAACAAAACAAAACAAAAAAACCCAAAGTTGTTCTTGCTTGGAAACAAACTAGAGTAAAAGCTATCTCGGACTGGCTTTGTGTCTTGCTTTTTGGATAAAGCTTTCATTAGGTGAGTGCCACTTGTCCTGGTGTGTTGTGCTTTTCATGTGTTTTACCCTCCTTACAGCAAGCTTGGCGATGAGTGAATTCTTCCTTCTTTCCTTCCTTCCTTCCTTCCTTCCTTCCTTCCTTCCTTCCTTCCTTCCTTCCTTCCTTTTCCTTCCTTCTTCCTTCCTTTCCCTTCCTTCTTCCTTCCTCTTTCCTTTTCCTTCCTTCCTTCCTTCCTTCCTTCCTTCCTTCCTCCTTCTTTCCATTTCCTTCCTTCCTCCCTCCTTTCCCTTCCTTCCTTCCTTTCCTTCCTCTTTCCTTCCTTCTTCCTTCTTTTCCTTCCTCCTTCCTTTTCCTTCCTTCCTTCCTTTTTCTTCCTTCTTCCTTCCTTTCCCTCCTTCCCTCCCTCCCATCCCTCCCTGCCCTTTCTTTCTTTCTTTCTTTCTTTCTTTCTTTCTTTCTTTCTTTCTTTCTTTCTTTCTTTCTTTTTCTTAAAGCAGGGTTTCAATATATAACTCTAGCCGTCCTGGAACTCACGACATAGTCCAAGCAGCCTCAGACTCACAAAGATCTGCCTGCTTTTGCCTCCCACAGAGTCTGTTGTAAATCATGAACTTCCACAGTTGATACTGAGCTGTGCCATGTTTGCCCAGAGTTGGGTTAGTCATGCTCTCTTTGTGGATTTGTTAGCCTATTGATTGAATGGATCTGGTTGCATCCTCCAAAGCTATCATTCCTTAACTGGCCAAACAACTATTCAAGACCTTCCTTAGCTCCAGTATCTGAGAAGGATGTCATTGGAGTCTGGAGTTTGGTGTGACTCCTTTTAATGTTCAGTTAGGCTTCAAAAGAATAAGGCAACATTTACTTATTGTTTAGGTTGCCGAGAGGAATAGTTCCTTTAACTGAGCATCTCAGAACAGGGGGAGTGAACGTTTTGGTCATTTCACCTTTACAGTCTGATTTATGGCAGGTATTTCCATGATTGGGAATGTGGCTATGTTACTATATGTAGTTGAAGCTTGAGGATCAATGTGTTTCGAGGAAGGCCCCAGGAGAGCTGTCGTGATTTGAATGTGTAATGTCCCCCATAGGTTCATGTGTTGGAACTCTTGGTTCCCTACTGGCGATGCTGTTTGGGGAAGTTTTGGAACGTTTAGGAGTTGGGGCTTTGCAAGAGGAAGTGGGTGACTCAGGCAGGCCTTGACATTTCACAGCTCAGCTTGACTTCCTGTCTTCACTCTGTCTCCTCACTATGGACATTATGTGACCAACCCTGTAACATTTCTAACACTATGACTCCTCCATGATAGACTCTATTTCCTGATGCTGTAAGTGGGAATAAACCTGTCCCCTCCTGAATTGCTTCTTGTGTGTTTGGTCACAGTCATAAGAGAAGTAACTAGCACAATCCCATGTCCACAATTCCTCTGTTCACCTGGCAAAATAATTAGTTCCAAGCAGCCTAGTTGCAGAAGACATCTGTGAGCTACATTTTTCTTTCTCCCTTCCTTCCTTCCTTCCTTCCTTCCTTCCTTCCTTCCTTCCTTCCTCTTTTCTTCCTTCTTTAAATATGGTTTTTATTGTTTGAAAGTCTCATATGTTTGTTCATTGTCTACTCATTGTACCTGCCTCCCTCCAACTACCCCCTACCATGCCCCTAAACCAAGTTTCATGTCCTTCCTTCCTTCCTTCCTTCCTTCCTTCCTTCCTTCCTTCCTTCCTTCCTATTAGAAGGTCTCATCTTGATGGAGTGTGTGTGGCCTTGTTAGAGGAAGTGTGTCACTGTGGGGTTGGGCTTTGAGGTCTCAGCTGCTCAAATTAAGCCTTGTGTAGCATTAACTTCTGCTGCCTGCAGATCAAGATATAGAACTCTCAGCTCCTTCTCCAGCACCACATCTGCCTGCATGCTGCTATGCTTCATGCCATGATGATAATGGACTAAGCCTCTGGAACTGTAAGCCAGGCCCAATTAAATGTTCTCCTTTATAAGAGTTGCTCTGGTCAGTGAAGAGTGTCCCTTCACTGCAGTAGAAACCCTAAGGCAGCCACCATAACCTCGTGGTCACAGGGACACAGCAGCAGAATTCCTAACTAAGGTAACCATCACAACCTCCTTTATAACTATAACCGGGACCACCACCATGGTCGCCACCACCACCTACCTCCAAATCCATGACATCCACCATCATTGTCCCCATAACTACCTCTTCTGCCTCTGCCTTTACTACCACAGCCACCTATTTCACTAAGTTTCCACCACGGCCAAAATTATCTCCAGCACCTCCTTTCCTCACAACCCATAAAGTCGCCAGATCCACCCCCATGACCTCTCTGTGATCCAACAGACTCTGGATATACATACTCATATTTTATAAACTCGTTTATAGAGAGCCCTTTCCACTTCACATTTCGGTCCATTAATAGTGTGATATTTCTGAACAATAATCTTACCAACTGTGTCATGATTGTCAAAGGTTACAGAAGCAAATCCTGTTTTTTTTCCACTCTGGCTGTCTTCCGACATTGAAGGTTTCAATTTTGCCATGCTTTTCAAAGTAGTCTCTAATTATGTTCTTCTGTATCTCCCTTAATGCCACAAGCAAACATTTTCTCCACTGCCAAAGGCACAGCAGGCTTTACAGACTCCTTTCCGATATGACGTTCTTTGTCCCACCACACGTCCATCAACCTCCTGTGGTCCAGCACACGTCCATCAACCTCCTGTGGTCCAGCACGAATTGCTGCATCTGTCTTTCAACACAGCGTTAGCCACAAAATGAATGAAGCCCCTGGACCACTTCGTTTGGGGGTCTTCATTGCTATGTATCCTGTAAGTGTGCCCAATTTCTTAGAATGTTCTCGTAAACTACCACCTGTATAGTTGCAAAGCTCAGACCACCAACAAACAGCTTCTCCAAGTTCTCTGGTTCCTTTGTATCATGACTCTCCATTTTGAGATCAGACTCAACCTCTTCCAACTCAAGTTTGATATGTATCTGTAGTTTTGTTTTTAATTGTGACCATGATCATATGTACAGAGGTTAAAAACTTGGACAGGGATGTTTACATTGCAGAAGCTATCATTTAAGCCAAGGCTGTTGGACCCCAAGGCTTGCTTGGTCTGGATTAGAATAATGAAGCCACCTTTTCTCCTTTGTTTCTTTGTTTTTTGAGGCAGGGTCTCTCTATGTAGCCCAGGTTATCCTTAATCTCAAGGGTACCCTCTTACTTCAGACTCTCAGGGGCTAGAGTTATAGGCATGTGCCACCACCTCTAACACATTCTCCCCTCGGGAAAACAATTTATTTTTCTACCTAGTAGTATCTTTAAAGTGACATGTAGGTGTTTGTTCATGAGGGGAAAAAATCTGGCTGGGGGGACAGGCCTCCTCTCCTCTTTCAACTAGGAAGAGATGAATGCTGAATTCACATTTCAGGGGTGGTGAAGTTTCTATCATTCTTGGCAACCTACCATGGAAAGTAGTGTCCTTGGTAACAGACGGCCGGGATATGGGGGTGAGTGGTTCTATTGCAGGCTGCTCTGCCTGCAGACTCAAGGTTTTGTGTCACAGTTCCTTAAAGGTGTCCCTGACTATTGGGCATGGGTTATGACAAATTAGTGATGGATTTAACACTTCATTGAGTTAGAAGTAGCGACTAGTCAAACAAGCAGACAAGCAAGAACGTGGACAATGTCTGTGCGGAATGTGTAGATTCTGGCCCATTTATTTCCCTGGCTTTGAGCATACATGCCTAATTATCCCAGATGGATGGAATTCTACCAGTTTAAACAGCTTCCTAGACTAGGAGTTGTAACTGTTCTCTGTCACCGCCAGTTGCCACGGAAAAGTTCAGTAACCATTTTGAGGTTACAATCTAGATCGCACAGCTGACAATCTTGAGCCCAGGTCTCATTATTCTCCTTAGGCAGAAACAAACAAGGGTCAGCTGCTTAACTGAGAGCCATATTGTGCTGCCAGGGAAGAGAGATTGCAGCATAGGAAGGGGCTTAGGGCCTCCCTGGAAGAGATAAGGTTGGGAGGCAGCTGTGAGACGTTCAGGGTACGGAGAAAGCCAAGTGCACAAAATCCTTCACAAACGGTAACTCTTAGACTTTGCGGGTCTCCATGAATGGTGTGTGTTTGTTTAACTTGTGTCTGTGTATTTTGTGAAAACACTTGTAAAGGAAGAGTTCTGGGCTGGGGATATGTAGCTCAGTGGCTGGGCGCTTGGCTCCATGGCTCCATGCACCGTGTACCACCCCCACAAGGGTGTTGTATACCTGTCTTTCAGGCAGAGATAAAGAAGAGGAGGTGACAGGGTGGTTTTGACTCCAGGGAGGACACGGGAGGAAGAGCTCCAAAGCCCATGCATGAGTGGGGTTGGCATGGTGGATTTGTTTTGCGTGATGGTGAGTCAAAGAGGTCTGAACTGGCAAAGACTGAAAAGCATGGGTTTATGTTGATTATATGGAATCTCAGAAAGGATCCTGACACTTGGTGTAAACTGTGACGTAATCTAAGATGCTGTGATGTTTTGAAAGAAAAATGGCCCCCAGAGGGAGTGGCCCTATTAGCAGGTGTGGCCTTGTTGGAGAAGATACAGCCATATTGGAGGAAGTGTGTCATCGCAGGGGTGGGCTTTGATGTCTCCTTTGCTCAAGCTATGCTCAGTGTGGTACACGGTTGCTTCTGCTGCCTGCAGATCAAATGTAGAATTCTCAACTCCTTCTCCAGCGCTATGTCTGCCTCCGTGCCGCCATGTTACCTGTCATGACAACAGTGGATTAAACCCCTGAACTGGTGTCTCTGATCTCATCTCCTTCTCAGTAAGTGCCCCTTCTGGGGCTAGCCTGTTCTCAGCATGTTCCCTTCCAGGCTAGTCTGTTCTCGATGTTAGTCTGTCTTCAAGGCCTTGTCTCCAGCCTAAGTCATGCTGGAATGCCACATTGAGCCCCTCTCCCTTAGGGCCCCATGGCCTCAGTTACAGACGCCTATCCAATCCCTGCCTGCCCCCTCACCCACTGTGAAAGGCTTGCCGATAATGTGGTGGAGGCCAATTGTCCTTCCTTGCTATAACAAGGTGGGCCAGCCTCTTCCCCCAACCCCTCACGGGATGCGTTGAGAGATCTTTAGGGCTGGAGACTGAGAGCGCCCTATGACAACACTCTTCCCACTGCAATGGAGGAGCCCAGGGTAACAGTCCAAGTGGCAGGTAAGCCTGCTTCGTTTGTCTTAGACACGGAGTCATGTGGCCAGTACTGCCCTGCTACTCTATAAAACCTGTCCCTCAAAGGTCCCTGTAGCGGAGGTTGACAGCCGACCCCACAATGCCCCAGGGCCTCACCCTGTGTGATCAACAGCGTTCCTCTTACCCACTTTCCCCCTACTAATTCCCCTTGTCTTTCTCCCCTATTTGGCAGAGGTCTCATGCCAACGCTTTGATTTTGAGGACATTGCAGAAGTCACCTGGTCCTTATCACAATGGAGCCGGTTGACAACACAGCATCCGGCCATCTTGGTGATTGAGAAGTTTTGCTTACGACAGTTACTTTTACAAAAAGAGTTACTTTTGATTGTAGCACTTCTTTTCCTTTGCTAAATTCCAAACTCCCCCTTAGCAGGGATGCTCTCCCTTTACTCGAAGCCAGACTGGCAATCTGAGCCTGGAATAAAGCTTAATCTTTCAACCTCGGCAGAAGTCTTTCTCTTGTTTTGTTCTTGAGTCAGGATCTCTCACTGAACGTAGAGCTCACCAATTAGGCTGGGCTGGCTGGCCAGTAAACCTCAGAACCCCAGGGATCTTCCTGTCCCTACAGAGCTGAGCTTCCAAATGTGTGGGTTTCTTCTTTGAGTGACTCCTGGGGATTGAATTCCAGTCCTCATGCTTTCTTTATCCATCTCCCAAGCCCTTGGCTCTTTATAAGCTGGGTTGCTTCTGGCATTTGCCACAGTAATGTCAGGCTAATGAATTGAACTAGGCGCCATCAATTCATTTCAGGCCACAGTGCCGTTGCTGATGAGCACTGTGGGAAGAAGAATTTACCAAGGATGTGGACACCGCCAGGCTCCTTAGCGTCCTCATGCCATGGACTGCTTCCCACTGCTGATTCACTCTGGATCTACTAGCCCTGTGCTGTCTTTTCGTCATGAATATTTGCAAGCTGAGTAATCCCGCCTGCGAAGGTATTGTAATTCTGTTATATGGAGTCACCCCAGCAACAGGGACACTTTCAACATCCACAAGCAGCCACTGTTACTGGGATGGGGACATTGAGTAGGTAACTACACCAACTTTGCATCTTACGCAACCCCAGGGAACCAGGTGAGGTGATTTTGAGTAAATGCATGGAAAAGGATACTCTCAGATAGTGGTACCCAAGTCTAAAGTATTGATTGCTTGTTTGTTTTGCAGTGAACAATCCTATAGCCACGGAATCGGTCACCTTGGTGGTGTCATTGTCGTTGTCCTACATTTACTTGAGGAGGGTAGGCAACACCTGTGATTAGAACTGTGGCCAAAAGACGGCATCCCCTGGGTTGCCTCCTGATTGATGACATCATTGGGGATACACCAGCAGTCGGCTGCAAGTGCTAGCTAACTCATAAGCTTCCTCAAGAATGGTTTTGTTACTTTCATAGGAATTCATCAAAATGTGGCAGCCCGTGCTCATCACATATGATTCCCAGACCCAACGCCACGCTACTGTTTCCTTTGCTAACAACGCGTCAGCTATCCACGATGCTCTCTGTGAGTCCCTCCTGCATACTTCTCCAGTCTTGATCTTCTTTCATGCTTATCCGTAGCCTGTGTATTTGTTCGCTTTCTCCTGTGAACAGTCCTGTGAACAATCCTGCTATCCGTTTGCTTCTCTACTGCATCTGCCTGGAACAGTGGGAGCCTAGCTTCCTTCTGCTGGGTCAGGCTTTCGGCTTGCTCCTTCTTGCAGTGATATCTTGTTTCTGCTCCAACAATAAAGTTTGCCTGAAGCTCAGAGGGCAGAGTCAACCACTCATTAACCATATCCCTTCGTGTCTATCTGTGTATCTATGGTTAACTCGCCCAGAGCCCTCTTCTGTCTTCCAAAGGAATTGCCCTGATGTGCAAAAATTTGCAAATGTAAGCATACAACTGTACACATAATTGAAAATAATACAATGACCTTTAAAAAGTGAAATACTTGTAACTGTAGACAGACACTCTTGCCTTTTCACTGACCTTGTTTGCATGATGTTACACGGAATCTCAGTTGTTAAAGAAAAGAATTTTATCTCATTTTCTAAATTTAGTATACATTCAGTATACAACTCAGTGACATAGTAACAGGACAGCAGGTGGCTGAGAACATCACTCTTTAGGCGGAGGCCTTCCAGAACACTCTAGTAGAAAGACTGAACAAAAAAGGAACAAACGAACAACTCCTTATATGGAAGGGGGAGACATCCTGAGGGACCTTGGGTTGTGTTAGTTAGAGAGCGTGAGAAGGGATTTGCAGGCTTTTTGTTTGGACTGAGTGAAAGTGTTGCTAAAGTCAGCCTAGCTTTGTTCTGCTTTGGACACTGCCATAGGGAGACTGTGTGACTGAGTTTCTTGGTAATTCTTACCCAGAGGCAAAGGGGTGGGAATAGACCCAGACTGACAAGGAGCAGCGGGCTCTCATTCTATCCCGAATGCAGGGGATGGGGAGTGTCCCTCGTCCTATCCAGGAGTAGGGGGTGGGCCAGCCACTGGCCATTTCAGCTTCCTCCCTGCTGTTGTTTCTAGCTGTGCTCAGGAATGAGTAGGAAGCAGCTTGGTGTCATCTGATGGTCACAGAGTGGTTCTGCTGTCTCTGGAGGATGGGTTGGTACTCAGTTTCTGGCTGGTAGGAACTTTCTTTTTCTCACCACTAGATTGTGGAGAGCTGGTGAGACCTCAGCCTGGAACTGAGTCCACCACAGGAAGCGAGAAAGTGATATTAGAGCTGTCAATTGAAATTCCTGTTTCAAAACACTCGGCCCTGAAGTGTGGATTTAGTTTCTAACACGTACCCTCCTGTTATGAAGGTGAAGTTTGCACATAAGTTTGGCCTGTTTATGTGGAAGTACAGCATTTCCCCCTTATAACTTTATGTAAATAAACAGGCATGAGCTGATTTGAGTGTTGATGGGAGTCTCTTCTCTTTAAACTCTGTCTTCCCTGACTCCAGAAGCATCTCTGTGACAAGGGATTTCCTCTCCTGGGATCTAAAGACCGTGGCTGTGACAGGTCATAGCTACAGTCACAGGCTGGAGGACAGTAACTCTACAAGCAGGCCGGGATAGAGTCCTGCCCACTTTTGGACGGTTGCTTTTTGTAAAGACTGGGATAGGAGGCAGATACACATCTCTGAAGGACACAGGCAACCTGGGATTGGGTCACCCCATTCATTTGCCATTTGACCCTTGGAAGTGATCAAATCTTCCTGAACGCCAGTTATCATACACGGAAAGGGGGCCTAGATATTCTTCTTCCGGGTTTGTTGAGAGGAATAAACCAACTGTGATGATGGAGACGAAATTCTTGCCCTCGTATAATGTGGACATACCACATGACGGCCCTGATGGCCAGCAGGTTGAAATTCCCCTAAGGGAGACAGACACAAGGAGACCCCAATGAGACCAATGAGGGAGCAAGGAGGGGATGGTTGCTATGGGAATGGTTGCTATGGGGATGGTTGCTATGGGAGAACTTTCAACTTGAATCTAGAAGAACTGAGTGCTAGTCCTCATCCATTCATGGGCCCATTGTGTGTGTGTGTGTGTTTGAGTGTGTGTGTGTGTGTGGTCTGTGTGTGTGTGAGATGTGTGTGCGTGCGTGCGTGTGTGTGTGTGTGTGTGGTGTGTGTGTATGTGTGTGTGTGTGTGTGCCTGTGTGTGTGTGTTGTGTGTGTGTGTGTGTGTGAGTGTGTGTGTGTATGTGTTGTGTGTGTGTGGTGTGTGTGTGTGTGGTGTGTGTGTGTGTGGTGTGTGTGTATGTGTTGTGTGTGTGGTGTGTGTGTGTGTGGTGTGTGTGTGTGTGGTGTGTGTGTATGTGGTGTGTGTGTGTGGTGTGTGTGTGTGAGATGTGTGTGGTGTGTGTGTGAGATGTGTGTGGTGTGTGTGGTGTGTGTGTGTTGTGTGTGTGTTATGTGTGTGTTGTGTTTGTGTGTTGTGTTGTGTGTGTTGTGTGTGTGTGGTGTGTGTGTATGTGTGTGTGGTGTGTGTGTGTGGTGTGTGTGTGGTGTGTGTGTGTGTGGTGTGTGTGTGGTGTGTGTGTGTGTGTGTGTGTGGTGTGGTGTGTGTGTGTGTATGTGGTGTGTGTTTGTGTGGAGTGTGTGTTTGTGTGTTGGGATACGATACAACTTTAAAAAACAATAACATGGTTAAGACTGGAGAATAATATTCTATGCGAAAGAAGCTACATGCTAAAGAAAAATGTGGTATGGTCTCATTTGTACGTGAAATCCAAAACAGTGACGATAAGAAGGGTGGTTATCAGAGGCCTGGTGAGGGGTCGGAGAGATATTGGTTTAAGTGGTTGAAAGGCATATAAAGTTTTGGGGGATCTACTATGTGGTATGGTGACTATAATTAATAACTGTGTATTGTTTACTTGAAAACTGTTAGCAAGATGAGCTTATAAATGTCTATCAACTTGATAAGATCATTGCACAATAATTGGGTTTTGATAAAGTTGCAAAAAAAACGTGAATGTTTTCACACTCAGATGATGCCATCCTACCCTTCCAAAACCCAGAGGCAACCTCTACTCTTTTCTTTTTTAAATAAACTTTTATGTGTATTGGCATTGCCTGCGAGTCCATCTGTGTACCACATGCATGCAGTGTCCACAGAGGCCAGAAGAGGTCGCTCTGTCCTCTAGGACTTGGAGTTGGGAGCCTCCATGTAGGTTCTGGGAATTGAGTATGTCTTTACCTGCTGAATCATCTCTCCAGCCCTGGCAACCACCGTTCTTAACCCTCTGACCACTGGCTTGTTTCTGTCTGGTCTGTTGCTTCATGTAAATAGACTCGCACAGCGTATCTTTGTTCGTGAATAGCTCCCTTTGTCCTCGGCATGGCCGTGGGAGTCACTCCGGTTTGTGTACTGGGAGTGTGATCTTTTAAGATCCCAAGAAGCATCTCTTTGTATGACTTCCTCACACTTCTCTCTGTACCAATTACTCTTCTGCCGACGGACATTCGGGTTAGTTCTGGTTTCCAGCTATTATCCACAAAGCTGCCATGAAATTTCTCATCTTTAAAGATTAGCTTCTGTTATAAAATCTTAAATGTGCTCCATGGAAACCATTTGACAGACAAATAATATGACATCAGCTGTGCACTTTAAAGCCTCCCAACTTAAGAATAACAAGATCAAATGACAGTATGGGGGTAAGTAGATGACACATTTGAAAACAACCTCTGCCAATGCTCTCATTTCAACAGTGCACATGCAGAAGTCAGTGACAAGAGCTTTTACCTACCTGGGCCATCTCATCAACCTCCAAATAAATAGACAGTAATAAATAATTTTAATAAATATAACACGAGAGAGAAAAAAATCTCTTTAGATCCAACAAGTATTTCTGGTGACTTCCATTTCAATGATACAAATGTTTGTCTCCCAGGTGCGATTATACTGGGAAAATTGTCCCCAATCTCCACCGAGATAGAAGCCTTAGTGTACTGTGGTTCACAGCCTGGAAAGAAAGTACTATTTCTTAGGAAACATCTAAGCAATTTTCTGGTATACTTTAAAGGATTAAGACTCGATCAGGGAAACCTGTTACCTACCCACTAGTTGAGAATTAGCAGACTCAACAATTTAGTGACCTTTATCCAAGCCTTTACTGGAGTTAAATAGTAACCATCTTGGGGATGCAAATTAGTGCAGCCAATATGGAAATAAGTATGGTGACTCCTCAAAAACCGGAAGAGAGACTACCATATGACTCAGCCAAGCCACTCTTGTGGGTGTAGCATGGAGGAATCTAAGTCACACCATGGAGATACCTCATCTCTTTGTCCATTGCAGTATTGCGCATAGTAACCAGGGTATGGGATCCACGTAGGCATCCACCAGAGGGATGGGTAAGGACAACTCGGCATACACAAACAGTGGGGGTTTATCCGGATTAAGGAGCACGGTCATATCATTTGCAGGAAAATGAGATCGGGACACTGTCATGGCAAGTAGTATAAGCCATACTCAGAGTAACCAGTATTGCACATTCTCTTTCATTTGTGGATGCTAGATTCTAAAATACACGGACATCAAAGGGAGGCTATTTGGAAAGAGAAAAGGGGGCTGGCAGGAAGGAACCTAGAGTTGGCAGTGATCAAAGTATATGATATTATGAATGTCATAATGAAATCCAGTGTTTTATGCTGATAAAATAGAAAAACATCCACTTGCTTTTCCTGTGAAATGGGCTTACCACAGTTCAGTCTTTGGAATTGGTCTGTCAAAGGGTTTTTTCTTTGTATGCAATTTCTCACTATGTAGCCCAGGCTGACTTTGAATTCACAGAGATCTGCCTGCCTCGGCTTCTCAAGTGTTGGGACTAAAGACGTGTACCACCATTCTCAGCTATAAAAACTAACTTTGAAACGCGTTTGTCACTCATTTTTAAATTGAAATTTACTTATGTGTGTACATGAAGTGTGGGATGCTCTATGCTGGTCAGAGGGTCATATATGAGATTCTGTTCTTTCCCCCTACCAGTGGGGCCCTGGGGTTCGGTCTTCAGGCGGGACAGTAAGCACCTTTCCTCACTGCACCAGCCTACTGCCCCTGAAATGGGTTCATAATTATCTCATAAAAAGTTCTTTGAAACGGTGTGCGGTGGTCTGCTTCCCCCGTTGATTACGGTGAACCAAACTCCGAATAGTGCTGATTTAAGGGGGGAGGGGCGGTGCTGGGCTAACTCCAGCTCCCAGCTGCCAGCATAAGCAGAGTGGCCCACCAGGCTCTCACATGACATAACAGGACCGGAAGAAGGCCCTCTGTCACCTGGGAGCCGAGCTACACATAGGTGGGCTGAGTGGCCTTAGACACTCACCACTGACTGGAGTGTGGCCGGCACCTGGAAGGTAGGGACCAGAGGCAGAGCAGAAGCTGGTGTCTCCATCAGCAATTAGTCTACCAGGTCACCTGTGCGCCCGTGTCCTCTTGAAGCTCTTGGCCATGCAAAGCAAGATCTCCTGCTCCCACCGCTCAGATCCATGGAGACTGGAAAGCACCTTCTTATGCCTGTCCCGCAAAGAATAGTGGGTATTCTACAGTTGAGTGAGTAAATGTCCCATTCTATTTCAGAAAGGGGTTCTGATGTGTCTTCCTCTGCAGAGTCCTCTGTACTCCTGAAGACATGTGAGACCCCTACCCAAAGCTGACTGGTAGCATCTCCCTGTTTCCTGTTATATTTATTGCATAACTTCATTCCCCAAAGGATCAGGGTCTTCTTGTCATTTTTTTAGGGGGGGGAAGTTATATTTTACTGGGTCAGTCAAAACATGAGACTTACATGGATTCTATTCTTAGGAACATTGTGGAAGGTATTGGCTTTCTAGTACAGCTGGCCAAAAAGGAAGAAACGAAGGAAGAAATAACAAGCAGAATAGAGTTGAAGGGAAGAAGGGGTGTGCCTATCAGTGAACAACAAGTGAAGAATTAGGTGAATTTTCTCGGAGAGTAGCTGACTATACTTTAAAATTCTGCAAACTGGGTCATTACAGTAGTATGCATTGAATTCTTTGCACAATATATGTATTTGAAGCCATGGATTTTAGAATGTAAATGCTAAAAATAGCCACGTTGCATAACTCCTTGCTGGCTCTTCTGGAAATGGTTACCTGGGCTAGCCAACCAATTTGAGTTGGTATACATATTCCCAGAGGGATGCCATCTTCCCTTTTTATTCCTACACACTTGAATAATTATAAGCAAGCTGATTGTTCTGTTTCCTTACTTGCTCATTTCCATTGTATCCTGGCCTGGATTCTGCAGAAAACCGAGTCAAGGGAATACACACACTCACACACACACACACACACACACACACACACACACACACACACACACACACACACACACGAAGGTCTTACTGTGGAGTGTGACCTCAGGGAAGGACGGAAGGTTTTGCTGCCAAGTTGCCTGCAGCAGTTGTTAAGTGTAGGTCATCTGAGCAGCCACATGAGATGGATGGAGGGGTGGAGAGAGAACTGCCCTCCAACGTCCGTAACCAAAGACTCCCGTTATGTTTCGTTAAGGGTTGACTTGGCGATTTCCCAAGTTGGGCATGTGTGGATACATAGCAGGTTCCCAAGGCACTTCATTCTGTTCTGTTCTTTGACGGGCACTGGTTTGGGTGGTAAAAGTGACGGTCGGTCCAGACTTCCCAGAACTAGTGTTCCTGGAGACTGAAATAGGAGACAGCAGAGGTAGAGCAGCCCCAGAGTAGACCTTTAGCAATGTCCAGTACAGATGATGAAAGGGTCAGCACAGCTATTACTCGGGACAATATCCTGCTAGGCAATGGTCCTGGCTTTTCTGAGTGGTGACTCAGTAGAGACCTTGAGTCTATGAGCTCAAAGCTAGAAAAGAGAAGACGCGATTCAGTTGTGTGATGAAGTACCGACAGAACTCGATTTGGATACCGCCCAAAAGCAGAGCTTGGCAAGGCACGCATGGCCTGGCTTCAGCGCTGTCTGCACGGCTCCTGGTCCACATTCCTAGCTCAGCTTTTATGTCATTTGCTAAAAGGAGTGTCTAACACAACTCAAGTTGGAAATCAATCCCCAAACCCCCGATTCTTCCCTTATCAGGGGCCCAGGACCCTGGGCCGGCGTCTTCACGTTCTCCTCCTCCTCTCTTCCTCACACCCCTCCCCACATCCAACCAGCTCCATCATGTACTGTTTGAGAGTGTGACATTTTGTTGACTGCAGTGACCTAACCCAGGGGCTCATCTCTTCTTACTGGGTTTGTTGCTACAAATAGCTGTCTAATCTTCCTTCACTCCTGACTTCTGCCAGGCTTCTGGCCCGGATCCCCTGACTACCCAGAGAGCAGGGAAAATGTGAGAAGTCACAGGGTCGGTTGATTCCCCAGCTTAGGTGATAAAGTCCTTATATGGGAAGGACCTGAGGTTTTCATACTGGTTTCCCAAGCTGGCTTTGTTTGTCCCCAAGTTTCATTCAAGCTTCCCTCCCTCCCTCTCCTTTTCCCTACCCCCCCACGCTTAACTTAAAAGTTTTAGATTTTTTTTTTATAAGGGGGGGTGCGTTAATACTGGGCACTGGTAGTGCACGCCTTTAATCCCAGCACTCGGGAGACAGAGGCAGGTGGATCTCTGTGTGTTCCAGACCGGCCTGGTCTACAAGAACTAGTTCCAAGATAGCTTCCAAAGCCATGGAAAAACCCTGTTTGAACCCCCCCCAAAGGCTTTAATAAGAATAACGCACATGGAAGCCAAAAAAAATGGCACACCCAATAAAGGGCCTGCTGTCAAAGCCTGATGAACTAAATTCTGTTGCAGGTCTCACATGGTGGAAAGAGAACCAATTCCTTTAAGTTGTCTTGACCTCCATACAAATGCTCTCCATACAACTATTAAAAAAAATTTTTTTTTTAAAGTAGTGTATTGTCTGCACCCTTCTGGAAGGTGTTTTTTGGATTCTCCATACTGTTTTAACCTCGCCGCTAAGCAAGTGTTTATGACATGCTGAAGTTTATGTGTTGGTGGTTGTTGGGGAAGCTGGGGATGCTGCAGGGTCTATGATACAGACTGTTTCCACAAATGCCACCGCCACGTACCCACCAGGAAGACAGGTTTGTTTAACAAGGACTTCTCAGCTCTTATCCTGTTCTTAATTTTATAACTCACATAAAGAGGAAAAAGATGATTCTGGTCAAATTCCTTAGGGAGAGGAGGAGAGAGAAGGGGTAATTTAGAAGGACTGGTAGAAAGTTTAATTGGCACTATTTATTTATCTGCCGGGACTGTTTCAAAACCCACGTGGATGCCTGAAACTGTGCAAGGTACTGAATGCTACGTGTGTGTACAGGTTTTTCCTATATGACCTGCAGTGCTGTGCCCCCCCATACCAGAGATAACTTCCCCTTATTTATGCTCCGGAGCCTCCTCTGTGTCACTATCCTTGAAATTCAGGCTCATTACTGAGTGATACAGGGCTGCTTGAATACAAACATGTTGGCAATGAAACAGCTAATTTGATAACTAAGACTGTTGCTGGGTAATCCCGGGAGGTAACATGTACAGTGTGTCTATGCTGGGAAAAGAGGTCATTCTCATAATGGAATGTGTGGAGCAGAACTGCTCTTAGGCTCTTATCACACTGGTCAGAGCAGCTTGCCCTTTAAAACCCAGGCCATGTTTATTTCTAGAACTTTCCATATGGTATTTTTAAATCGTAGTCGCCCATAGGTAACTGAAATCATGAGATGCGAAACCCTGGCTAAGGGGGGACTACTGTAACATCTGAATGCCAGGCTGTCACTTGTAATGCGTAAACTACCCATATATTGTGGATGGTAATAAGGATTTCTCATGGACCAGCTAGGGCAGGCATCCCCAGAGTTATAAGACGTATTTTACTTTGAAAATAGAGGGAGGCAACTTCCACATGTTAGTATGAGTAGAGACTTGGATGGGATAGGGGAGAGGCTGCAGGGAAGGTTTGGTTGCAACCTTGGGAATTCGTTGTGGGGAAGAAGCAAAGGTGTTCACTTGGGAACTGTACCTCGCAATGGGTCTTCCATCTTTGTCTGCCGTCTTTTTTGAAGTATGGTGGTGAGAAAATATTTTGAGCCGATGAAATGTCACCGAAAGCTCATGGGGTTATTTCTTGTCACTCTAGTTACAGTGATTTTCCTTGAAATACACACATGAGAGCGAGGATTTCCATCCACAGCTGTCTCAATTTTGCTTACTTTGCATGATTGAATTTTAAATTATTCTTCCAAATGTTGGCGGCTTTAGACTGAGCAGTAGAAGATGACTGTGGTTCTAATCCTGGGTTAATGAGAACTGTTAAGAGAATAGTCAAGGACTCATTGCCTTCTGCTAGTGTTTACTGAATGACATTGAGGTTAATTTTATTTTAATTAGGACCAGAATGGTCACAGCAATTCTTTTAGGCTAAGTCCATTACTTATATCGTAGCTGTGAGTAAATCTCATTCTTGTTAATATTCACATCTTCCACTCATTAGGCCCACTTTCTTCAAGAGGCGTTTTCTCTTTTATTTCATGTTTAGGAAAAAAAAATGAAGTAATTGGTTTTGTCAAAAGCTGAACAGAAATAATATTCATAATCACTTCCTCTACTTGAAATCTACAAAAGACTGTAGTTGCCATCTTTCACTTGGCTCCATTTTACACAGATGGGTGGTACATACATGTGTTAGTGTGTATGTGTA
Organism: Cricetiscus sungorus; assembly: GCA_030556225.1. Classification (NCBI taxonomy): domain Eukaryota; kingdom Metazoa; phylum Chordata; class Mammalia; order Rodentia; family Cricetidae; genus Cricetiscus; species Cricetiscus sungorus. The sequence goes on along the minus strand of JANBXA010000738.1, from coordinate 12,788,849 downwards.
TGTGAGGGGGCACTTATGTACATAGGTACACATATGTATGCATGTGTGTGAGTGTGGAGGCCATACAATAGTCTTAGGTCATCACTCACTAGGAGCTGTCCCCCTTGCTGCTGTTTAAATGGGATCCCTCGCTGTCCTGGAGTTTTCTGAGTAGGCTGGCTGGACCACGGGCTGGTGAGAGAGCCCCAGGAATCTGCATCTTTCCACTCAGTGCTGGGATTCCAAGTCCAGCCAGCACACCCTGCTGCTTATTTGGCTTACACTTCTAAGTTACCGCCCATCAGTAAGGGACACTCATGGATTCTGGGGATTGAATTCAGGTCTTCATGTCTATGTTGGAAGTACTTTATTGAGTGGGCCATTCCCCCAGGTCACCTCAGATAGATATTTAAAGGGATATTTTCAGTAATTCCAGAAACAAGTACATCCATCGTCTGCTACTATCAAGTTAAATCATGTAGTGTTCTACTGACACACACTCATTTTGAACATTAGTTGACACAGGGACTGTTGACAGTAACCCCAGAGGTGATCACCAATCTGAGCCTGTGGTCTAAAAGACAAGAGGAGGGGTCTTGTTCTTTTTGAGTTGTTTCGAGAGCTTCATTTCTCTGAGGACTAGAGTCAATGGTCCTTGGGCATGGATTTCTTTGTCCTGACTTCAAGTCCCCAGGTCTTAAGGAAGCATGCCACCATGGGCCTGGGGTCAGGCTCATCTGTGTGCCTTATTCCTGCCTCCTCCTCCCTGGCTTCCCCAGCCAGTCCCCTCGGACAGATTCCAGGTAACATGCAGTTATGAGAAGGAATGGTGTCCGACTGTCTGTTCCTATTCATGGTGTCTGTCAATCTTGGGCTTTACAAAGGTGCCCCTCACCCACACCCCCCGTCCATTGCCCAACAAGAGCTATTGTGTTAGGAAATTCTGAGGGCACTTCCTGGGAACGTGGAATTCGCCAAACAGAAACTCACAATGAGAGCTATGAGCAAATTCTACAAGTGTTTGCTCCTCTCGGGGTGGGGGTTCACAGGTGGCAGATCCTGTAGACTTTGCTGTGCAGCCAGTCACTGGGGCTGCCAGGGTGACAATCTGCTTGGGGATTCCAGCTCTGGAGAGACAGAGCAAGAAGGGAGGCTCGCTCAGCTGGCTCAACCCGCAACCCACTCTCTGCTCCTTGGGAGTTTCTGTCTGGAAGGGAATGCTTAACCAGATAGGTGTTAAGAAGGTGGCATCCATATAAACAAATGTTAAAACAACTCTTACCTTCTTCAGTATTTTCATATTTTTTTGTTGTTTTCTATTGAAATAGGGTCTCACTTTGTAGCCCTGGCTGGCTTGGAACCCCTGCGTAGCTTAGACTGGTCTTGAACTCGCAGTGATCCTCCTGCGTCAGCCTCCCAAGTGCTGTGATTACAGGCATTCACAGGCTGCTCATATACATGTGGCATTTCCCACTATTGCTACTCTTGGGTCAATGGACACATATGTAGATATGTAATATTCTGAGATTGGCACAGACACCCTTAGGTATGGTCATTTTTTTTAAGGTCAAGTCTTTGCTTTCTTGTGATTTCTCATGTCCATGAAAACCAAACTGTGTGCTTCTCTCCTGTTAGTCTATCTTAGGGGTCCCCCGAAGGCAAAGGGAAATCTTTCTTCTGAAAAATGGAGTGTTTCGACAAGTTGGCTGGCAGGAATGACTCGTAGAGATGGTATAGCTACTGCGGAGGAGACCGTATTAGAGTGCCTTCTGCTGCTGTAATGAAATGCCAAGGCTAGGCACTGAACAGAGCAAAGAGGGCTACTGTGTCTCATGGTTCTGGTTACAGAGCAAGGGGTGGTATCTGATGCTGGCTTCATGCTCACAAAGTCTCAAGGTACAGGATATTCACAAGACAGGAGGCAAGGGATGCATACATGGGTCTGCTGATCTCTCTCCTTCTCCTCCCCTTCCTTCCCTCCTTCCTATCTTCCTTTCTTCCTTCCCTCCTTCCTTCCTTCCTCTCTCCCTTCCTCTCTCCCTTCCTTCCTTCCTTCCTTCCTTCCTTCCTTCCTTCCTTCCTTCCTTCCTTCCTTCCTTTTCTCTCTCCCCCTCCTTCCCTCCTTCTTTCCTTCCCTCCCTCCTTCCTTCCTTCCTTCCTTTCTTCCTTCCTTCCTTTCTTCCTTCCTTCCTCTCTCCCTTCCTTCCTTTCTTCCTTCCTCTCTCTCTCCCTTCCTTCCTTCCTTCCTTCCTTCCTTCCTTCCTTCCTTCCTCCCTTCCTTCTTCCTCTCTTTTCCCTTGTGGCCTGGGCTAGCCCCAAACACTATGTAATCTAAGGTGACCTTGAACTTCTGCGCACCACAATTATAGACATGTCCAAGTATGCTTGGTTTATGGGTCCTGGGATCAAACCCAGGGCTACACTCCTGCTAGGCAAGCAGTACATTCCAACTGAGATACATCCCCAAGTCTCTGTTTTATCCAGATCCATCTACCAGGGATGACCATACCTAATGCAGTCATCCCCCCCAAAGGCCCCGCCTATGAACACCCTCATTAGGCTACATTGGTAGCCTTTCAGCATTTCAAAATGGGGGTTAAATTTCAACCCATGAAGCCTTGAGGCACACCCAAATCACACCCAAGTCTCAACAAGATCGCTCACATGAGGCAAAGTTGAAAACCGCTGCCCACCACAGACAGGGCCCACAGACACCTTTACCTTTCTTATAGTTAAGTTCTCTTTAAAATTTTTTAACTGCCAACACTTTAGAATTAGGGCATTTCATATAAAATATAGATTACCCTAAAACCTGAAGTCCTGGAACGTGGGTTTTGGTAGAAATAAAGAGGTGAAGAGTGTTCCTGGTATGTAGATGGCTCGCTGGACTCTGATATGGACCCGGGGGTGGCAGTCTTGGTGCCAGAATTGGTAGGATCAGAGCCTGGGCCCTGGCAGCCTTCATAAGCTAGACTTAGCTACCGGACTTCAATAAACTGATTTATTTATGTGCATGTGTTTGTGTGTCTGTGTGTATGCATTTGTGTAAATGTATGCATACGTGTGTGTGTGTGTGTCTGCAGAGGCCAGAAGAAGGGATCTCAGTGAGCTGTGAACTGTTTCATTTGAGCACTAGGATCCAACCTCAGGTCCATAGGGCTGGGCAGCAAGCACTTTCAGCCATTGAGCCATCTCTCCGGCCCCCACGACTGGCCAGTGAAAGATAAATTGAGTGAAAAGCAGAGAAGGGAGGTTTCTTCAAGATGGCCACATTGGGTAGAGAATCAAGGAGATCCAATGACAACCACCCATGCCCCAAATCCACCATTAGGGTCCTGATGAGGTTGAGGTTTAAACAGAGGCCAGAGGTATGCATAATTAAATAGGCTTGGTCAAGGTGTGGCCTGGTCCATCACTGACTCACTGTGTGGGTGCCAGTGTCTCTGGCAGGGTGCTCTGACAAGTCAGGACTGTGAAATCTCTTTCCTCCTTCAGCCCTTTCCTTCCCCTAGTGTGAGATTCCCAGAGAAATTTCAATGGTCCGATAGCCAAAGGGAGGGGCACAACTGTTTCTTTTTAGAATTATTTTCACTCCTGCCAGGATAAAGTGGGGGGAGGGGATACATTGCTGGGAAGCGGAGAGCCACCAGGCTGATAGGTGCCAGGGCAAGCTTTGAGAGGGCCGGGGCCAAGATCCTCCCTTTAGAGGCTGTGTGTCAAAAGTGACACAGCCACACCTTAGTAAGCATAGTTGGAGCGGAGCCAGGTTAAACACTTCTGAGCAGCTCGGAGGCTGTGTTGTTCAGGAAGTCCTCGGAGGTAGTAAAGAGCAGCTGCATTGCTGGAGAAGCAGGATGGGGGAGCTCAGGGCCAGCCTCGAGCACGCATGGCCGCTGTCTTGACATTGCTGATCATTTCCCAACAGGCGTCACTTGGTACAATGGTGCACCCTCGCCCTATGATGTCAGCTGTCCTGGCAGAGCTTGGCAAATCAGGGCTGCCTGCCTCACCAAGCGGATGGTTCGGACACTGGGATGACCGATACCGGTGGTCAGCGTGGCAGGATCTCCCATCACATACCTCTGGGCACACCTGTGAGGAATTTTCTAGACTGGCTTCACTGAAATGGCAGAACTCTTAAGGTATGCTGTGCCACTCTATGGGCTGGGTGTCCTGGACTGCATAGAAAGGAGAACATACACTAACGTTGGCAATTCTCTCTCCCCCTCTCTCTTCCCTCTCCCTCCATCCCTCCCTCTCCTCTCTCTCCCCTCTCTGTTCCCTCTTCCCATCTCATCTCCCTCCCTCTTGAGCTGTGGATTTGATATGTCCATCTGCCTCATTCATTTCCTGATACCCTGACTTCCTCACCATGATGGACCCCGTCCTAGATCAGTGAGCCTAAACAAACCCTTCCACCCTTAAGTTGCTTTTGGCCTGGCATTGTGTTGGCAATGGGAAAAGTAACTAATACAGATGTCCCGTAGCTCTGGGGTCCAGAGAAGAACTGTGGGAAATTATGGAACCAGCCAGAGGGTACCGGAGTCACCGGGAGGATTTGGGAAACACTTCATCCATCAGTGCTGGGTGAGCAGGTAGTTATCATTGCCTCACACAGCATGAAAGTAACAACTCTACTTTAAGGATTATATGTTGGCCATGTCAGAGACAGCTAGGACCACAAGGCAAACAGTGTTGGTTGTGAAGCTGTGGTTCCTGTGACCTTATAGTCCCAGGATGCCTACTCAGGGTTACTGCTTCCTTTCCAAACAAATACAATCTAATTTGTAATATCTGGCTGCCATAGAAGACCCCAGACAAGTGCTTTGACCATCAAACAAAAAGCAAAGCTAATATTTATCCAAGTAAATTATACTGGAGTTCCTATTATTCACACGTGGTCCTTATAGCAATTAAATTAAATTTAAATGCATCTATATGGATAAAATTGCATGTCTATGGGACATGATGCTTTGAAGTGTATGTTCAGGTGGAAGTGTTGCATCAGGGTAATTTTCTTATGTGTTATCTGACATAGCTGTCTCCTTGTGATAAGAGGACTTTAAAACCTAGTCAGCAGTTTTCAAATAGGCAATATTTTTACTTTAGTCACATAGACGACATAGGCATATGCCTCTGCCATATTGAAATGCAGCATCTCTTCCAACTTGTCCCCTACGCAGGTCTTGATAACTATCCCACTCTGCTCCTATGAGTTTGATTTTTTAAGCTTTCATGCATGAGTGAGATCAGGCAGTGTTTGTCTCTCTGCACGTAGTTTATTTTACGTAATATAATACCTGTGTTGTTACAAATGATACAATTTCCTTCCTTTTGGAGTCTAAATACTGTGTGTGTGTGTGTGTGTGTGTGTGTGTGTGTGTGTGTGTGTATGTGTGTGTATTTTCCTCTTCCATTGATGTATTGGTAAGTAATTAGATTAATTCTTCACTTTGACTTGTGAATAATGCTGCAATTATCATAGGAGTGCAGATCTCTGACATGTGGATATTTATGCCTTTTTTGTGGTATTGGGGATGATACCCAGGGCATCACACACACAAGGCAAGTGTTTCACCATTGAGCTATATCCTCAACATTAACACGAGCTTTCTTTCTTTTTAAATACATACCCAGGAGTAAGCTTGCTGACTCGTGTGGTAGGTTCCAATTTGAATTTTCTTAAGGAAGCTTCATTGTGTTTTTCATAATGGCTGCTCTAATTTATATTCTCACCAACAATGTGGTGTGATTTGCCTTTATTCTACGCCCTTGCCAGAAATGTACCTGTTATCTTTTTGTTTTCTGAGAGAAGATCTCATAGCATGGGCTGGCCTCCATCTTGCAGAAATCCTGGGATTACAGGTGATTGGCACCACGCCTGCTTCCTTTCGTTAGATAACCATTCTAACAGGTGTGCTTTGCATTCCAGGTTTAGATTTGCGTTTTTCTGATGATTGTGTTGAGCCACTTGTATGTCTTCAGCAGAATGTCTAGTTAGTACGTACTTGGCCTGTGTTTTATTGAGCTATGTGCTGGAACACTGAGTTCCTTGCATGCTTTTCATCCTCAATCCCTTAGCACATGTATAGCTTGTGATTATTTCCTTTGCAATGCAGATTTTTAGTCCAATGAATCCAATTGTCTATTTTTGTTGCCTGTGGGGGTTTTTTTTGGGGGGGAGGTGATATTCAAAACATTATTGTCTAGATACATGTCCTGATGTCCCCACATTTTTTCTAAGTAGAGCTTCATATCTTGCATTTAAGCCTATTAGTCTACCTGTGTATTGCTGTGGACATCCCCCGAGTCCACCATGGATGCAACTGGGGAACCTGCCCTGGGAAAGGGGAAAGAAGGCTCGGCAGCAGGCCCTGAATTCTTAATTCCTTCCAACTCATACTATCCTTATTTTAAAGCAAATGTTTGTTTTTATTTTATGAGTACTTGCAAATGTTTGTCTGTCTGTATGTATATGTACCATGTATGTGCAGTGCCCCATGCGACCAGAAGAGGGTGTCAGATGCTTGTTGTAAGTCGTCACGTAGGTACTGGTTTCTGTGCAAAGGCAGCCGGTATTCTTAGAGTACTGAGCCATCAACTCTAGCTGGCCTCCACTGTCAACAACTCATCCACACACTGTGAAACATGGTTTTGAGAATCCCCTGACTTTTTCCCCCTCACTCTTAATGAGTTCTACACACTGACCAGCTATTTTATTTTAGGAGGTGCACTAAAGGTGGCTGGTTTTATGTGTCAACTTGACACAAGCTAGAGTCATCGGAGAGGAAGGAGCCTCAGCTGAGGAAATGCCTCCATGACATCCAGCTGGAAGGCATTTTCTCAATTAGTGACCAGTGTGGGAGGGTCCAGCGCATGGTGGGTGGGGCCATCCCTGGTTGTGGTCCTGGGTTCTATAAGAAAGCGGGCTGAGCAAGCCAGGGGGAGCAAGCTAGTAAGTAGCCCCCCTCCATGGTTTGCATCAGCTCCTGCCTCTAGGTTCCTGCCCTGATTTCCTTCTGTGATAGACAGCAATAGAGTATAAGCTGAGTAAACCCTTTCTATCCCAAGTTGCCTTTTGGTCCTGGTGTTCTGGCTCAGCAATAGAAACCCTGACTAAGACAGAGGTGCCATTGCTTACCACTGGGGGTCACAGGGAAATGTGCTTGGGTTTCTATGTGCTGGGTCCAATGACACAGAGTCATATTCACAATATCACTGAAGCCTTCCAACACCACTGTGAGATGCTGTACTTACACCAGGTTTCATATAAGGGGAGCGACTGGGAAAAATTAATATCTTCCCCAGATCAGCCAGCTGACCATGATAGATCCCAGATTCAAATCTAGGTCTACCTGGCTGCCAGGCTGGAAGAGATTACTGTAGCATTGAGTCTCTCTCCCTCTCCCTCCCTCTCTCTCTCCCTCTCTCTCTCTCTCTCTCTCTCTCTCTCTCTCTCTCTCTCTCTCTCTCTCTCTCTCTCTCTCTGTGTGTGTGTGTGTGTGTTTGCTTTGTTTTTCTGTTCAGAGCTGTCATTGGATAAACCAAGTAAAGCCCCAGAACTTGGAGATAGTCATAAAAACATGTAAATGTGTCTTACAACCTATATTGTTTCCTCTTCATTGAGACTGGGGAATAAATCTCAGGGTTCAATCTCATAATGCACCACAGGGTAGAGACACCTAAGCACTCATCCAAGCACTCATTTTTCCTCTTGCTTCCTGGGCACACAGCTGGATCTGGGTCCAGGTCCTTCTGCCATTAGGATTGGCTCAACAGTATTGGGCAGAATGTATGCGTATTGTCTCCTCCCTGGCCCATAGAAACCCATCCCATGCTGTCTTTCAGCCTCTCCTGGTGGCTTGATTTCAGCACCCACTTTGACCTTGAAGTGACATGACTTTCAACTTGAAGATACAGAGCCTCCAGGAATAGCTTTTTAAATGGAGGAGGGCTGTTCATCTCTCTGGAATGAATAGGTGAGCATGGAAGAGAGAGGACCACTGTGGTGGACCTGTTATGCGCTTTGGGCATCTGCTTCAGCTCTTAGCCTGCTCTAACGAACACACACCATGTTACTGACAGGGCAGCAGGTGCAGGAGCAGAACACGAGACACCCGGGCCCAGATGGAGATGCGTGCTCTGTGAAACCCAGGCGCAGTCTGCTGACGCTGCTGATGCTGTCCCCAGAAAACAAATGTATTTATTCAAGGTTTTCTGAATTATTGCTTAATGCCAATAGGGGCCAGCTAACTAGCTACAGCCTGGGAGATGTCTATGGTGGGGGGAAGAGGCAGCTTAGAGTTCATACATAAACATGATTCATATATTTTATTATCAGATCAGGTGTCCTAATGGTTCCCATTAGCTAAGCTCCCTGGATACCGTTCTCATTTCTTATGTGCTTGCAGAAAATTTGTTGAGATCTCGGAGGGGTTTGGTGAAAGCAAATCACTGGTCTTGATCCTGCAAACAGACCCCTCCTGATTGTCTTCTTACATGTTTGCTTCAAACTTCATTTCTTTTCTGGAGATATTCTGTGCGGAGGGGAAAGGCAACCTCTCAAACGGTAACCACCACAGCAGACACCAGCTTTTCAAGGCAGCCCGGTTACTTTGCTGCAAACACTCACTGCCTGTCCCGGGAAGACAAGCTTGAATTCTGTTCTTTTCTGTTAGATCATGATTCACACCTTGTTCACAGTGTTAAGTTGAAGGGTTGCTGGATCCTGGTGAGCAAGAAGCCTGTTGAGACCGAGAATCAGATTTGCTTTGTTTCTGAAACACGGTCTCATATGACAGTCCACTTTGGCCTGTACTTTTCTATGTAGCCCAGGCTAGCCTGGCCTCAAGATTCCCCTCCCTCAGTCTCTCAAGTGTTTGGATTACTGATATGCGGCATGATGTCTGGCTCTGGAGAATCCAATTTATGAAGGAGGCTGTTGCAGGAGCAGAACCTGGGTTTGGAGGGACGTGAGTGGCTGTGACAAAAGGAATCTGCTTTGCAGAGACACACCGGAACTTCCTTGTCCATATGTAACGGGCATACGTCATGCTTGCACACGGGGGACACTTGGCACACATTTGTTGAGAAGCGCATTGACGAGAGATGCTCCATGACACATGGTGACAGTGGCTGACTGCCTTTACAAGTGCAACGTGGCAGGCGTTCTAGTTCCCTTTCTGTTGCTGTGATAAAAAAAAAAAAAAGCCAAAAACCTGCCTTCTGGTTCCCTTTCCCATTGCTGTGATAAAATCTTGGGAAAGCGTTTAGCTGGAGAAGCATGCAGATCTCTGTGAGTTTGAGGCCAGCCTGGTCTACACAGCTAGTTCTAGGATAGGCTCCAAAGCAATAGAGAGAAACCCTGTCTCAAAAAAAAACAAAAGAAAAAAAGAGAGTTTAATTGGCTTAAGCTTCCAAGTCCATCACTGAGGGAAGACGATCAGAGACAGTGAGGAAGAAACCATGGAAGAACGCTGCTCATTGGCTCACTCATTGACTTGTGCTCAGAGAACTTTCTTACACAGCCTAGACTGCACAGCTATGGATAGCACTGTCTACAGTGGGTTGGACTCTTCCACACCCTTCATTGGCCAAGACAGTCTCTCACAGACATGGCTGTAGGCCAACTGAAGGAGGCAGTCCTTTGCTTGTGGGTTCTTCTTCTTGGGTGACTCTAGGTTGTGTCAAGATGACGGTGGTAACAGGTTGCCTTACAGACTTCCACTGCCTCTCTGCAAGGTGATTCAACGATTTAGCAGCAGCTATAAATAAAGCCCTTAGGAGAGTGGCTGGCATTTAGCAAGGGTTATGTGAGGGTTGCCATCATTACTATAACAGTAGTATTAATATTTCCCTTAAATATTGACTTCTAGGATAGTGGAGTAATTCTTAATGTCTTTCTCTTAATAAACTGAACAGAAAAAGAATATGAAACCATTATAGCTTATAAAGATAATATTTCTTGGGTCCAAATAGCATTTGGTGTTTTAAATGTCTTTATTTTTTAGATTAGCATTATACCTGCTGCTTGCCAAATGCCATGCTAAGTACTGGGAATTCCATGCTAATACAATAAGCCAATCCATTTCCCATTTTTTCCTACTGAGAGCTTATGCTCTAAACCCTGTGTGAAAATTAATCCTTTTCTCTAGCACCACACATTTCTTCAGAGATCACGTTGGCTTTACATTTTAAATCTCCAAGCTTTGGTAAGCCAATTTAGTCATGTCTAACCTGCAGTCTGAGGGCCACGTATGTTCCAGCAAAGCTAGGGATCTAGTCCAACACAATTGTAGATGATACTTTCGCGTGGTGGTGTCAAAAGGTTGGACACCCCCAATTTCTTGTCCATTTAAAGTCTTTAAGGACATTTACAAAATTGTTAGAGTATTTATTTAATTTGTGTGTGTGTGTGTGTGCTGAGGGGGCCCTCATGCCATGCTACATGTATGGGGGACAGAGAACAACTTACAAAGCTCAGTTCTCTTTCCACTATGGGGTCCCAGGAATTGAACTCCGGACACTAGGCTAGAGCCGAAAGTGACTTTACTCATTGGCCCAGAATATCTCTCCCTCTCCCTCTCCCTCTCCCTCTCCCTCTCCTCTCCCTCTCCCTCTCCCTCTCCCTCTCCCTCTCCCTCTCCCTCTCCTCTCCCTCTCCCTCTCCCTCTCCCTCTCCCTCTCCCTCTCCCTCTCCCTCTCCCTCTCCCTCTCCCTCTCCCTCTCCCTCTCCCTCTCCCTCTCCCTCTCCCTCTCCCTCTCCCTCTCCCTCTCCCTCTCCCTCTCCCTCCCTCTCTCTCTCTCTCTCTCTCTCTCTCTCTCTCTCTCTCTCTCTCTCTGGTAACACATGTTAATTCTCCAAAATCATGGCTTCCATTATGCCATTTCCATACCTGTAAATAATCCCTTTGATCAGACTCACCCAGTTTCTAGTGAAACTCACCCTCTCCAAGTGATCCCTTTTTTCTGCACTGCTCTTTCTTGACTCTCTCTGATGTACTTACTAGGTTTTGGGCTCAGTTTCCATCCATTACAGCTGCCAACCTCTGCATTTGTGTAAAAATTCATCCTTTTTAAAAACTAGACTTTTAGATGATTGGCATTTCTGAAGGACTATTCCTAATTCCTTTTTTTATGATAATATTTTTATTTAAATTTGAAAAAAGCTTGTTTTACATGTCACTCCCAGTTCCCTTACCCTGTCTCCTCCAACCCCCATCCCATCCCCTTTCTGCTCCCCAGAAAGGTGAGGGCTTCCATGGGGAGTCTTCAAAGTCTGTCATATCATGTGGAGCAGGCTCTAGGCCCTCCCCTATGTGTCTAGGCTGAAAGAATGTCCCTCTATGTGGAATGGACAGCCAAAGTCAC